>CM068960.1:67264740-67282222 GCA_035128595.1 Eptatretus atami | reverse complement strand
CGTGGGCCTCTGATGGCTCAGGTCTGCGTGCAGGTTTTACATACCTAAAAACAGTAAAGACAAGCATGCAGCCCACCACCATATTCTATAAGATCACTAGATGTTAGGAAAGCATTACATTCATTACTACATGAAATGATAAATACATTGGTCGACGCAAACCAACACCTTACACTACTTGGTTAAATAGCATTAAGAAAAGCATTGCACCAACACATTCTAAGATTGTCACTCTAATTGTTTAATAACCAAGCAAAATGATGTAAATTAGGCACCCCAGCAAAACACTGCTGGATGCTTATGGATGAAATACATTTTTTACCTTCGTATGTCATGATCGAGTGTTAGTGCATCGGCAGAAGAGAGTGACTTTTTCCTTGACTCGTTTTACTTGACATTTTGAAGCATCTATCGGGCAGCGCTTGTACAGGACCTGCAGCCATAGCATGGGTTGTGGATTTGCCGTCAAGGGTCTCTTCATTTTGGTCAAAATTATCAATGGCAGCATCCACCATAACAAGGTCATTCACACTTTGAAGTCCACTAGGATGTACACGTCTGTCCTTTTTGGTCAAGTGCAACTGACGTAAGAAACCTCCGTACTTCATCGTAGGACACAGAGTAGCCAGGTCATGAACGATGATCAACCAGTTTCTTACTCCCAAACAAATGATGCACAGAGATTCCTAACCAAAGACTTATTGGTGTCCGTATCCGCTTCTGAGCAATGATATTTTGGCATATAGCAATGATCTTTAGCTCTCAAGTTTGAGAGGTCAGTCATGGGCACAAAGGCAAGATACAGAGGTCAAATGCTTGTTTGCTCACACACCATGATAGAGAATCATACAGACAATCTGGCAACAAATTTCCACACTCCTCTAGCTCCAGATCAAACACTAGATATGTAGTTGTCACTGTAGTTATGATTACTCAATTATGGCATTTCTTCAGGATTGCTGCTGCCAATAGCAAGTGATATGGCAGTATGCATTCATTATGTCTGATGCTTTTGCTAGAATGTATAATATCAGAAAACTCAATGTCTTCATCAGTTTCCATGTGTGATGCTTGTTGAAAATGCATCACCAATTGTCATGTTGCTGAACAGACCAAGTCTGATTGTCCCGGTGTTGCAACGAAGATTAGTCTGTTTCCATAATAACTTTTTTTAGCTTTGTCTTTAACTTCCAGGACGAATATTGTGTGCATCAGTCACCCTATGTCAACCAATGCTTGGACATACTTTTCTTTCAGGAGAGAGAGGCTTGTCACAGTCAATTTTGGGATAGCATGATTTCTCAAGTTCATCTCTGAACCAACGTGGAATGCTTTCTCGAGACAAGTCTGTTCTTGTGTCAGATGTGGCTGGCTTCGAATATGCTGCTTCAAATGTTGCGATTACTGATATAATGTCATAAACAATCCAGATGATACTTTGCATCAAAGGCAAAGAGCTCTGAATGTGTAATCATTCGAGTATGAATCTCTTCATCATCATTTCGTTTGGCGCTGCTTCAGAACTCTCTGTCTGGTGGATTTACCACTCCAGTTGTAATTGGAGTCAATTTTTCTGATTTCTTGTCTCCTTTGCCACAAACAAAACATTGAGTACGGATATTGAAATTGGATTAATGTGATCTACTGCTTTGCCGCAATGAGGGACTACTTGTAGATGGACCTGTGGCATATCATACATGTAATTGCTTGAGGAACTTGTATATTTTGTGCGGAAAAGTTTGTGGAAGCTCACATGAATCTCACTGGAGAGAATTTGGTCTTCTAAGGGTGAAATAATTCATAGACATATCTTTGCATTTCTTACATACATTTATGATAGTCCTAAGGCCATCCTGGGTTGGATCTTGAACAACAGCACCTTCTTTTGTAAGGGATTTGAAGGCACAATATACATTGTTTAGTGTTCAAACGAGGTTTCTTATTCAGGAGGTTCACCATCCATTATGCTTTTCTTGTACTGCATTCAATGATGAAAGTTTCTTCTGCCCTACAAAGACAAAGAAGGAATGGTAAATAACAGGGACTAAAACATGTTCCTCGGAATTGGATTTGCACATACACACTCTTATTTTTTTTTAGGCAAAACAATACTGTCACAACCTAATTATGTACTGCCTTTCAGATTTCCTACAAAATGACACCTTATTGTGCAAATCGGTTGAAAATTGCAGGTTTAAACAGTCATTTTTGTGATTTCCGCAACATTCGCCAAATTATTGGAGACTACTAACACAAATCATGACCAAAATACATGCTATCCCAATATATTTTTCACACCATCCATTCCTACTTCAGACATCCCAATAAACCAAAAAATTATGGTTGTGGTTTGTTACCTTGGGGAGGGGCTACCTGCTTTTTAGGGCCTTATGGGAATGGCCACAGCACTATTCATAGCCTGGGACCATGGACATGGGCATCTTGTTGGCTATGTTCTGGGATTGAAGGTCGATGTTGGGGCTATATTACTAATTTAACGTGTTAAATGAGGCGGCATAAAAGACGGTAAACTTCCAAAAATGTTTTTTGTTTTTTGTTTTTTTTTCTACAGACTTTAAAACCTTTATTATATTTCAATTGACTTATGCACTGGATACTGTAGAACACAAATCACCTTCTTGCCACTTCCAAAAACTCCAGTTTAGCAGTACTTGGACAACATATTACGCCACTTACACAATCTCAACTAACAAATTTGTCGCACGTGATCTCAGCATTGTGGAATATTTCAAAATAATAATTCAGGGATTCAGACAAAATGGCGGCTAGTAGGAAGTATATAGATTGTGCTCGGAAATGCAAAGCAAGAGCTTAAAAGACCCTTCCCATGTCTTTTTCTGTTTTTTTCTCAAGACTGTGTCGGGTTCTATGAACTCTGGTTTATATAATTAATGTGATTTATGAACACTGCACGGCAGCATGGTGAGCCAAGCATCGTTCTAAATCTAAACGTAAGTTTTATAGCTTTCCTTGTTTTAGAGAGATTAAATTACTTTTAAAGAGCCACGCACAAAAATATATCTATAAATCTCCCTCATGAACTATATTATTGTCCACAAGCATGGTTTTTTTTCTGTATGGTGGCACACATAGAGATTGAAATTTTGAACACCTATTTTTTTTCGATAATAATCAAAGTAAAAATAGGAGCACACCCCTAGGTGGTCACCTGTAGAATAATGATACTGAAGAGGAAGTCAACGTGAGATGGAATCAGCTAAATGTACGCAATGAACCAATGTTATAGTAAATACCTATTTTGGGGAGCAATCAACCCCCCCCCCCAGAAACCCCCTGAAGACGGCGATTATTTTTTAAATACTATGAACAAACTTTGTTACATCAAGGGTGATGAAGTTTGTGCTCAAGTTTCATTGGAATTGTGTGTGGTTTCAGAGAAGTTGCAAGTGTTTATGGACGGACAGATAGATGGATGAGGCGCCATCTCATAAGCTCTCCGAACGATGTTCCAGGTGAGCTAATAGTGTGTGTGTGTGTCCCATAACTCCCATAACCATGAAACCTAACTGCCCAAAACTTTGCATGCAAACTAAGGGAACTCCAAGGGAGTGCATGAATGAAAACTGGGTATTTGGGTAAATTAAAAACCCCTTTTGAAGATAATTTAGGAGGTGCACATTTAGGAGATAATTTAAGAGCATCAAAAACCAAAAAAAGCCTCATGAATATGGCGGTGTGCCATCTTGGTCACCCGCTGGCACCTCACAGGGGGTCTTAAGCTGCCATTTTGTTTTGGCTGCTCAACAATGGCTTGACTTGGAACAGGCCGCACCAGTTTCTGTAGGATAAAGTTGCTCCAAATTACTTTTTTACACTTTCCTCTCTTGTATCTTCGAATGCCTGATCTTCATACCTATGAATGCTGTATTACCTCACTTTTGTAGGTGCGATATTTTTTCGAAGTAGGAGCTTGGAGCTGTGTTTTTTCTTATTTTTCGCATTATATGATGTGATTTTCCCTACTCTCTGAGCTCCCAAGGTAATTGCACACCAAAACTTTATGAGATCCTTTTCTTTCTTTTTTTTTACCACAATGCACCTTACTAAGGATTTTAAACAGTCATTTTCGAGGGTAGAATGTAGAGATACAATGCTTGAAATAAGAGCTCAATTTTCTTTGCATTTCGACCCGTATACCAATATAATTGGTGAGATGGTGAGCTCAAATTATCAAATATGGTATCAGATGTGAAAAAGAACTGTTAAGATGCACTTAACTAGGGGGTTTAAAAACAGTCATTTTCTCAACAATTCCAAACTTGTAAGCACACGAGTCACCACCTGTCGCCACCTCCGGGGTAGATCCAGATGTACAATATATCTATAATTCCAGCAATCTGTTTGTGTGGTGTGTGTGTGTGGTGGTGTGTGTGTGTGTGTGTGTGTGTGTCTGTGACCGCTGTTTTCTCGACAACACACTGGTCCGATCTAATTGAAACTTGCCAGGTATATTGCTGGGGACCTGAGTATGTGCCTTTTCCAGTGTTTGATATTAATCAGACAAGTGGTTCCAAGTTATGGCCATTTATTTACCAACCAATGACAGGACACGTTGCTGCGTAGGCGTGGCCGTTGGGGAAAGGGCGCCATTTATTTAACAATGACAGGACACGTTGCTGCGTAGGCGTGGCCGATGGGGAAGAGATCCTCAGCCGCGTTCCCATTACGGTGTTACAACGTACGGACTTCCGGATAGTGATGACTTACTGTATTGTAATAATTTCTCGATTTCTTTTGCGCATTTATGATTAAACACAATGCCCCAATCGAGTCGTCGTTTACAAGAGCGAAGGAACGGCCTGTGTGGTTGTTTGAAATTTTTTTTTTTTGCATGTACGGCCACGCGAGAGCGAAGGAACGGCCTGTGTGGTTGTCTGAAAGTTTTTTTTTTTTGCACGTACGGCCACGCTACGAGCGAAGGAACGGCCTGCGTGGTTGTTGTTTTCTGGCATGCGGTTTGAAAGTTTTTTTTTGTCTGTTTTTTGCACATACGGCCACGCACGGTACGGGCACACAAGTTGTACTTCATAAAAACACCAATTTTTTTCAGATTTCAATCCAGGTACTTATATAATTGGTGAGATTGTGATTGCCTATTGTCAAATATGGTATTGGATGTGACAAAAACTTAATTAGGAAGTTTTATAACGATTGGTAAGATTGGCGAGTCTCACGTGACCTCTCAATGCGCTAATTGCAAATTATTCAGAGCAAAATAGTACAACACAACCTATACATCGATTTAAAGGTAATTTTTCTGCCCATGTAACAACATAACTCTTAAGGGTGAAAGAAACGTTTGTAGAAAAAAGGTTACCGCACTTTAGCTAACTTCTCCATATATAAACCTGCAAAAAAAATTTTTTATGAACATTTTTATCTGTATACATGTTCTTGTCCTTCATTGAAAACATTCAATATTGTCTACCCACAAGCATTGCATAATATGTTCAATTTGTTGGTATTTCTGTTCAATTTTGTAGCTTGATAAATAAAATGGTTTTCTCCAAATATGTCCTTAATTGCGGTCATCAGTGGATGTATGTTAGATCCGGGCAATCGGGTACCTTTGTGGGAGGAGGGATGGATGGATTGGAGGTGCGAGGAGGGAGTGGAAAGGGTGGGTGGGAGTCCGGGGGAGGAGGGACCGGCGTTGCCTGGCAACCTTTGTTCGTTTAAAATAAATCAGCTTTTCATACATTCGGGCGTAAATTTGCAGCAAAAATTCCTCCGACGCTTACTGCTTGGCAAATACATTCCAGCAAAACAGTCTTACACTCTACCCTCCCTTCCCCCAAACTTATTTCAGCATGAAACTGCAATTTGAAGGCGAATGAAAGAAAGAATGTGAAACAAATCCACACATTCGAAGTTGCTATTGTGAATGGACAACTGTTGACGAGTCACGTGGCAATTCGGTTTCCCCATTGGTGAACGTCAAGGTTCGCAGCCTCTGTTCTTATATATAATACATCTATCTCTATGCTGATCAAAGAGTTCGAGTGAGTTTTGTAGATCTGGTTAAGCAGGTACTTTATCTGCGTAGAGTCCGAGTGGAGCGGCTTCTCTTTGGGTCAAAGTTCAAAGCACAACTTTTATCCACAAGTAAGCAAATCCATAAAATGCCATAAATACGGCGAGTTTATAATTACTTGTAAAGAAGTCTATGAGAAAAGTATCTCTAATAAAGCAAGTTGATTGCTATGATGTACTGTTTGAATCTGTGCCCAGGGATGAATAAACAATAATGCCTTGGAGTTTAAAAGATATTTATTTTGATAAATGTTTGTAGTTTAAGAATAAAAAGTTTTGTGCTGCTTTTAAAACTTTTCGATCAACCCTACGTATATGTGGTCGTTCAAAAAGTTTCTCTGAAAGAATACTCAGGCGAACAGTTTTTATTTTTAAAATATAAGTGCATAGTTAGGAATTTTTCTTCTAACTTATGATATCCAAAACTGTATATTGAAGAATACAAACTGTTGCTTGTATAATATATTATGTATGTATGTTGTATGTATATATATAATATGTATATATATATAATATGTATATAATATATATATATTATATATATATAATATATATATAATATATTATATAATATGAAGACCACAAGGGGAAAACCAGAGATGTCAGGATAAGTCAATTTTGAAGAACTGAAAAAACAATGTTTCAAGACTTTGGTGGACTGTTTTAATAACTGTCATATAGATTTCTTTTCCAGTAAAAGGAAGAGTGATCATTGGCCGATCAAATTAAGCATGTAGCATTTGCCAAGCTTCTGTGTTATTTAATTTAAGAGGCAAAGAACGAATCAATGTTGCAAAACTGACATCACTGGTTTATTCCCTTGTTTAATAATTGCCATGCAATTTTAATCCAGGATGTGTAGCAAATTCATGCTTGTGGTTATTAGCATACATTACATGACTTTGGTGATCACAGATTATTTTTTTTCAACATTAAAACGGTCATTGTTTTTTTGTTTGATTGGTGTTCAACGCCATAACTCAAGGGTATTTTGCTTATATGACGACGGATTCTCCATTTCTTACTCCGTACCACTTAATATGATGGAAAACCGGGAGGAAACCAAGGATAACCACCCGCGCGATAGCCGAAAGTCACCTCATGTGACTCCTCATATACCTAAGCAGGTTGATTGGCGGTGGGTACATCGAATGAGGATGGGTACTCAGAGCGCTAACCATTAAGCCACGGCGTGGGTCCCATAAAAGTCACAATAAAGGTTTGACAGGCTTGAACCACGATATGCCACCAACTACGGAGCCCATGGATATACAAATAGGCCATTGTAGTGCTCAGAGTTTATGCTGTGAAGTTTTTACAACCTTTCAATTTTTTTAGTTTCTCAACTCTGAACTATTATGGTGGAACAGTTAACATGAATGAAAGGGAGATAACCAGGAGTAAAGTACTGACAACTCTGGGTTTCTACTTGTTCAGCTTTGACAACACTTGTTTTTCATTGCATGGCTAAACTTTATACCATATAAATTATGTGACACCCCTGGTTATTTGTTAAAGTAATATTGTGAGAGGAAACCTTATGTTGCCACAATTGGCAGGTGCATAACCCTGAAATTTATAAACAAGTGACATCTCTGGTTTTCCCCTTGTGGTCTTCATATATTATATATTGTTGCGGTTCTCGAACCGCATGCATACAACAGATAGGTGTCCCAAGACAGTTATTCCATTATTATACGTGTAGTATAGTCCCCTTCCTTTTGTTTAGCGGGACAAACAAGGGAGTGCGTTGCGATGATCTAATAGCTAGGGTTGCTTCAATCTTTTTTTCCTTCATTTCATCCCTACTCTTCTTCTTTTTGATTATTCCTGAGGTAAATCAGCCACGTGCCACTTCGCTGTAAGGTGGGGCCTCGTGGAGGCCAGCGCGTGTGGTGCGCGCGGTGGGGAAACTGCAGCGCCGAATCATGTGGTGTGCTTGTTGGTGTGGTATTATCGACTCGAGCTTCCGATGGTCTGGGGAGAATTGCCGATTGCATTAAAAAGGCATGCGATAAATACCTCGAAGAGCGCTGCACGAATGGTGTTTTTCACGCAACGGTGAAACACAGCCAGCACGACGCCCACGCTGCACAACGCATACGGAGGCCAATAAAGACGACTCCACGCCATGTTGAGCAGGATACGAGTGTGCAGGTAGAGTGACTTGTTCCTTTTCGGCCTCGGTGTCCGGCGCATATTGGTGTTTCGCTCCCGCGCGCACGCTAGCGGAGTCGTGTGAACGCGGGCGCTGGCACGTGTCGTAATGGCGAGCTGTGCGCACTGTATGGAATGTGTTCGAAAAGCAGACATGTGCGCCGCTCGTGGGAGACTGCGCACGGATTTGTCCATGATAGTGTACCTTCGGTCCTCGCTGGAGCAGTGAATTCTCCACGGATGGTGAACGCCTTCTCGTCTCTACGGCAGCAAAGCGCGTTGATCGGCGGAACGAGCGCGTTGATCGACGCTGGTCGAATGCCCGAGCGGGCATGCCCGGACCCTCGACGGTCGCCTGGGGTGTTTTGCAGGATGATTCGCGCGCCAATTTTCGGTGTGGGTCTATTCATGTCATCTCGTGGGGTCGAGAGCCGAGTATGTCCGCTGTTTGAGATGGCCTTGCCGAAACGAAGTGAGGCAGTTTCCGGTCCAAGTTAGCGGCCACGTGAGGGGTTGGGCCAATCGGAGCGCCCGATTCAGGTGATGACGTTTTGATTCTGGGGGCCCCTCCCCATGCGGCAGGTCCTATAAAGGTCGGGGCAGTCCCTCCGCCTCTCTCTTGCCTTTTCTCTTGCTCGCCTTGTCGACACCGCCAGACCCGCCTCCTGCTCCTCGTCTCGCCCACACGACGACGACCCCACCCGCCTACCTGGTTCTCGCCTACTACTCCACCCTCGCACGTCTGGACTCCGCCCCTTCTCGACTCAAGCTCCTCCTTTACGGTGCCCAATTCCTGGTTCAAAACTCCCCTCTTCATCGGTTTTCTATGTTGTGTGGCGTGGGTGTGTGTGTGTGTGTGTGTGTGTGTTGTGTGTGTGTGTGTGTGTGTTGTGGGTGGTGTGTGTGTGTGTGTGTGTGTTTGGCACCTGTCTGCTTAAGTAAGACTGCAGAAGATTGTTATCGTTATTATTATATTATTTTTCGCGTATAGTCTGCTCTGTTTCCCCTTTTGTAACTTTGCCTGTTTATTGTCGCACCACACACTTTGTCTATCTCTGCACAACACACCCCAATAAATATCACTGTGCCACATATCTTTCCTCGCCTGCTTGTAAATAAATTATTATTATGAGGAATGTTCCCTACTCGTTTTTGTCTTTTTTTCCATTGGTCCAGCATGGTCTGAATCTACTTTAGCCGGTAGTTATTCTCAACGATCTGTTCCTTTTAGCGGTACGTCCTTGGCAGTGTCGCTCGGCTGCATCCGATCCGGAAAAAGTGATCCGATCCGGTAGAGTGATCCGGTTCGGAAAAGGCGTACTGAGGGCGTGTTCCCAGTAATTAAATCACGTGATTAATTAGGTAACCCGATTAACCATAGACAGGAGGACCTAGGTACACGCGGTTGATTATTGCCATTCACCGTTGGTTAGCGACCCCCGCGTCACGGAATTATCCGTGTGCAACAACCTGCAATTCGGGGAGTCTGGTGTGAATCCGAGATAGCTTCCCCCAATGGTGGTCTTCTCACCCGACCCCGGCCCACAACAATATGATCAGAAAATCAAAGAAGCTAGATCAAAATGTTGAATTTTAATTGAAATTCTGAATTTTATTTGTTTTTTTCCCAATAAATATATTTGCTGGAAGATAATTTAATAATGATGCTGTATAAATAATAATAAAGATTCGGAAGATAATAATCGTGACATCATATATATTATATATATAGAGTAAGCACGCGGCTAAATAACACGATTGTTGGCATAGAACTTCCCAGCTAAATGAATGTGCAGACCATGTTGACCAATGAAGGAAAAGACAAAAACGAGCTGGGATCATTTATAACAAAGCAATTGATTCACAAGCCAGGGCGAGGAAAATGATGTGGCACAGTAATTATGGGTTTATTCATAAATGTACAGCAGGGGAAAGCAAGGAATTTTGTGGATGCAGCAAAAGAAAAGTTATTTACAAAAGAGATAGTGCAGAGTTAACACCGATAAACTTTTACAATCTTACTTAGGTTACACAGGTTACAGGCGCCATCACACACACACACACACACACACACACCACACACACACACACAACACACACACCACACCTGAGAAAATTAGATTTAGCCTCGAAAGAGGAGAAGCAGGAGAGGTGTGGTGACTCATTGTACCTGGTGTGGTCGCGGACCTACAGTAAGCAAGCATGCAAATCGCTTCAGAAAGGGAGAGGAGGGAAGAAAACTGGGGTGTCTTCTGAGTCTACTGAAAACTGAGTCTGAGTGCAAAATGTGATGCAGCATGATGTAAGAGGAAGGTGTGAAAGGTAAAAATTGGTAATGCTGTTTTAGTGAACGGGGCATAGATTGAGAAAAGAGATTGGGCATAGATTGAGCATGAGAGAAAGCTTAACGGGAATGTGTGAGAAAGTCTTATAAGCGTTATGAATATTGGCTGCGGAACACAGCCAAATCTGTGGCGCGATGACCTGGGGATGACCCTGGCAACGTCTTGGTAACTGCTCACTCTGCCCGCTCGCCCTGCTCGGTTGCGCTGCCCACTCACTCGGTTGTGCTTGGCTCGGTAAAGAGATTTGGCTTGAGATTAGATGAAGGAGAAAGACTGAGCTTGATTGCTCTCTTTTATAGAGCCTGGGTGAGGGAGGAGCAAAACGGATCAGGGACACCTGGTGGGCGTTTCTGACGTCCATTCTCTTGGCGCATTGCCGTCACCCCCGTGCCGTAGCACACCCCACCACACTCGGAGTTGAAAATGGCTTCAGTTGCTTCTCAGCTGGGCCACGTGACAGAGCTCACAATTAATACTGAACCGAGGGTTTTGGTGAGTGCTTCCTGGCCCTGAACGTGCGCTGAAATCTGATCGAGCATGGTTATTTAGTTGGAACACCAAAGCTACCCGGATGTCATTGAATGAACCCCAGCACATGTTTGCACTTCGAGTTACATGCCGAAACACCCCGGCTCGCAATGTCCTTCGTTCCTCCGGCACCTCAGATCACTGTGTTGACATCCAGGAGCTAACTGCGGTTGGAGCACTTTGTAGTGTTTGTTGTGAGGTAGACTGTGGCATTTATGGTGAAGGTGTTGAAGCATCGGGAGTGGTTGAAGCAATGTAGTGAAGAGATTGAAGTGGTTGGTCGTGGTTGTGGCGTTTATGGTGAAGAGATCAGGGTAGGTTGGTGTGGGGAATCTTTGGAGTCATTTTGTCGTGATCATGGTGAGCGTTGTAGCATAATGGTGAGTGTCTGAGGTGGAGGTGTCGGTTGGTTTATGGCATGCCCGTTTGAACAGGAACTTGGTGCGTGTATGCAAATGAGCTGCGGAATGCTGCTTCTTCCCGCTGGCGAGTAACCTCACCTGATCTGACGTGCGTGCACGCATGGAGGGTTCATGTTATGTGTGAAATAGAGGGAATAAAATCAATGAAAGTATAGGGATTGAAGACCTATCAAAGCCCGACGCAATGCATCTTGACCCATTTACTCACAAGAATATAGAAACGGCTAACTACACGGATATAACGAGATAACTGTCTCAGGATGGCTTGTATGTTGGGTGCTGTTTACCTCGGAGGAGTGCTGGCCTTGCAGAATTCCAAACAACATTGTTGTGGGAATGATTTATAGGGGGTAACTTTGCCTAGTATAGGTAAGTTATCTCCATATTGCATGTTCTAGCATAAGCGTGAGGGAATTAAATGTAAATAAGATGATGTGTCGTTTTATGTATCGAAACCTGTGGTCATATTGCCCACATGTGTGTCTAAACCACCACTCCTTGATACCCCTTTTTATACGCCAATATATAGTATATATATATATATATATATATATATATCGGGGCGTATTATGTGATACTGTCGTCCGTCCGTCGTTGTCTTCCGTCGTCGTCCGTCGTCCGTCCGTCTGTTACTGTCTGTCTTCGCTCGTCGTCGTCTGCGTTCGTCCTGGTCTGCTGCGTCGTCGTCTGTCTGTCCTAGTGCGCTGTTCTGGCTGTAGCGGTGTCAGGTGGGTGGGGTCCGTGGGTGCGGGGCGTGTCAACACTCGTGTACGTGAGGGCAGGTTTGCATTTCGGCCTGCCGGGTTCTGAGGTTCAGGGGGAACGGATGTACCGTAGAGGGGGGGGGGGGGTGGGGGGGGGGGGTCTGCGTTGGGTTTGTTGTGGTTCTTCTGTCTGTCTGCTTTGCTGTCCTGCAGTTCCGTCCGTCCGTTCTGTCCGCACTCTAACTCCCAAAGTTTCAACTTCACGTTTCAATATTTGGTACATAGTACAGGAGATGTTGGAAGACGGAGTGTCGTGACATACGTTTCGTCATCTAAAGTGGGTTTGCATGGCAAGCCAGATGCGTTTTCCATGTCGTAGCACAATTTCTGTAATATACCTTTGTTCTTTCATAAATTGATGTGTTTGAATAATATAATTGCGTGCGCGTCTGGATGAACGGCTCGTGCGGTGCTGTGTGTCACAGAGACTTTTAGGGCGTAATATTGGTGCTGCACTGCCTTTGTTAATATTCTACCTTTGGAAATCTGTCTAAATGTATCTTTACAAGAATCTGATAGGCTGTCAGGTAGCAGGTTTGGCGGAAAGCCACCATTACAGAAACGCACGGCAATAGCAGCCTGGCTAGGAGGCGTGCTAAGTGGCATCACAATAACAGGTGAGACAGATTTAATAAAAATCTGATGGAGCTCCGCGGCGAATGGACTCGACACTCGACAGGGCGCTGCCACCAACTCGTGCGAGTGACATCTGGGGTTTCCCAATTAGAACGCCTCCCACCGCACAGCCTGCAGCCATGCCTCCACCCAGTAAAACTGCTCCACTTTGTCACACGAACTGTTGATAGCCGAGCCTATGTTCCACATTGGAACTCGCTTGTATCTCTGCTGGCGCACCAGCGTATTTCCTGTCTGTCCTATCTCGTTATCGGTCCATCTCTTGAGGTCTGAATGCGACAATTAAGGCCTTTGATTAAAGGATCTTCCCGTTGTTCATTCACTCCAATGGGCTGTCGTTTGGATAGAGGGTTAATTGGATAATTGTTTAGATGATTGTATTGCTTCCGGTGTGGATTCATGCCAAAATGTTTTTCTCTAAAATACACTTTAAAGGATTTGTTTTTTGCATGCCATGAATAAACTTTGGCAACACCACAGGTGATGAAGGTTGTGTCAGTTTCATCGAAATTGTGTGTTGTTTTCTGAGAAGAAAGCAAAATACCTCTTTTGGGGGCAACCCCTCTAATGGCACCTTTAGACCCCAATTTTTTTTTTTAATTATGTGAACATTCGTCTTGGTACATCATAGGGCTGATAAAGGGTTGTATCGAGTTTCATTGGAAATGTGTGTGTGGTTTCAGAGAAATGAAGCAAATACATATTTGGGGGACAACCCCCATGTACGAACCCCTTAGACACCGATTTTTTTTGTTTAATGTCATGATCAAACTTTATTGGTTACAGATCATGGGTGATGAAGCGCTAATAGTCAGTTTTATCGAATTGATGTGTCGTTTTGGGAGAAGAAAGCAAATATATTTTGGGGGGCAACCCTCCACTAAACATCCTTAGACCCCATTTTTTTAATGCGCAATGAACACAACTTTAGTACATCATGGGCGCGATTAAGGTTGGTGTCTCAAGTTTCTCATTATGCCAATCTGTGTTTTGCTAGTTTCTGAGAAAAAACAAATGCAATATTTTGGGGGCAACTCACTTCCTCCTCCCCCAATGAGATCTCCCGTAGACGCGCTAGGATGACTGTCTATGTTTTTGTTTACTGGTGTAACACTTGCTTTGACTATCACAGGTGAATGTAAGGTTGGTGTCGTCAAGCTTCTTAGAATTGTGTGTGTAGTTTCTCCGAAGAAAGCGAAGGTACACTCTGCTTATGGGGGCAACCCTCCTATATAGACACCTATTAGACACCCAATTCTTATTCTTAATTATTATCATTTATATGTCAGGTGCAACGCTGAAGGTAGCATGAATGGTGATGCTCAAGTCAAGTTCTGTCATGCGATGAATTGCGTTGTGTCATTTTGAGAGATAGAAGCAAATATAATGTCTTGGGGCGGACATACCCTCCCCAATCCGACATCCTTAGACCCCAATTTTTTATGGCATGAACAAACTCGTTAGTACCATCTATGTGGTGAGATGGAGGTCGGTGGTCCTAAGTTTATGCTATCGAAATTGTGTATATCGTAGTTTCTGAAGAAGAACAGCGATGCATATTATTGGAGGGCAACCCCTCTATAAAACCTTTAGTACACAACTGTTTTTTAAACTAGTTAATGTGAACATAATCTTTGTACATTCGCGATGTAGTGATATAATGGTTGCGTTTCAGTATTTCATCAGAATTTGTGTGTGTGGTTTCAGAGAAGAAGCAAATACTATATTTGGGGGCAAACCCCATGTAGAACCCCTTAGACCCCGATTATTTTTAATGTCATGATCAAACTTTCGGTAATCATGGGTAATTGAAGGTTTGTGGGAGTGTCACTCAGAGTTTTGTTTGTCTGAGTTGCTTTAAGACATGATAATCTACAAATACCTCTTAGTGGTGGGGGGGGGCAAAGTCCCCCTACCCCTGGTAACCCCTCCATTGACCCCCTCAGAGACTCGCCGATCTTTTTTAAAACGTACCTGAACTTTCTGAGTACATCGATGGTTGAATGGAAGGTATTATGTCAATATATAAATCAGAATTGCCATGCTGTAAAAAAGTTTTTTTTGAAAAAAAGAAAAGTAAAATACCCTATTTGGGGGATGGGGGCCAAATCCCCAATGACCTCCACCTTATCGAGCCCGATTTATCTTTAATGCCAATGAACAAACATTTGTCCAACACAGTGAGTAAGACGTTTTCTCGCTTACGGTGAAGTTTAACTACAAACGTGTGGTCGTTTCATGCAGAAGAAGTTGTCAAGTGTTTGTGGACATCGAAACGGACACTGACGATGGACGACGCGCCAATCCCATAAGCCTCCCCCGGAAACGCAAGTTCCAGCGTGACGTGAAAACAAATGGTCTTTGACCGTGAATTTGGGTTGGTGCTGATCGCATCTTGGATGTATAGCATCTGTTAACAGGATACATGTTGGAATTTGGTGGCGCCCAGGTTAGCAACCCAACACGACGGCAGTGCACTAATGCCTAGCAATTCTGCTCGGTCACTATTCGATAAGGGGCGTACGACACTCAAGTCACTTGTGCTGTGCGTATACTGGCTCGGTGGTTCCACACCCTAACGATCTCATGCCAATATCATGGAATGTGACTGAAGTCCAACACAGAACGACGGAATCAGTCCTGCCACCGCGACTGCTTTGACGCAGTTTCGCGGGATTCCGAGTCTGAGCAACCTGTCGAAGTTCAGGATTAGGTGGACGTACTGTATGGTTCCTTCCAATGCCTTCAAACAATGTTCCTGGAAGTCTCGAGAGTGGTTGATGGGTTTATACATGAGGTTGCAGAAGTGCAGATATTTTCAATGTTTGTTATTGCTCGAACGTTATTACTAACATACACTCCAGCATGTCTGGAAGTCACTGTAATGCAGTTTGAATAGGCCAAAGTTTACCAAAGAATGGATCTGCATCCAGATGGTGTTTTACTCTTGAGCTTGGAAAATGTTTCTCTTCTTTTCAAACGGACCGAGTGGATACCATTATCCTCATTCTAGACTGTCATGAGACCAGAACCTGTCTGTGATGGAAATGTTCGTCTTTTTTTAATGTTTGAGAAAGCCGTCTGTGTTTGTCGAAACAGGAACGATTCCACCACACATCGACTCGAGGCCATGAGAAAATATCCATTACTGTATGTAATAGGAGTGCTTTACAAAAGCAGTAATTTCTGTACGCTTTCAGCAGGCTAGAAAGTGCATTGAGCGACCTTATTCAACACAGTTTAATGTAATTGAAACCGCATCAATTCATGCTGATGGTTCCTCTAGAGGAGAGCACTCGAAATAGTCAGTTGTTGCCAGGTGCTGCGGTGCGATTCCTGGTGGGGATCAACTTCCAGTTTGAACTGTTCATCTGATCTCTGCTGACTAGCGCGTGGGCACTTGCAGAAGTCTATACAGGCAATGCAAAGCTGGCTTTCCTGTGTGTAACTTGTGTAGGATGTAAAAGATTCCTATGTAATCTTGTTCGTTAATTGTGTCATCGCTGTGGCGGCGCAAGCACAATGGACCACAAAACAAGAGTATATCATATCAATAACATAAATCACCATCTTTATATGTATGGTATGGTTAGTATGTATGTATGTATGTATGTATGCACACAATCAATAATTGTAAAGTGCTCTGTGATCATCCAAATTTGCATATCATGGATGGAGTAAGCGCTTCAGCTGGTTATGAAATACGATGAGAATTTGCCCCTTGAACTTTGAGTGTTGTGGCAGGCATTGAACAATACAGGTCCGTTGTCCATTTGATGCTGAGTTATTAAATGGGCGGCTAAGGGGTAAACCAAACTTTTTGCAAGGGGAGCTGGTACCACTATGGCATTGTGGCAAGATGTTTTGCTGACATATATTTAGGACGGTCGTTTGGTTATTATTCCCACGAGAGGCTCAGTCTCTTGAGTCTCTCAACTCTCACCGCTTAGTGACAAGGTCGGTGGATCTTTCCTAGTTCTCGACGTCTGCGTCTCCGGCCTCGCCCACCCGCCCCCGCCTCTGTTGAGATATATTCCCCCCCATATTTCCTGCAGGACACTCAGGTCCCACCAGCAACCCCCTCTCTGTGTAAAACTACCATAAAATCGAGATCACTGCTTCACCTTCACATCTTTCCATTCCTCGTTTTTTCCCGCCGTTGGAACACACTCCACCGTCTCTCTTCACACTTCCCACTCTTCTCCTCCAGGTCTTCAAAACAGTCTCGGTTCCTATCGACCACTCTTTATACTTCCTCGCAAATCAAAGACACGTATCTTTGTACTGACGCCTGCGGCTTAATCCACCCCAAACCCAACCTCTCTTCAAATTCCCTGGCTTTCCTTCCTGAAAGTCCCCGTCGTAGTCCATCTTGTTTACCTCCGTTGTAGCCCTGCTCTTCCTCATTCCTCTTCCACAGAATCTCAATGTTCTGTTCCCACACTTAGTTTGTCCTTCCCTCTCCCGACTCCTCGTCTGTCTCCTGCTCCCTCTGTTGACGAGTCTGTGGTGTTACGTTCTCGTACGGAGCCTGGATATGACTACAATTATTTTT
>CM068960.1:67244367-67255817 GCA_035128595.1 Eptatretus atami | reverse complement strand
ACCCATAGACAGGAGGACCCTAGGTCACGCGGTTGAGTTATTGCCATTCACCGTTGGTTAGCGACCCGCCGCGTCACGGAATTATCCGTGTGCAACAACCTGCAATTCCGGGGAGTCTGGTGTGAATCCGAGATAGCTTCCCCCAATGGTGGTCTTCTCACCCGACCCCCGGCCCACAACAATATGATCAGAAAATCAAGAAGCTAGATCAAAATGTTGAATTTTAATTGAAATTCTGAATTTTATTTGTTTTTTTCCCCAATAAATATATTTGCTGGAAGATAATTTAATAATGATGCTGTAATAATAATAATAAAGATTCGGAAGATAATAATCGTGACATATATATATATATATAGAGTAAGCACCGGCTAATAAACAGATTGTTGGCATAGAACTTCCCAGCTAAATGAATGTGCAGACCATGCTTGACCAATGAAGGAAAAGACAAAAACGAGCTGGGTACATTTATAACAAAGCAATTGATTACAAGCCAGGGCGAGGAAAATGATGTGGCACAGTATTATGGGTTTATTCATAAATGTACAGCAGGGGAAAGCAAGGAATTTGTGGATGCAGCAAAAGAAAAGTTATTTACAAAAGAGATAGTGCAGAGTTAACCCGATAAACTTTTACAATCTTACTTAGGTTACACAGGTTACAGGCGCCATCACACACACACACACACACACACACACACACACACACACACACCTGAGAAAATTAGATTTAGCCTCGAAAGAGGAGAAGCAGGAGAGGTGTTGGTGACCTCATTGTACCTGGTGTGGTCGACGGACCTACAGTAAGCAAGCATGCAAATCGCTTCAGAAAGGGAGAGGAGGGAAGAAAACTGGGGTGTCTTCTGAGTCTACTGAAAACTGAGTCTGAGGTGCAAAAATGTGATGCAGCATGATGTAAGAGGAAGGTGTGAAAGGTAAAAATTGGTAATGCTGTTTTAGTGAACGGGGCATAGATTGAGAAAAGAGATTGGGCATAGATTGAGCATGAGAGAAAGCTTAACGGGAATGTGTGAGAAAGTCTTATAAGCGTTATGAATATTGGCTGCGGAACACAGCCAAATCTGTGCGCCGATGACCTGGGGATGACCCTGGCACGTCTTGGTAACTGCTCACTCTGCCCCGCTCGCCCTGCTCGGTTGCGCTGCCCCCTCAACTCGGTTGTGCTTGGCTCGGTAAAGAGATTTGGCTTGGAGATTAGATGAAGGAGAAAGACTGAGCTTGATTTGCTCTCTTTTATAGAGCCTGGGTGAGGGAGGAGCCAAAAAGCGGATCAGGGCACCTGGTGGGCGTTTCTGACGGTCCATTCTCTTGGCGCATTGCCGTCACCCCCGTGCCGTAGCCACACCCCACCACACTCCGGAGTTGAAAATGGCTTCAGTTGCTTCTCAGCTGGGCCACGTGACAGAGCTCCACAATTAATACTGACCGAGGGTTTTGGTGAGTGCTCTCTGGCCCTGAACGTGCGCTGAAATCTGATCGAGCATGGTTATTTAGTGGAACACCAAAGCTACCCGGATGTCATTGAATGAACCCCAGCACATGTTTGCACTTCGAGTTACATGCCGAAACACCCCGGCTCGCAATGTCCTTCGTTCCTCCGGCACCCTCAGATACTGTGTTGAGCATCCAGGGAGCTAACTGCGGTTGGAGCACTTTGTAGTGGTTGTTGTGAGGTAGACTGTGGCATTTATGGTGAAGGCGTTGAAGCATCGGGAGTGGTTGAAGCAATTGTAGTGAAGAGATTGAAGTGGTTGGTCGTGGTTGTGGCGTTTATGGTGAAGAGATCAGGTGTAGGTTGGTGTGGGGAATCTTTGGAGTCATTTGTCGTGATCATGGTGAGCGTTGTAGCATAATGGTGAGTGTCTGAGGTGAGGTGTCGGTTGGTTTATGGCATGCCGTTTGAACAGGAACTTGGTGCGTGTATGCAAATGAGCTGCGGATGCTGCTTCTTCCCGCTGGCGAGTAACCTCACTGATCTGACGTGCGTGCACGCATGGCAGGGTTCATGTTATGTGTGAAATAGAGGGAATAAAATCAATGAAAGTATAGGGGATTGAAGACCTATCAAAGCCCGACGCAATGCATCTTGACCCATTTACTCACAAGACATATAGAAACGGCTAACTACACGGATACTAACGAGATAACTGTCTCAGGATGGCTGTATGTTGGGTGCTGTTACCTCGGAGGAGTGCTGGCCTTGCAGAATTCCAACAACATTGTTGTGGGAATGATTTATAGGGGGTAACTTTGCATAGTATAGGTAAGTTATCTCCCATATTGCATGTTCTAGCATAAGCGTGAGGGAATTAAATGTAATAAAGATGATGTGTCGTTTTATGTATCGAAACCTGTGGTCAATTTGCCCCACATGTGTGTCTAAAACCACCACTCCTTGATAGCCCCTTGTTTATAAGCGCCTCGATATATTATGATAGTAATATCGGGGCGTATTATGTGATACCTGTCGTGCCGTCCGTCTGTCTGTCTGTCCGTCCGTCCGTCCGTCGCGTGCCGTCCGTCCGTCCGTGCCGTCCGTGTCCTGTCCCGCACTCTAACATCCCAAAGTTTTTCAACTTTCACGTTTCATATTGTGGTACATAGGTACAGACTGTGGAGATGGTGTGTCGTGACATACGTTCGTCATCTAAAAGATGGTTGCCCATGGCAACCAGGATGCTGTTTTCCATGTCGTAGCACAATTCTGTATATACCTTCTTGTTCTTCATAAATTGATGTGTTTGAATATATAATTGCGTGCGTGTGCGCGCGTGCGTGTGTGTCACAGAGACTTTTTAGGGCGTATATTGTGCTCACTTGCGCTCTTGTTAATATTCCTACCTTTGGAATCTGTCCTAAATGTTCTTTACAAGAATCTGATAGGCTGTCAGGTACAGGTTTTGGCGGGAAAGCCACCATTACAGAAAGCACGGCAATAGCAGCCTGGCAGGGAGGGGCTAAGTGCATCACAAAACAGGTGAGGACAGATTCTATAAAAAGCATGATGGACTCCGCGGCAATGGACTCGAGACTCGACCAGGGCGCTGACCCACCAAGCTCGTGCGAGTGACACTCTGGGGTTTCCCAATAGAACGCCTCCCACCGCACAGCCTGCAGCCATGCCTCCACCCAGAAAACTGCTCCCACTTGCACACGAACTGTTGATAGCCGAGCCATGTCCACATTGGAACTCGCTGTATCCTGCTGGCGCACCAGCGGTATTTCCTGTCCTGTCCTATCTCGTTATCGTCCATCTCTTGAGGTCTGAATGGACCAATTAAGGCTTTGATGAAAGGATCTTCCGTTGGTTCATTCACTCATGGGCGTGTATTTGGATAGAGGGTTAATGATAATTGTTTAATGATTGTATTGCTTCCGGTTGGATTCATGCCAAATGTTTTCTCTAAAATACACTTTAAAGGATTTGTTTTTTTCATGCCATGAATAAACTTTGGCACAACACAGGTGATGAAGGTTGTGGTCAGTTTCATCGAAATTGTGTGTGTAGTTTCTGAGAAGAAAGCAAATACCTCTTTTGGGGGGCAACCCTCCTATGGACACCTTTAGACCCCAATTTTTTTTTTTAATTATGTGAACATTCTTTGGTACATCATGGGTGATAAAGGTTGTAATCGAGTTTCATTGGAATTGTGTGTGTGGTTTCAGAGAAGAAAGCAAATACATATTTTGGGGGGCAACCCCCATGTAGAACCCCTTAGACACCGATTTTTTTGTTTAATGTCATGATCAAACTTTGGTACATCATGGGTGATGAAGGCTATAGTCAAGTTTTATCGGAATTGCATGTGTCGTTTTGGAGAAGAAAGCAAATATATTTTGGGGGGCAACCCTCCCATAAACATCCTTAGACCCCCATTTTTTTAATGGCATGAACAAACTTTAGTACATCATGGGCGATGAAGGTGGTGGTCAAGTTTCATTGCAATTGTGTTTGCAGTTTCTGAGAAAAAAGCAAATGCATATTTTGGGGGCAACCTCATCTCCTCCCCCATAGATCTCCCGAGACCCCAATGTTTTTTTTTACTGGTGTGGAACAGTCTTTGGTACATCACAGGTGATGAAGGTGGTGGTCAAGCTTCATTGAAATTGTGTGTGTAGTTTCTCAGAAGAAAGCGAATACCTCTTTTGGGGGGCAACCCTCCTATAGACACCTTTAGACCCCAATTTTATTTTTTTTATTATGTGAACAAACTTTAGTACATCATGGGTGATGAAGGCTCAAGTCAAGTTTCATCGGAATTGCGTGTGTCATTTTGGAGAAGAAAGCAAATATATTTTGGGGGGCAACCCTCCCATCGACATCCTTAGACCCCAATTTTTTTATGGCATGAACAAACTTTAGTACATCATGGGTGATGAAGGTGGTGGTCAAGTTTCATCGAAATTGTGTCTGTAGTTTCTGAGAAGAAAGCAAATGCATATTTTGGGGGGCAACCTTCCTATAAACACCTTTAGACCCCAATGTTTTTAAAATTATGTGAACAATCTTTGGTACATCATGAGTGATAAAGGTTGCAGTCAAGTTTCATCAGAATTGTGTGTGTGGTTTCAGAGAAGAAAGCAAATACATATTTTGGGGGGCAACCCCCATGTAGAACCCCTTAGACCCCGATTATTTTTAATGTCATGATCAAACTTTGGTACATCATGGGTAATGAAGGTTGTGGGGAAGTGTCATCAGAGTTGTTTGTGCAGTTTCTGAGAAGAAAACAAATACCTCTTAGTGGGTGGGGGGGGCAACCCCTACCCTGGAACCCCTCCATTGACCCCCTCAGACCCGATCTTTTTTTAAAACCGTGAACGAACTTTGGTACATCATGGTTGATGAAGGTTATGGTCAAATTTAATCAGAATTGCATGTGTAGTTTTGAGAAGAAAGAAAATACCTATTTGGGGGGCAACCCCCAATGACCCCTTAGAGCCCGAATTTATTTTAATCCATGAACAAACTTTGGTCCACACACAGTGATAGACGTTGCGTGAAGTTTAATCAAAAACGTTGTGTCGTTTCAGAGAAGAAGTTGTAAGTGTTTGTGGACGAACGGACAGATGGACGACGCGCCATCCCATAAGCTCCCCGGAACGAAGTTCCAGGTGCGTGAAAAACAACATGGTCTTTGAGTGAATTTGGGTGGTGCTGATCGCTCTTGGAATTGTATACATCTGTTAAAGGATACATTTGGATTTGGGCGATTAGCACCCAAAACGAGGCAGTGCCTATGCCTAGCAATTCTGCTCGGTCACTATTCGATAAGGGGCGTACGACACTAATCAGTGTGGCGTATCCACTGGCTCGGTGGTTCCACTCGCTCCAATATCATGGAATGACTGAATCCAACACAGAACGACGGAATCAGTCTGCCACCGCGACTGCTTTGACGCAGTTCGCCGGGATTCGAGCTGAGCAACCTGTCGAAGTTCAATGGTGGCGTCCTGTATGGTTGCCTCCAGCCTTCAAACAATGTTCTGAGAAGTCCCAGAGTGGTTTGATTGGGTTTACATGAGGTGCAGAAGCTGCAGATTTTCAATGTTGTTATTCTCGAACGATTTTACTAACATACATCCAGCAGTCTGGGAAGGTCACTGTAATGCAGTTTGAATAGGCCAAAGTTTACCAAAAATGGATCTGCACTCCAGATGGTGTTTTACTCTGAGCTTGGAAACTGTTCCTTTCTTTTCAAACGGACAGTGGACCATTATCCTCATTTCAGAGCTGTCATGAGACCAAACTGTTGTTGATGGAAATGTCGTCTTTTTTTAAGTTTGAGAACCGTCTGTGTTTGTCGAAACAGAACGATTTCACACCACATGACTGAGGGCCATGAGAAAATATCCATACTGTATGTAAAGGGGAGTGTTACAAAAGCAGATTTTGTACGTCTTCACAGGCGTAGAAAGTGCATGAGCTGACTTATCCAACACAGTTTAATGATTGAACCGCATCAATTCATTGCTGATGGTTCCCGTAAGGAATGCACTCAAATAGTTCAGTTGTTGCAGGTGCTGGGTTCGATTCCTGGTGGGGATCAATCCATTTTGAACTGTTCATCTGATTCTGTGACAGCAGTGGGCACTGCAAATCTTCACAGGCAATGCAAAGCTGGCTTTCCTGTGTGTAATTGTGTGGATGTAAAAGATTCCATTGTATCTTTCGTAATTGGTCATTGGGGCAGCACAATGGCCACAAAGACCATGGTAATAATCATACGAAAATACACCAATCCTATATATGTATGTATGTATGTATGTATGTATGTATGTATGTATGCACACAAAATAATTCAAAAAGCCTTGGCTGATCTCCAAATTTTGCATTCATGATGGAGTACCCTTCAGCTGGTTATGAATACGATGAGAATTTGCCCCTTGAATTTGAGTGTTGGCAAGGATTGACACATTCAGGTCCGTTGTCCCATGATGCTGATTATTAAATGGGGGGAAGGGGGTAAAACCAAAACTTTTCTCAAGGGGAGCTGTACACTTGGCATTGTGCAAGATGTTTTGCTGACATAATTTAGGATCGTTGGTATCTCCCACGATGAGGCTCAGTCTTTGAGTCTCTCACTCTCTCACCGCAGGCAGGTCGGTGGTCTTTCTGTCGTCTACCGTCTCCTCTCCGGCCTCGCCCACCCCGCCCCCCGCTCTGTCTGAGATATATCCCCCCCATATTTCCGCAGGACACTCAAGGTCCACCAGCAACCCCCTTCTGGTAAAAACTACCAAAATCACGAATCACTGCTCACCTTCACTCTTTCATTCCTCTTTTTCCCGCCGTTGGAACAAACTCCCACTCTCTCTTCAATCCCACTCTTCCCTCCAGGTCTTCAAAACAGCCGTTCATCACCACCTCTTATCTTCCTCCATCAAAGACCACGATCTTTTCTACCCTCGCTAATCCACCCCAAACCCACCTCCTTCAAATTCCCTGCTTTCCGGGCTTTCCTTCCTGAAAGTCCCCGTCGTGTCCATCTTGTTTACCCCGTGTACCCTGCCTCATCATTCTCCCTTCCACAGATCTCATGTCTCTGTTCCACACTGTTTTGTCCTTCCCTCTCCCACTCCCTCTTGTCTCCTGCTCCCCTTGTTGTACGATCTGTGTGTTAGTTTCTCGTACGAGCCTGGATAATGAATACAAATTTTTTTTTTTGCTCTTGGAGAGAGTGGGTATTTACTGTTACATTAAATATGGGGTATGGATACAGTATGAGATGTAGATATTGATGGGAGTAATAAAGAGATGTAGATATTGTGGAGTATAAGAGATGTAGATATTGTGGAGATAGAGATGTAGATATTGTGGAGTATAAGAGATGTAGATATTGTGGAGTATAAGAGATGTAGATTATTGTGGAGTATAAGAGATGTAGATATTGGAGTATAAGAGATGGATATTGTGGAGTATAAGAGATGTAGTATTGTGGAGTATAAAGAGATGTAGATATTGTGGAGTATAAGAGATGTCGATATTGTGGAGTATATGAGAGTAGATATTTGTGGAGTTATAAGAATGTAGATATGTGGAGATAAGAGATGTAGATATTGTGGAGTATAAGAGATGTAGATATTGTGAGTGTAGAGATGTGGAGTATGTGGAGTGTAAGAGATGTCGATATTGTGGAGTATAAGAGATGTAGATATTGTGGAGTATAAGAGATGTAGATATTGTGGAGTATAAGAGATTGTAGATTATTGTGGAGTATAAGAGATGTAGATATTGTGAGTATAAGAGATGTAGATATTGTGGAGTATAAGAGATGTGTGAGATATTGTGGAGTGTAAGAGATGTCGATATTGTGGAGTGTAAGAGATGTCGATATTGTGGAGTGTAATGAATGTGGATATTTGGAGTATAAGAGATGTAGATATGTGGAGGATAAGAGATTGTAGATATTGGGAGATAAGAGATGTAGATATGTGGAGTGTAAGAGATTTCGATATTGTGGAGTGTAAAGAGATGTCGATATTGTGGAGTGTAAGAGATGTAGATATGTGAGTATAAGAGATGTAGATATTGTGGAGTATAAGAGATGTAGATCATTGGGAGTATGAGATGTAGATATTGTGGAGTGTAAGAGATGTAGATATTGTGGAGTATAAAGATGTGGATATTGTAGGAGTATAAGAGATGTCGATAATGTGGAGTATATGAGATGTAGATATTGTGGAGTATAAGAGATGTAGATATTGTGGAGTATAAGAGATGTAGATATTGTGGAGTGTAAGAGATGTCGATATTGTGAGTGTAATAAGATGTCGATATGTTGGAGTGTAAGAGATTGTCGATATTGTGGAGTGTAAGAGATGTCGATATTGTGGAGTGTAAGAGATGTAGATATTGTGGAGTATAAGAGATGTAGATATTGTGGAGTATAAGAGATGTAGATATTGTGGAGTATAAGAGATGTAGATATTGTGGAGTATAAGAGATGTCGATATTGTGGAGTGTAAGAGATTAGATATTGTGGAGTATAAGAGATGTGGATATTGTGGAGTATAAGAGATGTGGATATTGTGGAGTTATAAGAGATGTAGATATTGCATTAAATAGTGTTATGTTGTCGACAAAGACAGGCTAAGTTAAGCGTTGCAATAAAGTACCGTAAGTAATAGGTTGTGATTCAACACGTTAAATGTACTCTTAGGGTAGAGATGTATTCACTCTCTGTATTCTCATCAATTGTGACCTCTCATTTAAGGCATAATATACAGAACCGATAAATGGTGGTTGTCATTTTCCATTCTTTGCACTGGTGACTTGGAACATAAGCCAAGAATCTCGCAGTATCACGATCAAGTTAAAAAATGGTCGCCTCGTCCATTGTTGGAGGTTTCTGTGACTTGATCCTCTGTAGAAAAGCTGTTTGTACCTTGTGATCAATGGAGTGTTGCTGCTTTTCCATGATACTTCATCGTTGTGTGATGGGTGATGCACCATTAGGGCCTACAATCCAGATTGGTTGTGCAGTATCGATGCGAGTGTTATTACCCCAAGCACGCGAAGTGAAAAGTATAAAATAAAATAAATGTCACAAATAAATTAAAATATTATTTTCCGAAATAAATTGTGATACTATATTCCACCTTGATTTTGTCTTGATTAAATTATGGCGTAGTTGTTTGGGGGCAACTAAGTGACATTACAGCTCAAAAAAATTATGTTGTTACAAAAAGAGTTTTGTGAATTATATGCAGTGAAGGTTCACACAAACACTCAAATATTCTCTTCTCTGATAATACGGTTCCCATAAGAGAAAAATTATACATTTTTCATTTAGGATTACTCACGTTCCGGCTGCGTCGAAATGAGATGCCCCAGAAACTTGCTCAAATTTTTGTGAAAAATATAATCATTCATAATTACTCAACAAGACAAACTGATATGTACCATTTACAACAAACAAGAACTTCCTTTACAAACAAAACTATTATTTATACTGGACCCAAATTATAAAATTCACTTGAAGTGAGCCTGAGGCAAGCTAATGGCATAAATAAGCCTGGTGTTGGCTTAGTACTTAGTGGATAGGGTGGCTGGCTTGGGATCTTAGGGTCCTGAGTTCAAACCCTGTTGGCTGCTGAATTAACACCAGGTGGGGTTGACTCAGCTTGTCATCCTTCTGATTAGTAGAATTAGTAGAATTAGTACCAAGTAGAGTAGAATTAGATTGCAGAATTAGTACCAGTGTACTGGTATAGGGGCACAGCATCAGCAGCGTAGTTGTGCTCCAACAAAATGGTAGCTACCTGGCAGCCAAGCTGCCATATGCAAGAAGAAGAAGATGGTGTAAATAGCTTTAAACATAAACACAAAAGCTTCTTATTGTAGAAGTATATAATAAATTGAAATTGCTATAGTAATCACAGATAATAGACGAGAAGCGAAGGGCACTAGGTAGAGCGCATAACACCGCCACGTAATGCCGGATCCACGAGAACATATCGGGCCAAATACATTATTGAAATATCATGCTATACAGTACAATGTCATTTTTGGCCTAATCTCTCAATGGTGAAGAATCACTTTAAAAATTAAATAATTCTCGTATCCAGATCCGGATTCGGATCTTCACCAAAATTTAATCAATTCGTCGTGGACACACACCCAACCTGTCCACAAAGTTTCGTCCGAATCCGTCCACAACTTTTTGAGATATCGTGTTATGTATCGGTTTAGCCCAATATCTCAATGGTGAAGAATAACTTAAAAATTATTGTATCCGGATCCGGATTCGGATCTTCACCAAAATGGAATCATTTCTTCCTTGTCACACACCCAACATGTGCACCAAGTTTCATCCGAATCCGTCCACAACTTTTTGAGGTAGCCTGCACACAAACAGACAAACAAACAGACATGGCTGAAAACATAACCTCCGTCCGCTTCAGTGGGTAGAGGTATTTAGTAATGAGTGATTTTCAGATGCTAACATAAGGAACTACATTCTAGCTGATTCCTCCCTCCTAAATCCTACACCCCCATACCTCCAGTTGTGTCCATTTCTATTTTAGCTTCCTTCGCTCTGGCTGCTGCTGCCCAACTCCTTGTTATTTCAATATAGTTATCTTGTTTTACCATATTCCCTTCCTTCTGTCTCTTTATATTGGATTCGCTAGATATCCCTTATTGTCGGGTTTTCTGTGTGTGTGGTGTGTGTGTGTTGTGTGTGTGTGTGTGTGTGTCTGCAACGCGAGGCTCCACAGCACAAACCAGCAAACCGATTTCGAAGAAACTTGGCGAACAGGTGCCATATGCGCTGGGAGTGTGCGGTTTGAGTTTCGTCGCTCAGCAAACCACCCGTTGCTATGCAGCGGCCGAAAAACCGCGTTCACTATTTTCAATACTTGTCCTACAATTTTGAATGTGGAGAAACGAGACTTCGGAATTAAACACTTCGAGATATTTAGAAATTTTACTCGAGCCGATTTTTGATTTAGGTTTTATTTTTCAAATGGCAGTCCTTCAAAAATCGGGTGTCTATTTACCGTCATTTTTATGAGGAGTGCCAGTTGGCAAAATACGCAATAGGAAAAATCTTGCCAGGCAGAGGAACAATTGTATGTGAACCAATACGTCTTGGCAATGAATCCTTCGTTGGTGGATCGGTCAGAAATGAAAAGCATCGTATCCAGCGCTTCGATCCTAGCGAATCCCTCGTCGCCTACCGGCTTGTTTTTCATATTTTTTCATTTTTTTATCTTCTTTCATCACAATACATTGTAATGGGGACCTGAAATATCTTACAAGCCTGCATTTTTGGGGTTCCTCCACTATTTTATTGTTACCCTTGCCGAAGGAGAGGGTATTGCATTTGGGTCCATTTGTTTGTGTCTGTTTGTTCCTTGCAAGATTGAAGATTTTTCAAGTATATTGG
Source organism: Eptatretus atami (assembly GCA_035128595.1). Taxonomy (NCBI): domain Eukaryota; kingdom Metazoa; phylum Chordata; class Myxini; order Myxiniformes; family Myxinidae; genus Eptatretus; species Eptatretus atami. Next base: position 67,244,404 of record CM068960.1, on the reverse strand, counting down.
TTAGTCGATTTTGGTAGTCTGTCTGTCTGTCTGTCTG
>CM068960.1:67202694-67220143 GCA_035128595.1 Eptatretus atami | reverse complement strand
TTGATAAAATAAAAGTATTAGCACTTGTTCTGATGGAACGACGAGGAAGTTGAAAGTCGATTGACTAAGATAAATACAATTACAAGAAGAATGTCTCCCTTCCTTGTGTAGTTAGCTGTCCATTACCCGTTTGGTTTCTCTCATTAAACACCAAATCATCAAAGATAACGAGGTTCTTTTTGGATTTATCCAAATCTTGGGGGAGGACGCGTATATCATCCGTATTATCACTAAGGAATACAGTTATCGGTTTTGATTTCTTTTTACATCTCTGTGTATCCAAATAGTGGTATTATATCTTTCAATGTTATAATCATTTAGGTTTTTTGAAGTTTAAATAAACCAATATATATCTTCTTTTTGAAGTCTAGCATTAAAACCTTGTTGAGAGTTAGTTAGAACTTCTGTGAAACTCGACTTTTGTGAAATATTGAAATTGTCATAATCTAAAAAGGTAGGAGTGAGAGAGGGCATCTTAAAAAGTAGCAGGTTTTTCCACATCCGCTTGAACCAACTATGCAGGCATTCTAATGAATTGTGGGAGATTTTTATGGTTGTAAATTTATCTTATTTTCCCAAATGGGTAAAAATCATTCATTTATATATTGAAAACAGGTTATTTAATTTGTTATTGGCTTTTTTAGAAACCTTATATTTTATCCTAGTTCGGTTAATTTCAAAGATAATCCATTATTATATTTATGCGCAATATCTTGTGGATATTTCCCTGAAATTCACATCCAGAATAATATATAACAACAAATCTTTGAAAACATTTTTCTTTTTCTAATACGTTTTCCCCAAAAGAGGGTTTTTTCTTCCCTTGTAAGGAAAGGTGTGTTATCACCCTCATACTTTTACATTCATTTCTCTAATCAATCTTGTAAAGTAATTCATTTTTGGTGTAAATCTAAAAGAATTATTTTTCCTTTATATTTTATTATCATTAAGTTATAAGTAATCACAAGAATATACATCTGTTTATAGGCTTTTGACTCTGTGTTTAATCCCTGTCTTTCACACGCAGGACAATTCTCAAACTTGTCATATGGAGAATCAGGCGAATTCAAGAGGCTCAAATCGAGTAAACTATCATATTTATAAAGTAAAAACTTTACTTAAACTGAAATTCATCATACTTTCAGTTGCATATTGACTTCATATTTTAATTAATATTACCATCGATATCTTATACTTTTTTTCATTACCAGATTCAACTACAACATATTTTTATATTAAAAGTATTTTTAAAATGATCCTTTAAAACTTACTTATTGCAACGAAATGTCATTTCACCTGAATATAGTTAACATCCTTTAATTTCATCAGGATTTACACTCTTTAGGCGTTGTGGAAAAAAAATACAAATTCTCCTTGCATTATTACAGATGTCTTATCTTTTTCTTTATAAAGCTTCATCCATAAGGTTTTTGTTTTTTAGATACTTTTTCTATGTTCATTGCTTTTTCTAGTTTTGTAAATATGCCAGAAGGAGGAGGAGCAAACTTTGTTAGAGATACTTTATTGATTTCTACAGGCTATACTAAAGCCCTCCACTGAAGGAAATTGAAGAACTCATCATATCCACCATAATTGTTTATTATCAATAGTTGTTATACTTTATCTTTGTTTCAATATTTTACATCCTTGACATATTTCTCAAGTATCTTTTACAATGAAGAGATTGATTGGAAACTTGTCTTTTGTGTTTGAAATTCTTTTGTATTTATATAAGTGAAAAAAGTTGGAGGATTAAAATGGTTTTAAGCACAGATTCACCTGTAAAATAAAGAAAATTTCATCAAAAATGTTTAGTTTAAGGCAAAAGTTTTATATAGTATAGAATAGTTGAATACAACGTACTCGATGTGTAATCACGATAATAACATTTAGAAAACACTTCCGATACCAACAAACACACATTTAATCTATTTCCATCAAATATCCTCTTGAGTTTGGAAGAAAACATTGTTATATCTGCTCAAAGCGATTGTTTTGAAGAATAGTTTATAAACAGACATCCTAGAATCACAAAACAAGAAAAATAGTTTAAAGTAAAGAGACTTATATATGAAACACTGATCGGCATTTAAAGGACATCATAAAAATAAGGATTTTAATGGAGACGGTCCATATCAATAACTGAACTCAATGAAATAGTGAAACCTGATGTTCTGAAAATTATAAAAAGACATACAAAAATGAAACTTTAAAGTTTTATATGGAGTAAAAATGAATATTGAAAGACCAAAGAAGAACAAAACTCCTTATATGAGAACAGATCTTTATTTTATAACATCATTATCAAGATTTTTTGAATGTGGGTTATGAAGACTTCAAGGAACAAGAGGAGGATGTGATAATACAGTGGTAGGAAGTGGATAACATTATAAAAAAATTCATCGTTTTATAGAAATATACAATTCTAAATCAACCCTCTGAAAGCTTCTTCTTATTGAATTAAAAAAATAACATAAAGAAGGCAGTTGTTAATATTATTAGAACAATGATAATAATGTTTGCTCGGTCTGTTTTGCTCACTTACATCACCAAATGTAATCAAAAGAGTAAAACATATAGTGAAAAATGAGAATACTTGGACATTAAAGATTTAATTCCACTATGCACTAACAATATCCTAAATTGAGAAAAAGAATAATCTTTCTATTATATGTATACGATTAAGAATACAATACAAAGTTAAATATTAAAAATTCAAACAACTAAAAATGCAGAAGCACACATGGATCTTTTATATTTAGTGTTGGAAAGAATCACATTTATACTACATCAATTAATTTATTGCAAGCATTAGACTCTTCTCAGGTATTCAGAACAGCAAACAAAATATAACCTTGTAAGCGATGTCTTAATTCATTCATACAAAAGAACGATTAGAAACAACATTCAAAATTGTCAGTTAATCATAAATCAGCTGTAAGTACAATGCCCTAACACTGTGAAAAAGATTTATTTTGAATATTATAATAAATCTATAATGCACCCATTGTGATATACTGCATTATTGAATGATCCTAAAAAAGATAAATACTGCTTCTCCTAATCCAAGAATCATATACAAATAATATCAAAAAATATTCCTTTGTGGTCTGTATCTATATGCAATCATCTGTTTGGAGAAGTATAATAAACTGACATTATCGTGGAAAAAAGCTTCACAAGGTTTAGGTAAAAACGATTAGAAAGATGTATAAACTAAACTAAATTATGAAAGAAACCAAATGAACCATGAAATTAACCAAGAGAAGAAAAATTAGAATTTAGAAAGAACATTCTTCATATTGAATGAGGAGAAATTGAGAGTTAAAAGTTACGGACATTGTTCACATTATGTAAATATAGACGGTCCCGCTCATTCCTGTGTAATCTTAATTATAAATTACCTTCTTTTATTCCAGTCTTTCTTCACAACGCGCCAACTATGATAACATCTTATTTATAAATGAACTTCAAAAACACAGAGGATATTCTGCCATAACAACCAGCCAAAGATATATTCCATTTGCAAAAATGATATTCAGAAAACCTAAAACTCGTATTATTTCTAGATTGTTACAGACTTATTATGGAACACCACTAGCCAACCTAACATCAATCTAACTCCACAGGCTCTTTTCCAAAATCTTAATTCATTCTTCCAAAGAGGAAATTCTAACTAAAGAGGAAATTCAGATTAAAGAGAGAATTCACAAGTAAAAGAGGAAATTCTAATTAATAGGAAATAATGAAGAGAAAATTCTTACTGAAGATGAATCTAATTGTAAAAAATTCAAACATGCAATGAAAATTCTAACTAAAGGAAATTCTGATTAAGATGCAAATTCTGATAAAGAGAAATTCTGATAAGAGCGAATTTCTAACTGAGAGGAAATTCAACAAGAATGAATTCAAAGTTAAAGAGAAATTCTTACAAGGAAGGAATTTATCCTTATGTTATATGAATCATTTATGGATTTAAAAAACCAAACTTCCTTCAATAGAAATTTTCTTAATAACTTTATGAGAAGGAGATATGATAAGATATAAACACGCACAAAAATTTGGAATATTTAAGATATAAGAACCTGGAGCATATTCATGATTTATCTAAAAACAGATTTTTATATGTACTTGATGTGTTTGAAGCTTTTAGATCACTCTGTCATAATAAAAATTGTTTATGGATAGCATCTGCTCCCTATTCACAGCTCCTGGTTTCTTGGAGTGCAATTTGAAATGACAAAACAAGATATTGAATTTTAATCAGTGATGAAGATAATGCTTTGATGATGAGAAGTTAAGAGGGAATATCACAAGTATGTTCCAAAAAGATATCAAAGCAATAATAAAATCTTCCAAATTATGAAGTGAAAAAGATAGAATATTTGATGTATTTTGAGCTAATAATTTTAGGATGGGCAATTGTCCATCTTCACCTTATGGAAATGAGTGGGTGAGAAGAATGGATTTGAAAAGGCTTTGTGAATATTTTATTTCTTCTCATAGCAGGAATTGAATAGAGAAGAAGAAGGTTATTATTTGAAGTATTTTGAGTGGGTACCCCGGATGATCTTTATTAAATTTTAAAAGCCATAAGAAAAACCTTTTCCCTTTTTTTGGCAATTTTTTGAGAAAGAAACCCCAAAGAAAGAATGGTTAAAGTGTTATCATAAAAGTTTTAATATTAAAAGGCAAATCAAACAAAAAGTTATTAACAAACATCTATATAAAGAGGGATTATGTTTTGCATCAGAGAAGCTTTAAACAGTTTTTGAGAGAAGGATTGAGAGTAGCTAAAATTCATAGAGTTTTAAAATTTAAACAAAGTCCTTGGATGAAAAAGTATATTAAATTCAATACAGATATGAGAGCAAATACAAAAGTAAAATTTGAGGGATTTTCTATATAAATTGATGAATATGCTGTCTTTGGAAAGACATGGAGAATGTTAGAAACAGGCAAACATTAGATTGCAACATCTTGGAAAGAAAAGCTTCGAGAATTAATAAATAAACAAGTTTTAGAGAGAAAGGTTTTTTCAGAGAACTTTTCTGCTATTCATATGGAACAGGAAAGTATTGTAATGGATAACCAATTATATATTGGTGGAACAGACAGTTCGTGATTTAGTCAAAGATATTGATGTATGATTATTTGTATAATGGCTTTAAAGAAAGGTATGGTGAAAATGTTTCATTGTTGATATGGACACTGATAGTGTTTTATCCTAGATATAAAACTGATGATGTTATAAAGATATGAAGAAAAAATTGAGTATATGATACAGTAATTTTAGGTAAGAGAGCGAGTTATTTTCCAAAAGAATGAAAAGGTATTGGTAAGTTTAAGCGAGAGTGGGTGGAAAAGTAATGAGTGAGTTTATTGGATTGAGAGACAAAGGCATATGCTTATAAGTATGGTGATCAGGATCAGATTGATAAGAGGTTAAAGGAATAAAGAATATGTAATAAGAAATCAATAACTTCTAGAAATTATTATAATTGTTTGATGAATAAGAAAGAAGAATATAGGAAAATGAATACAATAGAAGTTATAAACATACAATATAGTGAAGAAGTAAATTAAAAGCAGTTAGGAGCCTTTGATGATAAGGATTTATTTTAGATAATGGAATAGATTGTGTTCCATATGGATATGTATGAAAGAGTGTATAGAATAGATTGTGTTTTAACAATGGAAGATGGGTTAGGGTTTTTTAAGGCTACCGCCGCGTTTTTTTCACAATATATAAAATGGGTTTAAACCAAGTATTAATCAAACTAAAAGGTGAGAAAATCTCAGTCTTGGTATATAAATGGAAACATAATGAATGCTGAAAAATATCAAATAAGTCTTATTGAAAAAATAACGAAAACAAAAGGTAATAAAACAATATAAGCGAATCAATTGTAAAAACTAGTAAGTTAGAGGATGTAAGAGAAAAAATAAAATATCCTTCAATGGACTGAAAAACTTCGATGGTTATCAATTGAAACAATGGAAAAACAAATTTACTATAATCTCAAAATGATATGTGGCTCAGGAGGTGGTCAGATGAGATCATTAAGAGAAGTATATCATTCGTAATGGCACAAAAAGGGGTATCTTGAAAAATTAAAGATTCAAATGTTTTGTTTTTAAAATATTTTAGATGGGGATTATTTGTGCAAAGAAAATTAAAACTATTGAAGGAATTTGAGAATGAACAAATCTTTATAGGTCAATGATGTGAGCTAAACAATATGCATTGGTTATTTGAAAAGAGAGTGTCCCTAGGTTAAAAGGGGAGACAAATAAATATACCCTGGGAAATAAGAAGGGGGCTTGTAATTTTAGGGAAAAAAAAAAAGGTGAATCGCTGATGAAAATCCCCCATTCATTTACATGGGGAAAAGTGAGCCAGAATCAGTATATCCACCCTACTCTCCCTTAACCGATCAGCTCTCTTTGCCTTTCTCTCTTCCCCCATCCACATCAAGTGTCCAGCCCATCTCAGCCAGAATTTCACCAATCTCCCCATGAGGCTCATCTGCACACCCATCTCTTCCCTCAGTTCATCCATCCTCTTTCTATCCACCCTCTTCACTCCTGCAATCCTCCTGACCCAGTTGTTCTTGCAAGCCTGTAGCCTCTGTTGTTGTCTCTTTGTCAGTGCCACCGTCTCCGCGTAGGCTGGAGTTATACATGACATCAGAACCTTCCCTTTCAAATTCCTAGATATCTTTCTGTCTGCCATTACCCCCTCCACTCTCTTCTACACAATGAATAAAAATTAAATTACACACAACGTGCCCTCAGAACCACATCAGCTGAACATGTATGCCTTCATCATTTAGGGAGGAGGGGGAGAGGGACATGGGCGATGAGACAAAGAAAGAAAGTCTGGTCCGCATGCAATGCTCGCACGTGCACATGGACTGGTGCGGGGGTGGTCCTCACTGCACCTTGCATGCTTTCGCAACCACATTTACAGCACACCAGCTTGCCAATAGACCATGACTTATGCCATGAAGCCAAACCACGAACCACCGTACACCACACAACAATAAAAGTCCAGGCAGGAACCATTAAGCAGCAAGCAGGAACCAACAACAACCACGCACATGGTGTGTGACTTTATTTAACATCCCCCAGGGGCCATAGCTGACCATCCATGGGATGGGGGAGGGGAGGGGGGCCGTTGGTCAATATAGCCTGACAGAAGTCCATGTGTGAGCATGTTCACCAACCCTTTTCCAGCTCGTTTGATGGACAGATGGTGACCTTTGTTATCGCTGTTGTGGGCCACGCTGATTGAGTATTGGAATGGGAAATTACACACAGAGAAACATCTACGACAGAGAAGGTTTAAGATTGTAGGGGGGAGGGGGGGTAGAAGGGTCTTAGACACAAACTCCAGGTCTTTCTAAACAAGTGCTCGACATATCTCACAGAAATTACATCACACTTACCCGAAAAAGTACTATGAAATAACTATTCAAATATCTATCCCCCATTTTACCCACAAGACCGGATCAGCAATAAAATTCCCCTGCTGGAACTATCGCAGAGCGACATCGCCCCCTGCTGCCGTTAAAGGGGAACAAAAGGTTATACTTTTTTAACCAATACAAAATGTATATGTAAACTGCCCACTGTAAAAGTTACTCGTTTTTAGCTCACCTGGAATGTAGTTCCGGGGAGCTTATGTGATGACACGTCGTCCATCCGTCCATAAACACTTGCAACTTCTTCTCTGAAACGACAATTCCGATGAAACTCGACTACAACCCTCATCACTCATGATGCACCAAAGTTTGTTCATGACATTAAAAAAGAGATCAGAGTCTAAGTGAGTCTATGGGGGGGGGGTGTTGCCCCTCAATTAGGTATTAATTTAGTCTCAGAAACCACACACACAATTCTGATGAAACTTTACCGCAACCTTCATCACCCGTAATCTACCAAAGTTTGTTCACAGCATTGAAAGATCGGGGTGTAAGAGGATCTACCTGGGGAGTGTGGGGGGGGGGGGATCGTTGCCCACTAAAATAGGTATTTGCTTTCTTCTTGAAACCACATACACAATATCGATGAAACTTGATCACAACTTCGTCACCCATGATGTACCAAAGTTTGTTCATGTTATTCAAAGAAATTGGGGTCTCAAGGATTAAGAGGATTTTGTGGGGAAGGGGGGGTAGGGTGGATGGGTCTGCTCCCAAAATAGGTACAGTGCCCATAGAAAGTCTGCACCCCTTTCAAAATTTCAACTTTTGTTGCCAATGTTACTTCTGTTACCTTATAGCCTGGAATAAATTGCATTAAATCAGACTTTTCACCTTTATTTACACATCGTACCCACAACTTCCAAGTGAAAAACAAATTCTGAAATTTCAGAAAATTTATTAAAAATACAAAACGAGAATATTCTCATTGGAAAAGTGTCCACCCCTCCCCCTCCCCTCTTGTAATAGCAATTGCAAATTAGCTCAGGTGTCACCAATCACCTTCAAAATCACACACCAAGTTCATTGGCCTCCACCTGTGTTAAATGGTAGTGATTCTGATTCATTATTAGAATAATCAGCTGTTCTTGTTGGTTTCCTCTGCTGGGTAGTGCATTTCACAGCAAAGACTCAACCATGAGCAGCAAGGAGCTTTCAACAGACATCCGGGATCAAGTTGTGGAAAGGCACAGATCAGGGGATGGGTATACAAATATGTAAAGGCCTTGAATATCCCTTGGAACACAGTCAAGACAATCATTAAGAAGTGGAAGGTGTATGGTACCACGAAGACCCTGCCTAGATCAGCGTCCTCCAAACTGGATGACCAAGCAAGGAGGAGACTGGTCAGAGGGGCACCAAGAGGCTCTGAAAAAGCTACTTGCCTTTATGGTAAAGACTGGTCACAATGTGCAGTTCATAACAATATCCCAAGCACTCCACAAGTCTGGCCTACACGGTAGGGTGTTAAGAAGGAAGCCATCAGTCAAAAAAGCCCACCTTGAGTTCATTTTGAGGTATGCAAAAAACCACTCCGGAAATTCTGAAGCCATGTGACAAAAGGTTTTGTGGTCTGACGAAACCAAGATGGAACTTTTTGGCCTAAATACAAAACGTTATGTTTGGCGCAAACCCACAGTACATCACCCAGAAGCACCATTCCTACTGTGAAGCATAGTGATGACAGCATCATGTTATGAGGATGTTTCTCATCAGCAGGGACTGGGGCACTTGTCAGGATAGAAGTGAAAATGGATGGAGCAAAATACAGAAAAATCCTGGAGGAAACCCTGCTGCCCTCTGAAAGAAAGCTGAAATTGGGACGGAAGTTCACCTTTCAATCATGACAACGCCTCGAAGCACACAACCAAAGCTACACTGGAGTGGCTAAGGAACAAAAAGAGAAATGTCCTCGAGCGGTCCAGTCAGAATCCCGATCTAAATCCTCTCGAAAATCTGTGGCATGACTTGAAGATTGCTGTCCATCATGACTCCCCACGCAACTTTACTGATGTTGAACAGTTTTGTGCAGAAGAATGGGCAAATATTTCCCAATCAAGGTGTGCAAAGTTGGTAGAGACCTATCCCAACAGATTCCCAGGTGTAATTGCTGTCAAAGATGCTTCCACCAAGTATTAACTCAGTGGGGTGGACACTTATCCAACCAAGATATTCTAGTTTGTATTTTTAATTAATTTTCTGAAATTTGTAGAATTTGTTTTTCACTTGTAAGTTGTGGGTTATGATGTGTAAATAAAGGTGAAAATGTGATTTAATGTAATTTAATTCCAGGCTATAAGGCAACAAAAGGTGAAAAATTTGAAAGGGGGGTGGGGTGGAGACTTTCTCTAGGCACTGTATTTGCTATAATATTGGTTCATTGGTACATTTTGCTGATTCTGTCCCAAGTTGACTTCCTCCTCAGTCATTATTCTACGAGGTGAGCACCCAGGGGTATTGCCCCTATTTTTACTCATCCAGTTGAATGCAAAACACCAGGAGTGACAGATTTATAGCAGGGTTAACATTCAAAACCAAGATATAAATCTCAAAGACATGTGCACATCACTGGGCTGTCCCTACTTCCACTTCTCTACTTCCCTAACCAGCCATAAGTACATTTATTTACTTCAAAGGTGTTTCAGCTGTTTATGTTCCAATTAGAACCCCCTGGCTCATAATACAAGGAATCCAGATTCAAATCCCAAAAATATTTTGTTTGTCTATTGTCTGCTAATGTCCTCAGAGTTAGATGCTTGCTGTCTGTTTTTTTTCTGTGATGCTATGCTATCTACATTTTTTATTTAATGTACATTGATGTTTACTAAGAACTTTGTCCTGCATGTTGAATATGGATAAGCTTCTCAATGAGTCTTTGATCAGTGTAAACTAAAAATATGACACCGATTTGTCTATACAGAATCGAGACTCGTGGAAGAACAAAAACACAGAACGGACAAGGACAGAACAGAACTAGAGGGGGAGCACTCGGTAGAGTGCAAAACCTCCGCCGCCAATACTGCTGGGTCACTTAAGTGAACCTGATATCCTATTCATTGTAGGTCAAAACGGATCAGACTCTACTGAACCACGATTGAATAAACTAAACTAGATCGACAGCATGTAGAAATGCCCAAAAAAATAAAATCAAAATTTTTTTGAAAAAAAGGTGCAAAATTTCTGATTTTCTTCTCTAAATTTTTTTTTGGGGGGGGGGGGTTTGGAAATCACTTAAACATGTAGAAATGCAAAAAAAAAAATTTCAAATATTTTTCAAATAAAATCGAAATTTTTTTGAAAAAAGTTGCAAATTTTTTTTTTTATTCTCTAACAAATTTCTTTTTTTTTGGTTGGAAATCACTTAAAACATGTAGAAATGCAAAACAAAAAATTCAAATATTTTTTCAAATGCCGCCATAGCGGCCATATTGGACTTTGGACCAGGTCCAAATATAATGGCATGATCCTTGGACCATACCTAATCCCCCCACCAAGTTTCGTCGAAATCCGTCCAGGAGTTTTTCCGTAATACTGTTCCACAACAAACAGACAGGGGTGAAAACAGTAACCTCCGTCCATCTTCGATGGTGGAGGTTAATGAAAAGAACAGTGGAAAGAGAGGGAGGAGGGGATTCAACAAAAATGACAAAATATGAGACTTGGATGAGTGTATATGTTTACATATTATACATATAGTTTCAGTTTTGCGAAGCCAGCACTGCTCCAGGCAATGGCAGACCACATATAGCGGTCCCAAGAGAGTTATTTCATTAGTATTCGTATTGGATAGCCCCTTCCCTTATGTCTGGTGGGTATATGGGACAGAATGTGTTGCAAGGGCTTCTAGGCAGGTGTCTATTTCTATCCATTACCGATTTTATTTACTTTACTGCACACACGATCTTCTCTTCACACAAGCATGCATACCACAGCCGCATAGTAACAAGAGACAGCTCATTGGTATATGCCGCCCAAACTCCATTCAAAATGTGCGCCATTCCCAAACCGACCAGAGCCTCAGATCTTCTCCAGACTCGAACCACAACGCTACAACATTCCGATAATCTAACAGCCTTTCCATGAGCATGCTTGCCAAAGCATACCATGCACTACAGGCAGAGCTACAGATTATGAAGTTGATGAGGACTGATGACAGTGTTGACAAGGCAGCACTGAAGATGAGACGACGTCAAGAATGAGGTTGGCAGTCAGGCAAGGCCACCCCAGACATCAGAACTGCAGCAGAGGAACACCATCATCCCGGCTTCAGTGACCTACTTCGTGCACACACTGCTGACAGGCACAACCATTTGTGCCAACCCTCAGAAAATGCACCGGCTTGCCGACTCCTTTGGCCAAGACTTGGTTTATGCCATTACCTGTGGCAAGACCAAGCCAGTGAAGCACATCGTTTTGCCCTTTGCTGTGAGGTTGCTGACAGGGAATGTGGAGCTGGTACACATACTCAATCGGCTAGGCCAAAGTGTGTCATACTCTCAGGTTGAGGAAATTGACACAGCCCTGTGCATGCAGAGGCTGGCAAAGTCAGAAGGTGGTGCTGCGGTACCACAGAACATACATTTAGGAGTGTTCACAACACTAGCCTGGGACAATATCAATTGACTAAAAGAAACAGTCAGTGGCGAGGGGCATCCCGCAATGTCAACGGAATTGCAGTCCGGGCCAAGGTCACTGATCCCCAGCCAACCAGACCCATGCCATCCATTGAAAAAACGTAGAAGAGAAGTATCCGCACTGAACCAGTGATGCTGCCCATCTACAATGCTGGAGAGCCTGTTTGTCCACCACCCATTCAAACTATGGAGGCTGACACTGCATCTGCCATACAGCAATCAAAGGAGAAGAACCTTGTTTGGCTACTTTCTCACATATCTGCCCCAGATGTTCAAGAAATTTGCAGCTGGACTGGCTTCAACATCCTCATCCGCAATGGAATTGCAGTGGTCCAGGACAGTGTAGGCTGCATGCAAACAATCAATACTCCTGCAACACAGATATCCACCATCAACAAAATGCTGAATCAATCACTCAGCATCATGCAGTCCCTTGAGCTCAACACTATCGTGTGTTTTTGACCAAGCACTCAACGCCGAAGTTAGAGAGATAGCATGGAAACACCTATCATTCTCATGTAATGTGTGTAAAACAAGTTCTGATGATCTGCACTTCTACCTAAAGTGCTCCAGAGGAACAGCCTAACTCGTATACATGCAAGAATAGCAAAAAACTGAATGAATATCTTGGTAGATTCATGTTGGCATGAGGTAAGATCTGTCCAAATAAAGTTTTGTGACCTTCAATCTTGTGATGTATGGTGGACTTATTGCAGAGCTAATAACTGTGACTAAGCTGCCACTCTGGGATGGTTATCACATCAAAATATTATCGAGAGTATAGAGCATTTCAAAACACCAAACTAGAATTTTCCACCATGGGTGGTACCAATAAGTGAAAAATCTGACCTGGGCCCCATGCACTATCTGTTCTTGATTGTGATTGTGGCTTGGCAAACATTCCGTGGGTTGTTGGTTTTGGTTTTGCAGTCACCGTTGTATGAAAGGAAGCAGTCACAAGACCCTGTCTCTGTCCCTGCATGTGACATTTCTTTGTATAACGGTTGACACGCGCTGGCAAAATTTGAGCTATGGTTCGCTCTGAGCTATGCTTTAAGCTGGCGATAGTCCACACAGAAACGCATGGTCCCATCCTTCTTTTTAACCAGCACAACCGGTGATATCTCAGGACTTCACAGGAACTCAATGACACCTGCATCAAGCATATTTTCTACATACTCGTCAGCTTCCTCCCTCTTGCTGCAGGTTAGCCGTCGGTCAGGCTGATGAATCGGCCGGGTGTCACCGATGTTGATCTGATGTTTCACCAGGCCCGTATGTCCAATGTACTCGGCAGACAAAGAGAATATACCTAAATGACGGTGAATCAATTTGTGTAAGGCCTCCTGCTGGGCCTCCTATAAATCTACGCAAATGTGATTTACCATCTCACAAATGGGATCGGGCTAATTCCTTCTGATCTCGAGAGACTCCCTCTGGGGTCGGTCAGGCGGATGTCATCGTCTCTCAATTCCGCAATGTTTATAACTGGAGTACAGCCAGCTACCTTCATGCCGAGTCCTGGTTTCATACTCAGGTTAATTACCCTTACTGCCACAATGGGGTTTGTGGTGTTCACGAGGGCACGGCCCACAACTAAGTCCTGGATTGGCTATCCGACAAGCAGTTCCATCAGGCCACAGGGCTTCTGCCAGGTCGGGTGAGCCCACGATTGCACCAGGACTATTGCCTCAGCACCCGGGGAATGGACACGTGGGCAGGAGCTTCCGGCTCTGCCATTTTGTCTGTGCTCACACCCCCTAAAGGCAGCTCTTCCAACCCCACCCGGAGAATGCCTCAGCCCAAGTCGATCACACACCCACCGGTGGTTAACAAGTCCAATCCTATTTGACATGGGTCGCTCACCTCAGCTACCTGTACCTATATTCTTTTTTTAAACTGCCACAACTTGAGGATTTCAAAACCACGTCCGATGATCATGGCTGTTGCCCCTGTAGCCAACTGTAAACTATGGTTTTGCAAACAATGCATCTGGTCCCAACCGTTTGCACTCAAATTCAGGACCACAGGGCTGATGATCATGGTGCTTGCTCCTGCATCCACCACAGTGTCCACTCCAACCCCTTGAATTTTACACCAAATTGTTAAACTACTTGTACCAATCTGTCCGCATTAGATGACTTGCTGCAGAGGCGAGAGCTCTTGTCCATCTACGATTGTCGAACATGGCCCTATATGCTCGGCCATACTCAGTTTCCCAGGGCCTGGCGTGGGAGGGGTGGGTGTGGGTACCCAGCTAGCCTGGTCTGTTCTGGGCAGAGTTGGTGATCCACGGTGCTGGGGTCTGTCCCTGCACAAGGCTCAACAGTCCCGCAACAGGTGACCCACGCGATCACAATGAAAACACCTCACCGAGTAAGGTGTGTGCCTCCGAAATTCCAAATCGCCCCCACCCACCTAAAATTCTGAGTTAAGGCATTCCATCACTGGAGCCACCTTCCATGGCCCTGATCTTGCCAGCTGCTGGTCTACCATCTCCTGGACCATCCTCACTAGGTTTGCCCCCCATTTTTGGGTGACCCCCTCGGCCCTCCCCAGACCCGCCATTGTTTGCAGGGCTCACCTGCCTCACTGTTACTGGATGGTGCTCACCCCCTCATGCCAGAGGCCTCACCGCCTTCCATCGGGCCACAGTGTCAGTCGCCTGGCTCATGGTGAGCGGTCACCAAACAAACAGCTGAGCCCTGAGGTCCGGGTCTTGGAGGGCCTAGATAAAATGATCCAGGGCTAGGCTTTCCTGGGCAGATGCTCCCATCCCGGCATGCACAATCTCCACTGCGCAGTGAATGTTGTGTGCCAATTCCCCAATAGTCTCATCGGGCTTTCGTTTTCGTCTGCGAGCTGAGCATGAGCATTAAAAAGCTCGTTCTGCTGTTCTATTCCAAATCGGTGTTTTAGAGCCGAAATGAAGTTTGGTACTGACATAGCGCCATCTGGTATAGTGGTTGAAACCTCTGCAGCCCCAAAATGCTACCAGAAGATGCACTCTACCTTTGCCAGGGTTCCACACATTACCTTGGGCCACGCACTCAAACTGGACCAGAAATGCCCTCAGATAGCAATTTTCGTCATACGGTGCGAAGGGCGCCGTTCGGTTTTCCGGGTTTGAAACCTGCACACCGGTCCTTGCGGGGACAATGCATGACCAAACCTCCGGGTCCTCACAGTGATTCGAACATGGGGGACTCATTCCTCCCGTCCGATAAGCTAGTGGCTACCCCCGTCTGAGTCAGTGCAAGCCCTGCGCTCCCTTACTCATTCATCCATTCTACTTGGCTCACTCTCAGCATAGTCAGGTCAATATATGGAAAATACCCCCTCAACCCCCAAAAAAATTGCTTACAAAAGGTTTCTCAACCGATTCTGGTAGGTTTTAGTGTACTTTATAACATACTAAAAGTTTACCAAAGTATGACCCCCGGAAAAGTGTTTTTTTCAAGATGGCGTCCAAGATGGCTGCCGAAACCTTTTAATGATCATAACTCGTAACTATCAACTCAAATTTGATGATCTTGGTGTCTATTCCTAGGTTTTTGGGGGCAAAAGAACACATTGAGATCATAAAAAATGATGTTGGCCTACTATGTAACATCAAAATCCAATATGGCATCAAAAATGAACTCATTGTAACCATTTTTTATATCACATATATATATATATATCACATTTTTATATCTGTTCCAACGTTTCCTTGTGGTGTCAAGGCCAGGATATCTTTCCCTTGAAGATGTTTTGACGTATGAACTAAGCCCCTACCCTCCAGCCCTCTTTGAGGTCAGGAACATTCTCTCGAAAAGCAGACAAACCTCAGCTTGCTCAGGCAATTCGAGACCATGCTGCGGACTTATCAAGTGAGGCTGTGATGAACTCTATTCCTAAAACAGATTGTTACGTGCTCGATGGTGGCTCTTTGCTCCATCGTTTACCGTGGAAGAAAGGCGACTCATATAATGCAATAGCTGAGTCTTATGCAGACTTCACTGTGAGACATTACGGACTAGCGACAGTGGTGTTCGATGGCTATGGTGAAGGTCCTCCATAAAAGACAACACACATCAGAGACGAGGACAAACCCTGCACCCTATTGTTAGTTTCACTGCAGAAACAGAGTTTTCAGGCAAAAAGGAGGACTTTTTGTCTCGTGACACAAAACAAGGCAGACATGATTGCTCTCATCAGCACAGCACTAACTAAAAGGGGATGCCATGTCATTCAGTCACCAGGGGGCCGACGTTGATATCGTTAAGGCAACTGTTGAACGATCCCGTCATTGCACCACAACGTTGGTCGGTGAGGATACAGATTTGCTGATCTTGCTCCTTCATTACTCTAGAACAGACAATGAGATCATCTACTTCCGTTCTGACGCAAACATGCAGTCAAAAGAACACAAAGTGTATAACATTAACCTGTTGAAAGACACTTTAGGAGACGATGTGTGCAATGAGTTGATCTTTGTACATGCCTACACAGGCTGTGATTCAACTTCAAGGATTTTTGGCATAAAAAGTCAGCCTTCCGAAAATTAGTGAAATCTGATCCTGTCATGAAGTCCTGTGCTGGTGCATTCATCCTTCAAAACAAATCTCAAGAGGACATATCAGATCTTGGAAAAGACCTGATGGTTGATCTCTTTGGTGGCAAGTCTAATGATACGCTATCATCACTGCGCCATATCATTTTCACCAAAAAGTGCAACTGCTCAAGCATTTGTCACTCCTGAACGGCTTCCACCAACATCACCTGCAACAAGATTCCATAGCCAACGTGTGTACTTTCAAATTATGGTATGGATGGGGATGGCAAATGAAATGAACCCAACTGAATGGGGATGGAAACAGGAAAATGATCAGTTATTCCAATTTTGACCCAAAACAATGCTGCGCCTCACGAACTCTTGAAAATCATCCATTGCAACTGTTCGAGGGGGTGCAAATCCTCTCGATGCAGCTGCAGACGCTATGGACTCCCCTGCACTGCTGCATGTGGCCCTTGCCAAACTGAAAACTGTGACAATCCAAACAACACTCAAGATGTCGATACTGAGGAGGAGGATGACACTCAAAACTGAACGCTCTGAAACTTATTCTATGGACAAAGGTTGGATTTTTGTGTTACAAATATGCCAACCATCATTTTTTATGATCTTAATGTGTTCTTTGCCCCCAAAAACCTAGGGATACACACCAAGATCATCAAATTTGAGTTGATAGTTACAGAGTTATGATCATTAAAATGTTTCGGCAGCCATCTTGGACGCCATCTTGAAAAAAACACTTTTCCGGGGGTCATACTTTGGTAAACTTT
>CM068960.1:67170224-67185650 GCA_035128595.1 Eptatretus atami | reverse complement strand
GTAGACACTCCTATCTTGAAAGTTTCGTGTCAATCGCTCAAACACTTGCGGAGAAAACAAATTTAAAAGTGAATAAAGGTGAAAAAGTAAGGGTCTCAGCCGATGTTCCACAACATGGTAAAGGATGGTTGTGGATGCCTATTACAAGTTATATCGATCTCATTATAAGTTAAACAAAATAGGAAAAAAGAGAAAGGACTCGATACAAAGAAAAAAAAATTGTGCCGGAATACCGTTCTGTATTTATAGCACAAAGACAAAGCCCATGTGGTGGTTACGTATGCCCTGGAGAAATGACGTCATGCGTATTGCGAGCTCACAGAGCAAGCATGGTATTTGCCTACAACTCCCATGGGTAATTTATGGCTGGGTGGTATAATGAATGCAAATTAAGTGAGTCGAACAGATCTTTAAACCAAGATCGAACATGGAAATGACCTTGCCTATAAATTCTGACCAAGCAACACAACGGGCAAGTCTGACTTCGAGTTATTATTATTACAGTGAGTTATTCCTTTGGGTTTTTACTGTCGATTACATACATCAATGGCGACCATAGACCAATTAATGTGTGTAGGGTACTGGATTCCAAAGTAATATATAAAGACCATTGAGCTATCCAGACTGCCCAAAGTTTATAGCGTTATTTGGTCAATGCTGTCTGGAATCCTTTTAAAGTCTTTAACATCATCGGATCGCAGGTCGACGGAGCAAAGGACTAACTGGTCCACCTGGACTGCGCAACAATTTACCCTTTTATTGCTTGTGGACCTTTGCTCCGTTTGAAAGTTTCTTCCAGGCTCTTCGACGGGGATTGTCCATCATGACTTCCCGGCGATCTAGTTACAATATTATTGCTTGTGAAAGGAAAAAGCTAATAAAGAAAATGGAGTTGGGGAAGGGGGTCTGCGCAGTCGAGGGCGGTCGCTCCGGACTTCGCTCGCTTGGGTGGACGTGCAGTTCGCTTTGGGTGCAAATTGCTGGAGTTGAATCCATTACCCAATTCGCCATTTACATGCTAATTGTTTTTGTCCACTCGGCTCTTTGAAAACGGTTGCCTGAGAGCGAACGCGACGGTTCATCCTGGGGTGTTCCACCAGGTGGCGACGTGAACGCGGCGCGATCCCTCGGGCCAGCCTCGGAAGCAGGTTGAGCACCATTTGCTCAAACTTCAAACTTCATTGGGACTTTCACTCCGCCGATTCAAATGTGGAATCGTTTCGAATGCGCAATACGAGACAACACGTGAACGGATGGATATGGGAAGTGACGTCATAGACACGAGACAAAGAGAGAAATTTACGATGAGATGGAGCGGGGAGTGTAAATGGGGGGGGGGACTGGAGAGAGAGTTGCAAAGGGGGGGGGGGGGGGGGGTTAAAAACAAATACAGGACGATATGATGGAGAGCGATGTGTTTGACTCCTTGCACGTTCTAAAGGAGGGGGTTAAACGGTGTAAATCATGGCCTACTGTTAGCAGGGCTGGATTCAAGGGGGGAACTTGTTAATAATTTGTGGTGGTGGAAATGACATGATCGAGATTATGGAGAGAAATCTCCGAGATGAGCATGAGAACATGTTGTTTGCCGAGGGAAATTTATGGGGAAAAGCCAGGACGAGGCGGTAAAGCGGTGCGGGAGGGGGTGCGGTTGGAGAGGAAGGCGAGAAATCAAGGGGAGGTTTGGGGAGAGGGAAAGCGGCCTGGGCGTTCTGCCGCAATTTGGGGCTAATCCCCCAGAGCAGAGCCGCCTGGCTGGAGCCCAGGGCCGGGAGGCGAGGCGTGTCAGCACGGCGCCAGCCTGGCCGGGCCGCGTCCGCACTTTCTTTTTTCTTTATTAAAACATCTCGCCATTCCACCGGCTTCAGAGCCACAGCTAACGGGGCCTTCCAATAGCTCTTCTTCTTCCTCATCGCAACACTAACATCGGCTTCTTCTTCCTCTTTACCCAATTTGCAATGTCCACTCAGCCGTTCGTTCTTAATCCTTTAATCATATTTGTTCCGTTTTCTGCCTTTGTTACATCATGGCCCTTTGTAAATACAACGTCATCGTCTTCATTAATCATTATCCTTGTTATTGTGTTAAGTGATGAATATTTGAGTTATATGCTCCCCCCCCATCAACCCCCCTTTTTCCCCATTAAACCGATTGCACGACATCATTGCAGACAACACCTGCTTGTTCAAAAAGTTCAAGACGCTCATGATAGTCCAAGAACATGCAGACATTAAAAAATAAATAAATAAATAATAAATCAGTAAATATATCGTTAACTCCAGCTTCTTGAACGACCTCAATTATGCCCACTTTCTTGTGTGGTCGGTTGGAGAGAGTTTTTAGCCCAAGTCTTTCACGAACCGGATGACGAACACGAAGGAGTTGATAACCTCGACTACTCTTCACTAAAGGACAACGTGTGATGTTTAACCCCCTTACCGAGTGAAGCCGGCAGGCAGGATAGTAAGCTTAACCTCCATTTAAATTCTAAACGATGGCATATTTTGTGATGCAACATCCCGTCTGCCAAACAGCAATCCGACCGTTTATAGTCGCGTCGGGAATCGAACCCAGACGAGACGGCTCAAAGGGTTAAATCTGCACAACTTTGTCCGACTTTTAAGTACACATTCCATCATAGTCGAAGATACACCAAAAGGCAGAACGACACGGATATATATTACGTCACGTTATACTTTGTGACGTAATCTTTGACGATGACGCGTATCTCGTTCGGAGATCTTCATGAAGAGCTCTCGTGTTGGTAGAGCCGTAAATCTATCGCCTCTTGGCCACCAGGGCATACTGCTGATTTGTTTGTGGTTTTCGCACACAAGTAGTGCACAGACTCACAAACATCTTGTTCCAGGTGGTGCAAGTTTTCTCGGTGTGTTCACCCTCAAGTGGGACACCGAGCTGTATCATTCAGGTAAGTGCACAGGGGACACGTATCTTAGTGTCTTTCGCTGTTTCACTATGGAGAGGACGACAAATTGGTTTCCGAGAGGGTGTTGATGATGAAACCGTCAAATAAATTGGGCAGCGACACACACACCACACACCACACACAGAGTGCCACTCACACACAGTGTCACTACACACACACACACACACCAGACTCACACACACACACACACACACACACACGACTCGTCCAAGTCCGAGCGAGCTGTTCGCAGACGTTTGACACGAGCTTGCGTTGTCCTTGCGGGAGAGCGAGCGGGAGAGACCGCGGCGCCTTTAAAGCGGCCCGGCGGGCGCCCACCCGCTCATTTGCCTGGCGCCAGCGACCGGGGCGGCGAGCGCCGCTTGTTTGTGTTAGCGGGCCTGCCAAGGCCTGCCAAAGGCTGCTGAGGCCTGCGAGGCTTGACCCGGCAATGCTGCCAACCGGGAGGGGCGGGGGCGTCAGGGGTGAATGGTGGGATAGGGGGCGGTCGGGGGTGCGTTGGAAAAAAGGAAAGGGGGGTGGGGTGTGCGCTAGACACAGCATTCACAGTATGTCGAGGACGAATTGTTGCTTACAAGACAGGACTGTGGATCACTGAGGAACACCGCCATATTAATTAGTTTAACAGTGGCACTCCACGTCGTACGTCGTGGTGGTGGTTAGGTGAATGTGCAAGGCGCTGCAGGAACACGTCCACCGGTTTGTTAAAAAATGAGTGCTGATACGTGCACAGTGCACTCTCACGGCCCATCGGTCGCCCCTGGTTACGGTCCGAGCCGCACGTGGATTCGCAGCAGCAAGTTGTAGTGAAACCGCGAGAGCTCCGTGTTCCCCTATAAATCACATTTCTCACCGCGCCGAATGCGATATACCACATAAATACAGCCAATTCAATTCATCGAGCCCTTTTGGGTGGCGTCGGGATTCTAACTGGCGCTCTTGATTACCGCGAGGCACGAGCACACACACTGCACGCCATTGACACGGCGCACACACTGCACGCCATTCACACGACCCAAATCGCATTCCATTATCGAGCGGTGCACGCCATTTATAATACGAGCGGTACGGAGTCCGGCAGCGCCAATGCTCTCACCAGAACACAGGCCCGAAACGTCGCGGTGCACTTCGCGCCAATTATCCGCCATTACGCGCCACGTGGCCACCTGTAATCAGACCGACGTGAAGTCGGTCGCGAATCGGCCGATGCGAAACCGCAACGAGGTGATTGTATAAAGGTTCGTGGACCAATACCGTGTACACTGTACAAGATCAGGAGTGATTATTATATAATGTATATATATGTATGTATATATATACTGCAATGGCTGGGAGATTGGGAAGAAAATAAAGTGACGTCAAAGCCTCGAATCCAAGCGCGACTTGGTGACGTAGGTCGACATCGATGCAGGTCTTCAGGTCTGACCACACGGCACTCTCTGGTGGTCGCGACTCCCCAGGAGCCTCCAGCGCGATCCAGACTCCATTCTTCCCGACTCTCCTGAACTCTTCACCTTAATGCGCACCTCGATCGACTTGGTAGTTCTTCTACTCGACGACTACAAATTGCTCGTCCACGTTCGAGCGAGTCGAGGATTCTCCATTGTTAACTGAGCATGTCATTCCCCACCCTCCGTCTCGGAATCTCCTCTTCCTTCCCTCGATTGTGCACAAAAGGTCTATTTAAAAACGCGGAATCCGCGCGCGTGCACCGCGC
This sequence comes from Eptatretus atami, assembly GCA_035128595.1. Taxonomy (NCBI): domain Eukaryota; kingdom Metazoa; phylum Chordata; class Myxini; order Myxiniformes; family Myxinidae; genus Eptatretus; species Eptatretus atami. Next base: position 67,180,986 of record CM068960.1, on the reverse strand, counting down.
CTGGCGTCTCCTCTCTCTGTGCCTCGTGTCGCGCTTATCTCCCGGTGGCGTGAGTGCACCAGCAGCACCAGCAGTCACAGCAACTTCCTTCCGAGCGACGGCGAGCGCATTGTTTGCTCTGCGCCACTACATCTACATCAATACACACATATTAACATACACACAAACACACAGGTGTATATAAATATATATGTGTGTGTGTGTATGCGTTAGCTCAGTGCTGCGCACGCGCCTGCATGCGCACGACAGGTGCACGCAAGACGGGGAGGGACAGGTGCGCTCGCTGCAGTCCTGCAGCAGGCCAACAGGTGCAAAAGCGACGCCCACAGTGAGGCGCACAGGGAGGGGAGGCGGCTCTTCCTGCGTCCTGCACTGGTCGTTGCGTGTCCGTGAGAAGGCAACGCCGGGGGAGAAGCGGCAGCTGCACATGACTGAGGCACGTCGTGCCAGTTCCCATGCGTACGACTTGCGCCGCGAATAATGCAAACTTGCTCTGCGCGGCGCTTTGCAAACGTCATCGTTTGGCCCCTTTGGAATTATTGTGACGTACGTTTCCTGCCCTCGTCTCTTTCGGCGCGTTTTACTTTGTACATATATGGTCAGTGGTCAGCGAGCTTTGCTTGCAATTTGCAGTGGCTTCGGATCTTGCTTGTACATTCCCCTCCGTATATGCACGTACATCTAATTATATATATATATATATATATATATATATAATATATATGTATATAAAAAATATATATATCTCCATCCCCCTCCCTGCATGGAGGAGCCGGCCACCTGTTTGCTGAATGCCGAGCCTTGTGAATGCGTTTCCTTGCTTACTTTACTCTACTATATATCTTTATAGTACGTATGACAATGTAGGCACGGACGCATGCATGGAATGTCGCTGGACTCAGACTTTGCGAAGTTAAAAGCCGAATGGGTACACTGGCTGTGAATGCCTATAGCGGTTGCTCGCCGTCTGGGTGGCTAGTCGGGTGGACGGGCGGGTGGGTGATGACGAGGGCGGCAGCGATTGATGACTCCTCGGATGGCAATCCGGTCCGTGGCGCAGCCAGCCTGGAGCCAGCGCACATCTGGTCCTGGCTTTGCTCGGCTCCCCTCCCTCCCTAGTTCGTTCCCCGGCCATTGCAGGGTCAGGGTCTGGGGATGGAGCTCCCTTACTCAGCTCCCCTTCTCTCCAACACCCCCGCCCCCCATCCTCGTTCCTGCTCACCACCATGCGCCCTCCTCCGCTCTCAGCCAGCGCTTGAGTAAACACACATGGTCGAGGGAAGCCCCCCGCAGCAGAAGCAGCCGCGTTTGAGAAAGCGCACATCAAACGCACAATGAAGCGCATTCACGAAGCAGTGCAAGAATTAACGCAGAAAAGCATCGACGCTCATTAGACGGCCAATCTTCTCTCTGTCCACGTTCTCCTCTTTCCTGCCTTCTATCTGCCACGATACTTTTCTGCAGACTTCTCCAGATCCAGGCGTCTTGGAAACTTTCCCACGGTTTTGTTTTTGCTGCATCATGGTGCAATCGTCTGCATATATATATATATATATATATATATTATTATTATATATGCAAAATATCTAAAGATATAATATATATATATATATGCAAAATATCTAAAGATATATAAATATATATATATATATATATGCAAAATATTAAGATATATAATAATATATATATATATGCAAAATATCTAAAGATATGAGAATATATATATATATATATGCAAAATATCTAAAGATATAGAAATATATATATATATATATATATGTATTGTATTACGGTCCGGTGGTCGGCCGCGAACCGACCGCTCTGACGGAGCCGCAAGTCGAGTCGGCCCGATCGATCGCCCGGAATATAGATCGCCGCCCGGATAACTCCGAGGCCGACGGGTCCTTGTGCAAGAACCGAAATACGCCAATGGGCAGACCACGTGGGGTAGGGTCAATTGCCAATCTTCAATTTACCTAAATACCCACGTGAATCACAACTTACCGGGGTATTCCACCCTCGACGGAACTCGTACAGAACAAGCCACTTAAGCGAGCCTGTCCCGTGCACGATTCCGAGTGGCTTAATCGCCGAGAACCGTCGGTCTGAATGTCCCCCTTTTACGGCAAACCAACGGCTTTCTAACTCCCACGCGCGAACAAGAAGGTATATACAGAATTGTGCTACATACGTGGAAAACAGCATCCTGGTTGCCAATGGCAACCACTTTAGATGACGAACGTATGTCGGACAACACCGTCTCCAATGTCTATGATACAAATATGAAACGTGAAAGTTGAAAATTGGAGAGTTAGGTGTGGACAGGAACGGATGGAAAACAGCATCCTGGTTGCCATGGAAATCATCATGATGACGAACGTATGTCACGGCACACACCGTCCCACAGTCTGTACCTATGTACCAAATATGAAACGTGAAAGTTTAAAACTTGGGAGTTAGAGGCGGACAGGAAACGCGACGGACAGACAGACAGACAACACGACGACGGACACAGACAAATAGATAACCCGATATTAATATATATATATATATTATTTTATATATATATATATAATATATATATATAATGCGGGCGTATGAAAAATAGTGTGGGTCGATAAAAACATTAGAAAGGAAAATAACTTTGCACGAAAAATTTTAAACATTTTTCACGCTCACGCTCACGCCGGGGGTATCGCTATAGCTCTCTGTTCTTCGAACAGCGCGAGCTAAAACCGATAAATGTATAAACAGGCGAGCATTGGGTGGCTTTGACACAACTCTCTGGTTTGTTATTATTATTATCTTTTTTTTGATAAGTTGCAATAAAATGTTGCATAAAATTGCATTAAAAAAAAGATTGCATAAAAGGTAAAGGAAAGGTTGAAGAAAATATCGTGAGGTGAATGGTGAATTTGGATCGGTAAATGCAGAGGTGGAAACATCCAGCAGAAGCACGGTGGTTACGGGAGGTGTAAGTTAAAAGTGAATTATTTATTTAAAATTTTTTTTTTTAAATAAGGATTGCATAAGATTCAGAAAAGGAAAAGATTGAAGTAGAATCATGCAGGGTATGGTGATTTGGATCGGTAAACACAGAGTGAAGCTGATGGATCGATCGTGATTTTCTAAACTAGCCTCTGTTTACTCCAACACCGATATGAGTCGGACTCTCGTCCTGTTATTTTGGACTTGGTGTATGTACTTCCTTACTCATCTACCCTGGTTTCTTTCTGCCTCGAAGTCACACCTTAACAGATATACTGTACCTACTATGCACCTTACTAAATAGCTCCTTGAACGTTGATCATTTCTCTGATGCAGACTGCACCTTGTTAGCTTTCCCACAATTTAGAACACCGAATTTTCTTCTCATACCTTCAAAAGTTTGCTTTCCTGAAATCTAACAGCCTTACTTTACTTGCTTTTCCTTTTATTTGCCGAATAGACCCAACCAAGGCAGGGTATTAGGGTTTCTTCTTCTTCCATTTTGGTTCAGTATCGCTGGAGCGTGCAATTAAATGCAAACAAATTTTTTATCTCAGAACATTCATCGAACCCGGTAGGGACATGCATTACAAAGCAATTCTCACTCTTGTTTGTAATGATTTAATCAAGAAACATTGAAAAGGTATTTTTCACAGCATTTTTAAGTACCTGTCATGCATCCATCCATTCACCCTATGTTTTGTGGTGACAGATTTGGTGTAATTGTTTAAATTACAGGTTTACATTGCCATTTGTTTTTTTGTATCAAATCTTCAGGTGCAAGGTGCGACTTATCAAATTTGATTGTCGACAAATAAATTCAACTTATTCGGCTGAGGCCGAGCGAAGAGAGGTCGAGGCCATTTATTCCTGATACTTGAAACACCCTGCAACCCATGCCTGCAGAAAAAAAGACTTTTTGGAATGCCGGCTGCCTTTTCATCCATTCATCATGTAATTTTTTTTTTTTTTTAATTATCCATGGGTAGACACTCCTACTTGAAAGTTTCGTGCAATCGCTCAAACACTTGCGGAGAAAACAAATTTAAAAGTGAAAATAAAGGTGAAAAAGTAAGGGTCTCAGCCGATGTTTCCACAACATGTAAAGGATGGTTGTGGTGCCTATTACAAAGTTATATCGATCTCATTATAAGTTAAACAAAATAGGAAAAAAGAGAAAGGACTGGATACAAAGAAAAAAAAATTTGTGCCGGAATACCGTTCTGTATTTATAGCACAAAGACAAAGCCCATTGTGTGGTTACGTATGCCCTGGAGAAATGACGTCATGCGTATTGCGAGCTCACAGAGCAAGCATGGTATTTGCCTACAACTCCCATGGGTAATTTATGGCTGGGTGGTATAATGAATGCAAATTAAGTGAGTCGAACAGATTTTAAACCAAGTCGAACATGGAAAATGACCTTGCCTATAAATTCTGACCAAGCAACACAACGGGCAAGTCTGACTTCGAGTTATTATTATTACAGTGGAGTTATTCCTTTGGGTTTTTACTGTCGATTACATACATCAATGGCGACCATAGACCAAATTATGTGTGTAGGGTACTGGATTCCAAAAGTAATATATAAGACCATTGAGCTATCCAGACTGCCCAAAGTTTATAGCGTTATTTGGTCAATGCTGTCTGGAATCCTTTTAAAGTCTTTAACATCTCGGATCGCAGGTCGACGGAGCAAAGGACTAACTGGTCCACTGGACTGCGCAACAATTTACCCTTTTATTGCTTGTGGACCTTTGCTCCGTTTGAAAGTTTCTTCCAGGCTCTTCGACGGGGATTGTCCATCATGACTTCCCGGCGATCTAGTTACAATATTATTGCTTGTGAAAGGAAAAAGCTAATAAAAAATGGAGTTGGGGAAGGGGGTCTGCGCAGTCGAGGCGGTCGCTCCGGACTTCGCTCGCTTGGGTGGACGTGCAGTTTCGCTTTGGGTGCAAATTGCTGGAGTTGAATCCTTACCCAATTCGCCATTTACATGCTAATTGTTTTGTCCACTCGGCTCTTTGAAAACGTTGCCTGAGAGCGAACGCGACGGTTCATCCTGGGTGTTCCCACCAGTGTGGCGACGGTGAACGCGGCGCGATCCCTCGGGGCAGCCTCGGAAGCAGGTTGAGCACATTTGCTCAAACTTCAAACTTCATGGGACTTTCATCCGCCGCATTCAAATGTGGAATCGTTTCGAATGCGCAATACGAGACAAACACGTGAACGGATGGATATGGGAGTGACGTCATAGACACGCAGACAAAGAGAGAAATTTACGATGAGAGGAGCGGGGAGTGTAAATTGGGGGGGGGGGCTGGAGAAGAGAGTTGCAAAGGGGGGGGGGGGGTTAAAAACAAATACAGGACGATATGATGGAGAGCGATGTGTTTGACTCCTTGCACGTTCTAAGGAGGGGGTTAACGGTGTAAATCATGGCCTAACTGTTAGCAGGGCTGGATTCAAGGGGGAACTTGTAATAATTTTGTGGTGGTGGAAATGACATGATCGAGATATGGAGAGAAATCTCCGAGATGAGCATGAGAACATGTTGTTTGCGAGGAAATTTATGGGGAAAAGCCAGGACGAGGCGGTAAAGCGGTGCGGGAGGGTTGCGGTTGAGAGGAAGGCGAGAAATCAAGGGGGGTTTGGGGGAGAGGGAAAGCGGCCTGGGCGTTTCTGCCGCAATTTGGGCTAATCCCCCAGAGGCAGAGCCGCCTGGCTGGAGCCCAGGGCGCGGGAGGCGAGGCGTGTCAGCACGGCGCCAGCCTGGCCGGGCCGCGTCCCACTTTCTTTTTTCTTTATTAAAACATCTCGCCATTCCACCGCGTTCAGAGCCACATGCTAACGGGGCCTTCCAATAGCTCTTCTTCTTCCTCATCGCAACACTAACATCGGCTTCTTCTTCCTCTTACCCAATTTGCAATGTCCACTCAGCCGTTCGTTCTTAATCCTTTAATCATATTTGTTCCGTTTTCTGCTTTGTTACATCATGGCCCTTTGTAAATACAACGTCATTCGTCTTCATTAATCATTATCCTTGTATTGGTTTAAGTGATGAATATTTGAGTTATATGCTCCCCCCCATCAACCCCCCTTTTCCCATTAAACCGATTGCACGACATCATTGCAGACAACACCTGCTTGTTCAAAAGTCAAAGTCAGACGCTCATGATAGTCCAAGAACATGGCAGACATTAAAAAATAAATAAATAAATAATAATCAGTAAATATATCGTTAACTCCAGCTTCTTGAACGACCTCAATTATGCCCACTTTCTTGTGTGTCGGTTGGAGAGAGTTTTAGGCCCAAGTCTTTCACGACGCGATGACGAACACGAAGGAGTTGATAACCTCGACTACCTTTTCACTAAAGGACAACGTGTGATGTTTAACCCCTTACCGAGTGAAGCCGGCAGGCAGGATAGTAAGCTTAACCTCCATTTAAATTCTAAACGATGGCATATTTTGTGATGCAACATCCCGTCTGCCAAACAGCAATCCGACCGTTTATAGTCGCGTCGGGAATCGAACCCAGACGAGACGGCTCAAAGGGTTAAATCTGCACAACTTTTGTCCGACTTTTAAGTACACATTCCATCATAGTCGAAGATACACCCAAAAGGCAGAACGACACGGATATATATTACGTCACGTTATACTTTGTGACTAATGCTTTGACGATGACGCGTATCTCGTTCGGAGATACTTCATGAAGCTCTCGTGTTGGTAGAGCCGTAAAATCTATCGCCTCTTGGCCACCAGGGCATACTGCTGATTTGTTTGTGGTTTTCCGCACACAAGTAGTGCACAGACTCACAAACATCTTGTCCAGGTGGTGCAAGTTTTCTCGGTGTGTTCACCCTCAAGTGGGACACCGAGCTGTATCATTCAGGTAAGTGCACAGGGGACACGTTATTAGGTCGTCTTTCGCTGTTTCACTATGGAGAGGACGACAAATTGTTTCCGAGAGGGTGTTGATGATGAACGTCAAATAAATTGGGCAACGGACACACACACACACACACACACAGAGTGCCACTCACACACAGTTGTCACTCACACACACACACACACACACACACACACACACAACACACCACACACACACGAACTCGTCCAAGTCCGAGCGAGCTGTTCGCAGACGTTTGACACGAGCTTGCGTTCGTCCTTGCGGGAGAGCGAGCGGGAGAGACCGCGGCGCCTTTAAAGCGGCCCGGCGGGCGCCACCCGCTCATTGCCTGGCGCCAGCGACCGGGGGCGCGGAGCGCCGCTTGTTTGTGTTAGCGGGCCTGCAAGGCCTGCCAAAGGCCTGCTGAGGCCTGCGAGGCTTGACCCGGCAATGCTCCAACCGGGAGGGGCGGGGGCGTAGGGGTGAATGGTGGGGATAGGGGGCGGTCGGGGGTGCGTTGGAAAAAGGAAAGGGGGGTGGGGGTGTGCGCTCACCAGCATTCAAAAGTAGTCGAGGACGAATTGTTGCTTACAAGACAGGACTGTGGATCACTAGGAACCCGCCATTATAATTAGTTAAACAGTGGCACTCCACGTCGTACGTCGTGGTGGTGGTTAGGTGAATGTGCAAGGCGCTGCAGGAACACGTCACCGGTTTGTTAAAAAATGAGTGCTGATACGTGCACAGTGCACTCTCACGGCCATCGGTCCCGCCCCTGGTTACGGTCCGAGCCGCACGTGGATTCGCAGCAGCAAGTTGTAGTGAAACCGCGAGAGCTCCGTGTTCCCCTATAAATCACATTTCTCACCGCGCCGAATGCGATATACCAATAAATACAGCCAATTCAATTCATCGAGCCTTTTTGGGTGGCGTCGGGATTCTAACTGGCGCTCTTGATACCGCGAGGCACGAGCACACACACTGCACGCCATTGACACGGCGCACACACTGCACGCCATTCACACGACCCAAATCGCATTCCATTATCGAGCGGTGCACAGCCATTTATAATACGAGCGGTACGGAGTCGGCAGCGCCAATGCTCTCACCAGAAACACAGGCCGAAACGCCGCGTGCACTTCGCGCCAATTTCCGCCATTACGCGCCACGTGGCCACTGTAATCAGACCGACGTGAAGTCGTCGCGAATCGGCCGATGCGAAACCGCAACGAGGTGATTGTATAAAAGGTCGTGGACCAATACCGTGGTACACTGTACAAGATCAGGAGTGATTATTATATAATGTATATATATGTATGTATATATATACTGCAATGGCTGGGAATTGGGAAGAAAATAAAGTGACGTCAAAGCTTCGAATCCAAGCGCGACTTGGTGACGAGGTCGACATCGATGCAGGTCTTCAGGTCTGACCACACGGCACTCTCTGGTGGTCGCGACTCCCCAGGAGCCTCCAGCGCGATCCAGACTCCATTCTTCCCGACTCTCCTGAACTCTTCACCTTAATGCGCACCTCGATTCGACTTGGTAGTTCTTCTACTCGACGACTACAAATTGCTCGTCCACGTTCGAGCGAGTCGAGGATTCTCCATTGTTAACTGAGCATGTCATTCCCCACCCTCCGTCTCGGAATCTCCTCTTCCTTCCCTCGATTGTGCACAAAAGGTCTATTTAAAAACGCGGAATCCGCGCGCCGTGCACCGCGCCTGGAGTCTCTCTCTCTGTGCCTCGTGTCGCGCTTTATCTCCGGTGCGTGAGTGCACCAGCAGCACCAGCAGTCCAGCAACTTCCTTCCGAGCGACGGCGAGGCGCATTGTTTGCTCTGGCGCACTACATCTACATCAATACACACATATTAACATACACACAAACACACAGGTGTATAAAATATATATGTGTTGTGTGTATGCGTTAGCTCAGTGCTGGCAGCGCCTGCATGCCGCACGACAGGTGCACGCAAGACGGGAGGGACAGGTGCGCTCGCTGCAGTCCTGCAGCAGGCAACAGGTGCAAAAGCGACGCCCACAGTGAGGCGCACAGGGAGGGAGGCGGCTCTTCCTGCGTCCTGCACTGTCGTTGCGTGTCCGTGAGAAGGCAACGCCGGGGGAGAAGCGGCAGCTGCACATGACTGAGGCACGTCGTGCCAGTTCCCATGCGTACGACTTGCGCCGCGAATAATGCAAACTTGCTCTGGCGCGGCGCTTTGCAAACGTCATCGTTTGGCCCCTTTGGAATTATTGTGACGTACGTTTCCTGCCCTCGTCTCTTTCGGCCGCGTTTTACTTTGTACATATATGGTCAGTGGTCAGCGAGCTTTGCTTGCAATTTGCAGTGGCTTCGGATCTTTGCTTGTACATTCCCTCCGTATATGCAGTACATCTAATTATATATATATATATATATATATATATAAATATGTATATTTTAAAAAATATATATATCTCCATCCCCCTCCCTGCATGGGAGGACCGGCCACCTGTTTGCTGAATGCCGAGCCTTGTGAATGCGTTTCCTTGCTTACTTTACTCTACTATATATCTTTATAGTACGTTATGACAATGTAGGCACGGACGCATGCATGGAATGTCGCTGGACTCAGACTTTGCGAAGTTAAGGCCGAATGGGTACACTGGCTGTGAATGCCTATACGGTTGCTCGCCGTCTGGGTGGCTAGTCGGGTGACGGGCGGGTGGGTGATGACGAGGGCGGCAGCGATTTGATGACTCCTCGGATGGCAATCCGGTCCGTGGCGCAGCCAGCCTGGAGCCAGCGCACATCTGGTCCTGGCTTGCTCGGCTCCCCTCCCTCCTAGTTCGTTCCCGGCCATTGCAGGGTCAGGGTCTGGGATGGAGCTCCCTTACTCAGCTCCCCTTCTTCCACACCCCCCCCCCATCCTCGGTTCCTGCTCACCACCATGCGCCCTCCTCCGCTCTCAGCCAGCGCTTGAGTAAAACACATGGTCGAGGGAGCCCCCCGCAGCAGAAGCAGCCGCGTTTGAGAAAGCGCACATCAAACCGCACAATGAAGCGCATTCACGAAGCAAAGTCAGATTAACGCAGAAAAGCATCGACGCTCATTAGACGGCCAATCTTCTCTCTGTCCAGTTCTCCTCTTTCCTGCCTTCTATCTGCCACGATACTTTTCTGCAGACTTCTCCAGATCCAGGCGTCTTGGAAATTTCCCACGGTTTTGTTTTTGCTGCATCATGGTGCAATCGTCTGCATATATATATATATATATATATATATATATGCAAAATATCTAAAGATATATATATATATATATATGCTAAAGATATCTAAAGATATATGAAATATATATATATATATATATGCAAAATATTAATGATATTAGAAATATATATATATATGCAAAATATCTAAAGATATGAGAAATATATATATATATATGCAAAATATTAAAGATATAGAAAATATATATATATATATATATTATATGTATTGTACGGTCCGGTGGTCGGCCGCGAACCGACCGCTCTGACGGAGCGCAAGTCGAGTCGGCCCGATCATCGCCCGGAATATAGATCGCCGCCCGGATAACTCCGAGGCCGACGGGTCCTTGTGCAAGAACCGAAATACGCCAATGGCAGACCACGTGGGGTAGGGTCAATTGCCAATCTTCATTTACCTAAATACCCACGTGATCCAACTACCGGGGTCTTCACCCTCGACGGAACTCGTACAGAACAAGCCACTTAAGCGAGCCTGTCCGTGCACGATTCCGAGTGGCTTAAATCGCCGAGAACCGTCGGTCTGAATGTCCCCCTTTTACGGCAACCCAACGGCTTTCTAACTCCCAACACAGGAAATGCTCAGTTAAATGAAAGAATCGATGAGA
>CM068960.1:67125415-67135707 GCA_035128595.1 Eptatretus atami | reverse complement strand
ACTAAGGAAGAGACAAGTGAACCTGTCTCGAGTCCCAATGAAGCCTCAGAACAACCTCCTCATAATTCAGCAATCTTTCCCAAGGTGGGTCCAGCGGCCCATGGAGAGCGAAGGGAGGGATGGTGCGAAGGGGTACACTTTGTTTTTTTTCTAACTACCCCAGCATTTATTACACTTTAAACTATCCCCGGGGCTTTTCAACACGCCTGTACTTTAAAGTATTGGTTCTAGAAACCATGATTCCCGTCGCCTGTGTTGGTGTCCATTATCAATTTGGGCCCTGCCCGCAAATTTTCTCTCGTGCCCTTGCACAATTTCGTGGCTGGGCAGCGTGGCTCAACTGGCAGGGCTTTCCATCTGCCGAACTCTAACTACGGCACCCCCGGCCCTGAGTCTGTTCCAGGCCTACCTGCTCCCTATGAACGCGGGGGGGGGGGGGGGGGGGGGGGTGCCCTTCCTGGCATTTCCCCGCTTCCATCCCCACGTGCCATTTTGGTGCTCCGGGTCCCTTTCCGAGGGTCGCCCGTGCCCACTACACTAACCCGGTCCCTCGGATCCATGGCCTAATCTGGCTGACTACTTCGGTGCCCAGGGTGCCCTCTACTCAATGCTCACCATTCCACAGCCACGCTGTGGAAGTCGTCTCGACCTTTCCACAGTCGTCTCGAGGGGTGTGTCGAGGCGTCTCGGAGGCCCGCCTCCCGAAGAGGCTCTGTGGTAGCTTTCGGCTGGCCTCCCATTGGCTGGGGCGCGCGTGGGATGCTCGCCCTTCGCTCATTGGCTGGAGGAAACGTCCCATGCCCTTCCTCGGAGCGGAGCCTCGATCTGAGGCGATGGAGGCTCCGCCCACGCCTTCAGCCAAAAACATGTGGACAATGGCGACCGGGTTGAGTGAGGGACGGTGCCGTTGTTGTTGTTGTTGTAGATGTAATAAACCTGACTATAAAATAACTCGCAGCGCACACACGAAATTCCCATTAGACAGAAGGACGGGACCCTGACTATAAACACATACTTATCGAAATAACTGAACTGCCGGGGCTGCTGTCTGTCTGTGTGCAAATGGCTTCCAGATTCGTAACAATATATCCAAATATATATATATATATATATGTATATGGCTGTAGAAGAGCAATACAGTACAGGATGGAAGGTAATCACAGACAGCCGGGAGGTGGAAAACAGGTGAACACAGAACAAGCACAAAGGAGCAGGAAGCTATGAGGGCAGGAGTGGGCGGGTTGCCTTCCCAACCAAACTATTTTAAATATCTTACAGACGTTAATCGATTAAAAAAATTTACAAACAGCAAAATAGAAACAAACACCTTTTGGTTTTCAAACCGAGGTGGATATAGTTTTTGTGTCCAATAATTAGTCACGGTCCACAGGAGGTCGTTATTAAAGGTGTGACGATGAGGTGTCAAACAATCAATAAACATATTCCACATAAATCCGTTCTGTTAAGTCTGGTTTTTCTTGTGCTGAGTCGTCCCAGCATCGACGATATTAGTTCAGTAATTAGGGACTGTTAAAAATGGGCATCGTCATGCTGGCTGGCCTGGTGCACGACTGAGGTCACCTGTATAAGCCAAGCCGTGTGTGATGCAAGACAAACCACGGGGTAAACGAATTGAACGATTCGAATTCCCGACATTTGGATGTTTTTTTAAAACTGACTACTTCTATCAGTTATTGGCTTGGAGGAGTTTTTAAATATACAACCTTGGGGTGTGACAATTCGAACTACATACCATTATTTAGACGTTACAGCATCGCCTTTGTTTACCCAGCACGAACATCATTAAATACCGTGGAATTGAGCCTCAACGTCAGGAGCCTCAAAGTCAGGGTGATGAAGATTGTGGTCAAGTTTAATTGAAATTGTGTGTGTAGTTCCAAGAGGAGAGCAGATACCTATTTTAGGGGTTAACCCCCCCCCGTCTCCCCACCATAGACCACTTAATGAGTGCAGATTTTGATGTGGTCGATACACTTTGATGCATCAAACGTGATGAAAGTTGTGGTCAAGTTTCATTGAAATTCTGTGTGTAGTTTAGAGAAGAGAGTAAATAGCAATTTTGGGGGTCAACCTCCCCCCCCCCCCTTCTCCCCAAAGACCCCTATGATGAGCGCAGATTTTTAAAGCAGATGATGAGTTTTGGTACATCACGGATGATGAAGGTTGTGGTCAAGTTTCATCAAAATTGTGTGTGTAGTTTCAGAGAACAGAGCAAATACTTAATTGTTACTTACGAAATCTAAAGATTTCATAAGTACAGTATATTGATGACTTCCGTCGTGTGTTTGTGTGTTTGTGTGTTTGTGTGTTTGTTTGTAGGCACGATAACTCGAGAACGGAAGAAGCTACCAATGTCAAATTACACCACGTGATTCAGGAGGGTGATGGCTAGCGCTGATTAGATTTTGGTCAAAATCGGTCAAAGGTCAAGGTCACAGTGAGGTCAACCATCCAAAACATAATAACTCGAGAACGGAAGAAGCTACCAATGTCAAATTACACCACGTGATTCAGGAGGGTGATGGCTAGTGCTGATTAGATTTTGGTCAAAATCGGTCAAAGGTCAAGGTCACAGTGAGGTCAAACATTCGATTTTGATGGTTTCGTACAGAATCATCGTAGAAACTTCTGGTTTGCGTCGCTACCTTCTCTAGAGACAGCTTTTATTAGACAAGGTCAGAGGTCAAGTTGACGATTTCGTAAGTACCAGTCTATGACTGCTTGTTTTTTTTTGGGGGGGGGGGGGGCTAAAACACCCTTGTAGTTCCCCTTAATGAGTGCAGATTTTGATGCGGTCAATACACCTTCTTTTCGGCATCAGATATGAAGCTTGTGGCCAAGTTTCATCAAAATCGTGTGTTTGGTTCAAGCGATAATGACTGAAAGTGTTTACAGACTCACTGACTGACTCACTCACCGACGGACACTGCCCGATCGCATTTGCTCACCTGACCAATGTGAAAGTTCAGGTGAGCTAAAAATCAATAACGTGGAAAAGGTTGTCTTCAGAATTGAATGCGTATTGGACTGAGGTCCAACTCCCAATTCTGCCCACTGGTTGCTACCACACTTTCGTGCACGGCCGTGCATGCCTCTGCACATGAGGGCAGCAATGTGGACAGAGTCCTGGGATAACTCGCCCGCTCTGTGTGAAAGACATCCTGGCTGGTTAATACGTCCAGCAGCTGAATAATGCTTGCAGCTGAATAATAATGGGAAACATCGGGTTAACAGTTAAAAGTTGGGTCGGGAAACGAACCCAGACACGAGAGTTCAGTCGCAAATGTGCTACCTCTGTGCCAACGTGTCGGACAATGTCAAACGTTCATGGGAGCCTTTGCTTGACCACGAATCCACACGTCATCAAATCCATGCCACTAGGCGTTATGAGATTGGTGCATTTTCTGACTTTCATTTTTCTGATTTTCATTTTGGAGTAACAGTGACGTCATTTTGGGGTTTCCCTCAGGGACGAAACAGGCTCCAATAGCCGGCTGTACATATAACAGGACAGCGTACCAGGCGACCCTCGTAAGCTCACAATAATCAATGTGAAAGAGTTCATCGAGTTTGTAGAACAAACACCACGACCGCCTTTATGATATACCCAAGAACATCCTTGAGCTGAACGCAGCTTCTTCATAGTGTAACCCAAGAACGAGCTACACGATCTTAAAAAAAAACAAACGTAGCAAACAAATGAACCAATTCAAAGCCTCGGAGAATGGTCGTGCTAAAGTTGGCTTGGACCTACCGCTCTTGTCTGGGTGAGGTTACCGCTACACTCCACTCTACATCATCCTATCGCATTGTTATCGAGTGCTTATGGAATGACGACGCAGTACTTGTTAAGTCCCTCGTGTATCCAGTTGTTTCGCTCAGACTTTGACTAATGCGGTTGATGGATGAAATTGAGATGTTGACGAAGGTGGTTGAGGTTTTGACAGAGGTGGTTGATGGATGCAATTAAGAATTTGACTGAGGTGGTTGAGATTTTGACATATGCGGTTGACAGATGCAATTGAGATTTTGACAGAGGTGGTTGAGATTTTGACAGATGCGGTTGATGGATGAAATTGAGATTTTGACAGAGGTGCATGAGACTGACGGATGCAATTGAGGTTTTGACAGAGGTGGTTGATGGATGCAATTGAGAATTTGATGGAGGTGGTTGAGATTTTCACTGATGCGGTTGAGATTTTGACAGATGCAGTTGATATTTTTATGGATACGGTTGAGATTTTGATGGATGTGGATGAAATTTTGACAGATGCAGTTGAGATTTTGATGGATGTGGTTGAGATTTTGCTGGATGCGCTTGAGATGTTGACAGATGCGGTTGAGATTTTCACTGATGCAGTTGATATTTTTATGGATACGGTTGAGATTTTGATGGATGTGGATGAGATGTTGACAGATGCGGTTGAGATTTTCACATATGCAGTTGAGATTTTGATGGATGCGGTTGAGATTTTGATGGATGCGGTTGAGATTTTGGCGGATGAGGTTGAGATTTTGGCGGATGAGGTTGAGATTTTGGCGGATGAGGTTGAGATTTTGATGGATACGGTTGAGATTTTGACGGATGCTTTTGAGTGACCGACAATGCATTTTGGTTCTACGTACATGCGTACCAGCTAAATCTGATATCTGAAACAGTTCAGTACATTTTGTGGAACATATTCCGATTCCGATGCAGCACAGTCTGTTACAAAGCGTCAGCGCTGCCGAAGGAGTTTCTTGGCAAGGGTTATAATGGGTAGTTTGTCATCGCCTTCCTTGCAGTAGTTAGGGCAGGAATTTGGAATTATGTTCAGGATGCCTTCGATAGCTCGCCGACTCTCCACGAAGGATTCCATGGGTCCTTTAAATATCCACCAACTAATGTCGGCAAACAGGGTACCCGTTTAACATCCATCCGGGGGACGGCACCGACAGTGATGAATAAGCTGTGAAACACCGGCATGACACTTTATAGCTGTGTCGGGATTTGAACCCAGGCTAGTTAGCTGAGAGGCAAGTGTGTGTACCTCTCGGCTATCCTGCCAGCCTAGTCGAACTTCGTGACTTTACGTGCGTGCAGGTGATCGTACAGGTGAGTAGGTGGTAAGGATGATACGGACAGGTAGTGCCTTACGGATAAATCAAATGGCTTCAGAATGTTGATTGTATTTCATCGTATTTGATTCATTTAGAGAACGGTTTGATGCGTAGACCTAATTTAATGCACATTATCAGGTAATAACAGGTATCTTTGACCGAATGTCAGGGATACACGGCCTTCGTTAACATTGATGCTGATCTAACCCAATACAGTACACCATCAACACAATGTGCACGTTTCAGGGTGTTTGTTAATAAAAAGTTTTGGTTTGGTTTGGTTTGGTTTTAAACCCCCATCGTGGTACAGTGTATAGGATTGAATATGTCGCAGGGCATTTGGAAAGCGTTCGAGTGAAAGTGAGAGTGCGCATGATGGAGGAAAGAAAGCATGGGGGGGGGAGTTCGTGTGATGGAAGTGAATCGGTGTTTTAAGTAAATCGGAACGGAAGAGGTGAAACGAAGAACAGACGGAGAGTGCATGGCGGCGTCACGAGGCATGGGGGTACAATCATGTGTACATACATCTCCGGGTGTGGAAGAGAAATGGTGTGAGAAGGCACATGTGCGCGGCACGTGTTCCTCTCCAACCTGCTGGCCAGCGTGGAGCCGGCGCCCATCTGGAAAAGCTGAACTCGGGCCTGGGAGGATGGGGGTCTGACCTCCTGGCGCCTCCGTGTGCGATCTCAGGGTGGGGTGGGAGAGTCTCTCGGGAGATGCAGTTGGAGGCAGGCTGAACGGGGTTGGGGCCTGGGGGTTGGGGGGGGGGGGAGAGTGAAGGAGGTCTATTCAGCTGCTTCATGGCTCTTATTAGTAACTCTCAGAAGCAATTACACTTGTATGGAACAAATATTTGTACCTTGTCTCTCTCCCCCTCCCCCTCCTCCACCTCCACCTCCTCACCGTCTGCCCTTTCTTCGCAGCCTTCTCTCACCATGAGCGTCAGGTCGTCGCGAATTCCTCGAGGTGTCAATAATGCTCCAATACCCGCACGTCATCGTCCTTCATGCCGCCGGTCCAACACGCCGATCCATACGAGCACGTGACATCGCTCATCCCGGGTCGTGGTCCGGGGTCATGACCTGCACAGATCTCTTTCTCCCCGTAAAGTGATGTTTAATAAATAAAATAATAATAATAATTCATACTCTCCCTTTAATCTTCATGTCACGGGTCGGGAGCACAGAGGACGACGCCACGTTTTCATAAATGGGACAGGTAACAACATTCATCACCGATTACGTACAGGTGTTGTCGGTGGATTCATGAACTTCACAACCACAGGTCTACAATTCCCTCCTTGATGATTACACGGCTCTGTGTGCGCGTGTGCCCGTGGCTCCAAGGATGGGTTTCATTTTTCATTTGCCAATTAATCACTTGCTGGTGATAATGATGATTATAATAAAAATAATAATAACAACGATTGTTGTTGTAAGTAACACAAAGATTTGTTTCCTCATGTGCGTCGATGTTCGGGTTTGTGCTGCAAGTTTTGGGGTATGGGGTTTAAGGGTGGGGGGGGGTGAGGAATGTGTCCTGGCGTCAGGGATCCTGGGCCGCGGCCAGGAAAGCGGTCCAGCTGAGCCTGTGCCCTCCCCTTCACATCCACAGGAAACTGCGCGGCGGCGCGCGGCGGCGCCTGCGCCAAGTCCTAATCACCCGGGCCCTCCCCGGGCCCTCACGGCCGCTATAAAGTACCACCCAGGTCCGTTGCTGCCGTCGTGCAGCAGACCGGTGCGCCGCTCCAGATAGCCGTGAGAGGGTCGCTCCATGTAGCGAAGGTGGTGACGATTGACCACGTGTTAAACAGGTAGAGGGTCGGGGGGCTGCGTTGAATCGAGCGGGACGCAACGAAGCGCAGCAGGTGCCGTCGGGGCGAGGGGTCGAGGCACGATGGGCTGCCGCCGTGGAGGTGTCAAGGCAAGCTCGAGCGCCGTTTAACCGCAAACCGCCATTACACGTGACACCCGTCAAGGACGTGCGAACGCACGGCTGAAAGGGACTTCCGTGCCGATGGGGTGATAATTACACCGAGGTCCAAAAACGGCCAAATGGCAGGGGGGTGCTTACACAACAGGGCTGCCCCCGCACGCCGTTACAAGGCCGAGGGTCTAGTGTCTGAACGTCCAGCTGTGCTGCGAAGTGGCATCGGCAATGAGAAACGTTCGTGCTGACTGTGATCCGTGAAAATGACCTTTTAACAAATTTAATAAATATCCCCGTTTTTAATTGTGATGCGGTGCTAACCGCTTTGTTATGGTAAACGCGCATGTTAATACCTGCAGCTCACACAAATGACTCACCTGCTTGATGTGTTTCCTTCAACTTGAAAGTTTACACAAACAAAGCTGAGAGCGTTCGTGAGCATGAAACATAACGAGGCGTCATGAGGAGCCTTGTTTAAGGGGGGGGTGGGAGACAGCAGGGAGGAGGTGAGGGGGGCGGGGGTGGGAAGACAGAGGGAGGAGTGAAGGGGGGGTGGGGAAGACAGGCAGGGAGGAGGTGGAGGGGGGTGGGAAGACAGCAAGGAAGGAGGTGGAGGTGGGGGTGGGAAGACAGCAGGGAGGAGGTGGTAGGGGAGACAGCAGGGAGGAGTGGAGGGGGGTGGGAGACAGCAGGGGAGGAGGTGGATGGGGTGGGTGGGAGAGACAGCAGGGAGGAGGTGGATGGGGTGGGAACAGCAGGGAGGAGGTGGAGGGGGTGGGGAGACAGCAGGAGGAGGTGGAGGGGGGGTGGGAGACAGCAGGGAGGAGTGGAGGGGGGTGGGGAGACAGCAGGGAGGAGGTGGAGGGGGGTGGGAAGCAGCAGGAGGGAGGTGGAGGGGGTGGGAGACAGCAGGGAGGAGTGGAGGGGGGGTGGGGAGACAGCAGGAGGAGGTGGGAGGGGGGGAGACGGGAGCACGAGGGAGAGGTGAGAAGCTGGAACTCCTCCACTTGGGATTGTGGGTTATTACAGCTTCGCACAAAACCCTCTCCTCCGACTCCAACAGTTGATTGTTAAAACGGCTGAGTCGTCCAATGTGCTCAGCAAGGACTTGGGAAGCGAACACCTGATGCCTGAGAAAACGTTACACCCTGGAAAACATTTACCATGCTTACTCACCGATACACGAGTACATTGTGGCACTCAGACCCACTCCGAGTGATATCATCTCACTCATCCCTACCGCAAACATCCCCCTCCCCCGAGGCCGAAAAGCCCCCTCGATGTGGGGGCTCCCGGAGGAATTCAATAAAAACCGCTCGCTGTCCGTGCGGTTACATCGATCGACGCAGCTCACGGTGTTTGCAGCAAGCACAGGTGCATTGGATATCCCCCCGCAAGGTGGTGTACAGGTAGCGCACGAGTTTGGGTTCGATTCCCGAGCACACACGACACACCGTCAGGTTTAAGTGCTTCCGAAGCCAGGACGTTGTGTCACGAAGTGCCTCGGTCTCGGGGTCTACGTTCACCTGTGTTCACCTGTGGTCATTAAAGATCCCACGGTCTTCATCAAGAGTCCGTGAATTACAGTGGAGCCCCTTCTTCTTCTACGGGGTAGCATCATTGGCTGCAGCGCTGATGCAGTGCCCCCTGTAGGTTTGGGTAGGAATTTTGTAATTCGGTGCAGGATGCCGGCGATAACTCGCCTCCTCTTCGTGAAATCGTAAACGTCCACCAACTAATGTCGGCAGAGGGGGACGGACCCCTGAACAAATCACAAATTCCCGCTCGAACCTACAGGAGGCACTGCGGCCATCTTAGCACAACAGCAGCAGCCACACAAAAAACAAAGAACGCACCTTTGAGGAAACAAACGCATCACACCCCAAACGCACACACACCTTACATATGCTCTCCGACTTTTATTAAAAATGTGCATATGTTACATCATCAATGGAAAAATATACTATGGAAACGGCATTCCGGTAACTTAGTTACAAGTTCGATTGTGCAGGTAAAAAAGAAGAAGAAGAAGAAAATACTGGTCTTGGTGGAAAAATAATTTGCATACAAAGGAGTGTTATCTTTTAGCAAGCACCGAATAGGTAAACAATACAACACAGCGAGAGCGTGCATGGCAGCGGTGAGGATGCTGCTCGTTGCTCGTTGGGTCCACGGGAGGGGGTGAGGGAGGGCATGATTGAAGACGCAAACAGGTGTGCACAGGTGAAATACATCTCCATTTTCCTCGTCGCTCAGACGGGAAGGGATCAGTGGGCCGTGCAACTACCCGAGTCCCCGTGCTTGCTGAGTAGTGACATCCGTGAAAAAGTCTTGGCACAAGCCTTGCACTGGTAGCGCTTCACCTCGGAGTGCGTCTGCAGGTGCGCGCGCAGGTTCGAGCGGTCGGCAAAGGCACGGCGGCAGTGCTGGCAGGAAAACGGTTTCTCACCTGCAAGGCAACAGGTGGACACATCACGCCGTTAGTTGGTGACGCTGCGTGCAACTGCCGCGATCGGTTCGACCATTGCACTGGAGACGGTGTAGCATGTAGTGTGCATTCCTTAATTATACAGGTGTGTGTGATGTATGTACGTGGAAGGACGAGCAACGACGAGCGCACCCACCTGTGTGAGTGCGCACGTGCCCCTGGAGCAACCAGGGCCGTGAGAACGCCTTGCCACAGATCTTGCACACGCACGGCAGCGTGTGCGTGCGGATGTGCATCTTGAGCGCGCCAAGGCTCAGGTACTCCTTCTCACAATGTTTGCAGCTGAAGGCTTTGCGTCCTGGAGCGTCGGTCGCGTCAGGCCTCGCCCTGATCGGAGCGGGCATGGTGGGGAAGGCGCCCGCACCCGGCGAGCTCGCGGTCTTGCCATCGGCGCTTGGTGCGAAGCTGTCTCCGGCCTCGGGACTGGGGACCCGCCATGCCTTTCCTGGACCCAGGAAAGGCTGGTGTGGGGACAGAGGTCTGTGCGCGGTGACCGGGGTGCACGCCTGGATCGCCGCCGCTTCCGGCCCCCCCGGAAGTCCGGGTCCGGTCATCTCATGGGGCATGATGTGCCCCGCGCCCGGAGGACATGCTCCAGCGCCGAGTACGCCGGGATGTGGTGCGAGTGGCAACACCGCGACGGCCGCCATCGGGGCGATGATGGCTGCGGAGAAAAAGAAAGCTCAGGTTAGGATAGAACCTTACTCTTCATACCCTCACTACTACTATTACTACAAAATACCAAACACTATTC
>CM068960.1:67014071-67025558 GCA_035128595.1 Eptatretus atami | reverse complement strand
CTCCACCTTGTCAGGAGAAAAGGACACAGAGTCCAACACAGCTGAGTGTGACTGGGTAAGGTGGGTACAGAAAGCGATCGGATTGGGCCACAAGATTTTGAAAGGAAACATGGAGTTTAGGCCTCCAGCCTTTTCACGTGTAGTGTCAACTGTGCGGCCATTTGAGGTGAGGGAGGGGATGAAGGGGGAACATATCCCAGAAACAGACTTAACTCGATGCTACCAGGATTTGGAGGAGGGAGACAGGTTTGAGAGTTCAGACATGAGACTAGAAAGATAGTGTTTCCTGGCTTTCCTCAGAGTAAACACACCCACTTGTTCTGAGCTTTGTGGAAGGAACCGAGATTGCCTTCAGTTGGATTTGCCTTCCATGAGGCAAAGCCAAGTTGTTTCAGGACAACTGCCTCACCACAAGCTTCAATGAACCATGGCTGGGAGGAAGGGTAGGACAACTGAAAACGAGATGGGACAAATCTGTGCATGTGAGAGAGCAAATTTCTTTGAAAGAATTTCAAGGATGAGTTGATGTTGGAGAAGGTAGTGATGGGAGACCAGTCTAGAAGTTTGATGGCTGCTTGACGCCCCTGCCAGTCGGCCTGAGTGAAATGCCGGACTTGACGAAACCACGCCTTCGGCCCACGTCTGTGCTCGAACCGGGGTCACTCTACCGACTGCGGTAGAGTTTCCAACTACCGACTACCACTCCGGTTCGGGTGCAGCCGAGCGGAAAAACTGCCAAAGCGTGCCGGCGTGGAACATGAACGGGATTATCGGGGATAAAACCCGGCCTTAAACTCAGATCTGAACCATGCTGGACCAATTTCAAGAAAGGGACGGAAATGGACTGGGAACATTTTCTAACAAGGTTCTGTGTTTCTAACAAGTTTGTGTCTGCTGGGCACTTTAAGTGACCCAGCAGTAAAATTGGCGGCGGGAGAATTTTTGCACTCTTTACCGAGTCTCCCCCCTAGTTTAGGCCATTGTTTTGGGCCTACCGCCTGATATTTGGAAGATCACCACCGAACCCCCGAAGTTATTTTCATACCAACTGACCACCTGCAGTGTGCCTATCCCTCTCCACATCGCTTCTCCTGTCCCCAAACCCTTGCCCCCCCCTTTCTTTTTTTCCTCGAAACTTTTTTTCCTTCCCATAGGCCTTGTTTTCGGCAATTTCCATTCGGTATTTCTCACAGCATTTTCATTCTGATTTCCATTTGACGATTCATTAGATCAGTAGTTTCAGTTTCCAGGTTTCACTTTTAACATGTTCATTTTGCGGATATCAGTGTCATTGTATTGTGCGATTGCAAATTGCGTGCACCAAAAAGGGTCATCAAAAATTTTATTTCGGGGGATCTTGATTTAATAAAGGGTGTGAGGGGTCCAGAGTGGCTTAAGGGGCTAAAGTGCTTTAAAAGTGTGGCCAAGGTTTTGAAGGGTCTCAGGGTGAAAAGAGCAAAAGCGGTCAAACTGTCCAAAGGGGTCTCAAAAGGTTCGATAGGACTATTAGATCCGAAAAGCTGTTGAAGACTGTCTATTATTTCAAAAGGGTCTAATTCTAAGGGGTGCAAGGCCTAATGAGGTCTACATGCCGTACAGGGTGTGAAGGAGCGAAGCTGAAGTAAATAAATTAATGCTGGAAGTGCAACATGGCAATAATAGGTCTTCTCGGTCTTGGAGTCTTCAGTGTCTTCGAGGGTTTTGAAAGGTCGAAGGGGTCTCAGCGTCTCAAGGGTCAAAAGGTACATTCCATAGTACGTAAATAATAGACATTGTAGTTACATGGACTGCAGGGACGGGACTCCCACGAGACCGAGCTCTTTTCATGTATCGATGGTTTGATGGAGCTGATCAAGGGGAGAGGGGACCCTGGGGTGGAACAGTTTAAATGTCATTTTGAAATTGGAAATGTTTATTGAATTGTTGATAAATAGTGAAAGAACCCACCCTTGCAGATGGGTAATTCCCTCACTTCTATGACGTTTATGGTTTTCAGCAGAGAATCGTCGTCGTCCTCACCCCCCCTTTGAAAAATTTGAACTTCCTTGCTTCTTTTATGTATTATGGAAGATTTTATTATTGGTGTACGGTATGGGGAAATATATCTGAGTTGAAATTCTACCTTTCTGGGTCTTCTGGTGATTCCAGGTGTTTGTTTGCTTACCCTCATTGTATTTGCGTTTTCAAGTAAATGCCATTGCCATTGAGGAAAATGTTCAAAAACACTTCTGTTTACAGAAAGACACGAGTCACTGTGTACAGTTTGTGTTGCAGTTACATGTACGAGTGTTTCAAAAAGAGTGATGCAACTTTAAATGTTTATTTACAAAGAAACAGAAACCTCAGGAACGTGAACCAAACATTTCTTGAAAGCTTATGATATGGTATTTTTCTATCACTGATTGCTATTGCAGTAAATCACTGCTCGAGTTAGTGAGAGCCCAAGGTCTGAAATTGGCATTTACGCCAAAATCCTTGTTAATTGATGACTCGGTGTATGCCCCTACGCGGTTTCAGACAGCATTGATCCTGACTCCAAAGTTCTGTCCGACTTTCCTATAGGTCTCATGTTGCACTGCCTGAAATAGTCTGACACCTCCCTGCTTCAGATCATTCCAGTGTGGGAGAGTGGTTGGCATACACAGAGCCCTTGGCAGCCCTCATAGAAACCAGTAGTCCAGAGGGTTCAAGTCTGGGCTATGGGGTGCCCAGTCATGAGCGGTACCCCAGGGCAACGAGGCGTTTCTGAAGAGCTGCCACAGGAAAGTGATGGTGTCACCAGCTGTATGTGGGGTGCATCATCCTGCATTGACCAGGTCATGCTTGAGCTGGTTTGGGGTGACATTTTTGGCTAGATTATTATGGAACTTCTGTATCACGGGCCCGTAGTGCTCACCGTTGATTCGTCACCGTCCTTGCTGTTGTCATTCTCAAACCAGTTAGGCCTTGCGTTCCCCATCTGGCATTAAAGGTGCAGAAGCATGTGATCCTTAGGCCCTTTCAGGTACCTCATCGTCTCGGGTGGTCTGCCCCCGGAAAATGTTGTGGTTGTTGATTGCACCGTTCAAGTGGAAATGGGCTTCATCACTGAACCAGATCGGGTTGATCCAGTTTGGTACCGCTTCATCCTGTCAATGAGCCAATTGCACATATCCAGTCTCCTCCTTATGTCATCTTTGACTCGGTTTATGCCTAATTGAGATGATGCATGGGAAAAGCTTCAGTTCTTTAGTGAGGATATGCCAGGACACCCAGACTGATGATGGTTTGATGCCTAGCTCCCGGAGCGCCGCGGTGGGACTTCTTGGGACTGTCCGCTGTAGAATCCACGTGGTGGCAAGGTTGGCTTGGCTTTGGTTACTGATGCTGACCAGCCACTGTTGCCCCTTGCTCTGGTTGTGCACCTGTACCCTTGTGCACAAAATGTTTCACAATACATTGAATGGCACAATTTGTGGGTCCACACATTTCTGAGTCGTATTCCCAGCAACACCTCTTGCGGGTGTCCACGTATGATTGTCTCATACCATAGAGCCACCCACTTTGGTCTTCTGCTTCACTGTCAAAGGCATAGTTGAGCTATGGAGCTAGAAATCCCAGGAAACAAAATCCCACGATAACATCAACAAACCCTGAAAAAGGAAAACGGTATAGGTCAAAAAACAAAGAAATGACAGGAAGTCAAGTTTGTATCAATCTTTTTGAAACCACACCATATATGTAAACCAAACTTTCTGCATACAAGATTAACTTTTCAAATTTCCTCTCCAGGAAGGTGGTTGGTGGGGCAAAGTTGTGGACAACCCCCCTAGCTTGAATTCACTTCCCCTCAGCCTGAAACCCATGGGCTATGGATTTTTTTTTTTAACCACATACAACTTTCCTGGCACACCTTGAGTAGAATCACCAGTTTTTCATGTCGTTCTGGTCATCGGTACAGGAGTGTCAAACAAACGCAAAACCACTTCTCAAATTATATAGAAACACCCGCTCCACACGGGAGTGGCCAGGCCGGAGGTAGGGGAGGGGGACGGGGTTGTTGCGCTTATTTCAAACATGTAATTCAAAATGCCTCTTGCTGCATAATTCAAAACACCTCACTGCATGGAAAAATGGGGGGGGGGGGGGGAGAAATACTGTGCTGTGGTGTGGGGACTTGTAATACCATTCTCCACCTGGAGCGATGCTTCACGATACACATTTACCTAGTTTGCCCCTCCCTCGACCACAGCAAAGATCAAAAAACCCCTGTGTACTAATTGGGTCATGCTCATCCTATGTAGCAAGTCGGATGTAATCAGCCCAGAGCTGTAGGAGTCGTGTGACACACTCAGATGCACACAGACACCCGAGAGACAGACATTTGTAGATATAAGTTTTTTAAACCTATAGTTTTATAGCACCGTTAACTGAATTTGGTAAGTAGCTCTTGTCTAACTGCATCTTCCTCTCACGGCCCTCGATGTATTCGAGCGTATCATATAAAAGTCAGAATTCACGCAGGGCAACACTTATTGGCACAATTGATGAAAATAAAAGCACAAATTACCTTTGCTCCTCCAGGAGCGACGCAAACGACGAATTTCCATTCCCACCGCCGTTCTGACGAATGAACTCTGCCATTGCAGGTATTTTCTGGTGGAATCCACACTCACAAAAGTTGCGAAGGTTTACTTTTGTCGAGGGTGCACATTTTGTGTGCGAAAAAGTAGCTTTAGCACTCTCAAGGATAACAGAAAGAGAAACCATCGTTTGAATGGAACAGAAGAGTGCATTGGGTTTGATTGAGCTCAATGGCAATGAAACTGGAATCAAAATGCTATTGTTTATATAAATAAATAACGGTTTGGCTAAAAAAAGGGAAGAGATTTGAATTGACCTTCAATTCTATTCCATAATAATCATTCTGAGTGAGGTGTAGAAGTAACAGGTTTTTTTGTTTGTTTGTTTTTTCCACATTTGTGTCCATGAAATGTAACTTTCAAGAAGGCAACAGATTCCCATGGCAGTTTTGGTTGGAATTAAAGTTCATTTATCCATTTTTCATACCTGTCATATTTTTCAGACGACCTTTGAAAACCGGATATACAGTCTGCGGGTGGAGTGTGGTCCAAATATCCAGACCTGGCTCCTACGGTTCGTTTTATTACAAAAATTAACCTCTCTGGTGTGAACAGCACGAATGGAATGGTGAGCTACTCGCCTACATTTTATTGCTTCATCACTTTGAACGTTTAATGTGTGATTTGAGTCTTCCCTATCCTGCTGTTTCCTTTGTGGCTACATCCAAGGCAAGCGAGGTGCAAATTTAAATGAGAACCCATGGAGGATGCAATAATTGGCAAACTGAATGGTTTGTGTGTACGTGTGTGAGACAGACAGCCATATGATGAGTTTAATTCTTCTGTTCCATCCCATCCTGTTGTTAGGTGGACCCTCACAGCATTCAGGTCTTGGCAAAGTGGCAGAACACTTACAGCATCAAAATGATCCTCGAGAACCTGAAACGTAACATGATGCACAAAGACAACATGAAGCTTCCACAGCCTCCTGAGGGACAGGACTTTCATCTGACTTTACCTGCTGGTCCCCTTCTTGCTGCCCCCAATCTTAGCCTTTCTGCCGATCCTTGTACTCCCTCCCCCCTCCTGTCCTCCCAATCCCTGCCAAAACAACACTCCTTTACCAGCTAACCATTAAATCCACACCTCCCCTCCCACCCCCAAACCATCCCACTTCTGTCTTCATTCACATGTCCCGCTCTTCAGCCTTGTGTGCTGTCAATCATCCATACTCGCCACTTTCCCTACATTGTGGCTGGGTGGTCGACAATGCACATAGATCGGCGGCCTTCCCCTCTGCAGTACGTGTCCTGCCCATTCACCAAATGGAGTTCTTCCATCCCGTTGACCTCCGTTCGTGCAAAAAGTCTGTTTAAGTGTAGACCAGCCTTCACGGTGGCATAGCATCTCTTACGTTTTCATGATGCGAGCAGCTTGATTCTGAAATTGCTCTTTTCAATGTTTGATGTTGCTGGAAGCTATTGTTCAAATAAGGATGTTATTTTATTTTGAATTGCAAGTACCCAATTACAGCACGGGACTTCACACGAGTTTGCAGGACATTTTCTTTGACGTTTGGCTGTGTGCAGGTTTCCTCAAGTGCTTGTCGAGTTTTGAAATCTGATATGCAGCATCCTGTCAGTCCTTTGGATATTGCTTCGATTTGGATGCTGCAAAACGGGTTGTTTTGAATTCCTCAGATCAAGCTTGTGTGGAAATTGATTTATTCTGAAAATGAAAAGCGTGTTTTTTGTTGTTGTTTTTTTCACTAACTGTGTTGGTTCTGAACAAGTCAAAAGCTCAAAACGTTTGTTAAAAAATTTGCTGGTTGATATGGCAATTACTTCCTCTCTTAATCTTGTAACGTAAATTGTAACCTTCAGATTGCAACTGGATGAAAAGACAAGATTTTTTTGCAAATGGTTTATTGTAGTAAATTCAATGTACTGCTTTCTGTAGATATGGTATCTCCAAAGCTCGAAGAAGCATTAATTTGAAAAGGAAGTGATTGTTCAGATCAATACTTGTAAAAAATTTTCAAATGTTAAAAGAAAACTTCTCCACCTCCAACAATATTGAATTACTAATGCAAGGAAGGATTAAATACAAACTCAATTTCCAGGTAATCCATCTATATTGAGAAGATGTGCTTCATTGTCAAAGATGCATTGTGGTCCAGGGCCTGGCCTAGTGCAAAGGATATAATGAAGAGCATTAGGTTGGGGTTCAAATCCAAGGGCACACTGCAACTCAAGTGATGGTGGGTCGGTGGTCAGTGGGAGGGCCACGGATGATCTGCAGAACAGATTTTGGAAATGAAGAAATGACATTTCAACTTGCCTTAAATATTGTGCGATTGCTTTCAAGGTGTGCCTTTGCTAAAGATCATGTACCTCTTGCTGTTGGACGTCTGCGGGGGGAAGAAGTGCGCAATGAGTCCGAGGAGCTTGCTGGCATCACGTGCCGTTGTCAGGACAAACGCATTGGGTCCTGCATCAAATGTGTATCCTGCCTGCCATACAGATTTTGAAATTACTGGCATTGTGAGTTAGGAATGGTCTCAACAGGTAGTGGTGTAGCTTTAGAAGGTAACATGAGGTTTTTGCTGGAGCAAGTTGTTTGGGAATGTTAAAAGTTAGCCTTTAAGTGGCATGACTGATTACGACCACTCTCCCACTCACAATCAAGTCCAATTTTATTTGGAAAGGGGGATGGAATGTCTCCACCCTCCAAACATGGAAATGTCTCCATTCACATCTGAATGTTCTATCAATGAATTGCTTTTCACATTTTGCTGCTAATTCAACCACTAGCTGAAGAAAAAAATCGATTTCACTATCTATATATATATATAGGTTCACATGACCTGCCACTTGTTTCACATGAAAATAAACATGGGAGCCAATAACTTTAATAACAAGACCTGTAAACATGTTTATCGCCGTGAATCAAGTTCCTTACTCAAGCCAGAACCTAAACTATTCTGAAGGATATTTGAGCATGTAAACATCTTGATCCTCAAGCTGTTTTCCTTTTGTTCACTCATGATCACTAAAGAGAAGACATGCATTATAAGCAACTGATGTGGGTGGTGGGAAATGTATTAGTTTGATCATAAAGTGTTCAATGAAACATCCACATGGGACTTAATATTAACAAAATACAAGTGCAGTGAATAGGTACAAATTACAGAGCGGATTACTAAAGGACACAAGGTCGATTGCTGTTCTCATTTTTAAGAGTTGCAAATGAGTTGAATAGGGAAGGGGAACAAAATTCCTGAAATTGCTCAAAACAAGGTGGAAAGGCCTGCAGGCTTAGAGCTTGTAAAGACTAGCTTTTGCTCACTGATAACTCAGAAAATGGGGATGGGGAGTAGATAATAAAGGAAATGTTTGGAGGGAAAGGGGGGGGAGGATTAAATCAGGATAGGTGAAAGGCAGAGAATGAGGTTAACAGCCAACAGATGCCAGGTGTTTGTTTTTTTGTATTCATAGTCGAGGCTCCTGGAAGAGCTAACACACTGAACAGATCAGGACGTAACAGACAGACACAAACAACGCAAAACACATGCATGTTGAAGGAAACTCGGAGGAAAAATAGAAAATTAGGAGGAATTTGGGTCATGTTAACGGGGATAAAAAAAGATCATGGTTTTGGATTGGGAACGATCTGAGATGGCGTGTGAACAGCTGTCTTGAAGACTTGGAGGAAGAAAGAAATTGAAGAGGATATGGAAGTTGATTCCACAGGCAGAAAGAAAGAGGAACAAATGAGGAGGTGAGAAGTGATCCTGGATTTAGGTAGTTTTACCAGACGGTTGATTGTGGAATGTGAGCCCTACAGAAGCCGGCGGGGGGGGGAGATGTGGTGAGGTTACAAAGCAGAGGGTGCAAGACCAGCAATAGAGGATGGAGACCACCAACCTGTCTGTGATGGTGAAGTGATAAGCTCACAGGACTGCTCCAGTGTGGGAGATTCCAATGACTTTCAAGGCCGTGGTTTCCACAGTGTCAAACTGAGTAAGATGTGAGGCAGGGCAGGCAGTCCCAGAGGGAAGAGCAGAACTCCATCAAGCTGATTGTTGAAAATAAATGAAATAATTGAGATGTGCATCAGAGTTTACAGGCTTTTTGCACCTGCAGTGCTGATATACAATGTCTGACTTGCCTCAACCACTGCAGGATGTATTTTGTAATGGTGGTGATTGGTCGTTTGACAAATTCATGACCAATGGTTTGTGAAAAAAAAAAAAAATTAACATTGCCTTTGCAGTTTTGGAAAAATTGGAACCCTTCCACATGCTGGTTTATATTTGGTTGTAATTACAATGAAAAACAAACTTCAACATCTACATCTGAAAAAAAAAATAAAAAAAATGCATCAATTGTTTCAAAGGAAAAGCGTGTCCACGATTTATTTTAAAGAGTTACTGCTGTCAAAGAATACTAAAAATGGTACCGTTGGAAAGCGAATAATCGATTCACTTGAACAAAAAATTTGTCTTTCATCATAGAGTTGCCCATATTTTCAAGAGAGAAGAGGAAGTAGCAAGACTTAGAGCTTCAACCTTGCAGTTTGGTTGGTTTGACAGCAGGAACCCTTCAGAATAAAGCATGACTGACACAGAAAGAACACATAAAATTTTGGAGGTCGAGCCTGTTTTTTCCTGATATGTGACACCCTGCAACCCATGCCTCCAGAAAACAGACTTTGTGGAACACCGGCCACATTTTCCATCCAATCATCATGTGATTGTTCAGAGGCATTAGATCTGTGGAAGGGAGAGGGATGGGTGGGTACACAGGGTAAACAAGATGGACACTACAGGGACTTTCAGGAAAGAAAGGGAATTTGAAGGAGGTGGGTTTGGGTGGATTAGTGGGGGTAGAAAAGATCGTGGTTTTGGATGGGGGAAGATAAGAGGTGGTGTGTGAACAGCTGTTTTTAAGACCTGGAGGGAAGAGTGTGGGAGATGGTTCCAAAGGTGGGGAAAAAAGAGGAATGAAAGGGTGAAGGTGAGCATTGATTCTCGATTTTGGTAGTTCTACCAGAAGGGGGTTGCTGGTGGGCCTTGAGCGCCCTGTGGAAATATGGAGGGGGGGGGGGTAGCGGCGGACACAGCTCAGACAGAGGAGGGGTGAGGCTGCAGAGGAGACGGTAAAAGACAGACCACCGACCTGCCTGCGGTGAGAGACGGAAAGACAGCCTCATCGCAGGAGACACCAACGATCCTAAATGCCTTGGTTTTCCAAAGCGTGAAGCCGAGAAAGGTGAGAGGCGGAGCACCAGCCCAGAGGGGAGAGCAGTACTCCACCAGGCTGCGGACGAAAGCTTTGTTTGTGTTCAAGAGCTCAGGTTTGCCAAGGAAGGACTTTGCACGACAGAGGATTC
The DNA here is from genome assembly GCA_035128595.1 of Eptatretus atami. Lineage (NCBI taxonomy): Eukaryota > Metazoa > Chordata > Myxini > Myxiniformes > Myxinidae > Eptatretus > Eptatretus atami. Next base: position 67,015,602 of record CM068960.1, on the reverse strand, counting down.
CCAGTCGGCGACTGGCTTTGGAGGCCAGTTTGGAAATATGGCTTTCCCAGGAAAGATCATGACAGATGGTGAGCCCAAAAGCTTGAACAAAAGGACTTCTTCAAGAGGATTGTTGACAAAGTATAAGGGGGGGGGGGGTTCCCAGACGGTCCTATCGGAGAGACATAGTGAGAGTGTGAGATTTGTCAGGATTGAAAGACATGTTCCATGTGTTGGACCAGCTTGTGATTTTATCCAGATCTGCAGAGAGCGACGAAGCTGCTGCTTGCCGGTCTGATGAGGGATTAAATGGCAGGGTGCCAGACCGTGCCAAAAGCACGTGATATGTCAGGGATATGGCTCTGATTTCATGTCCGGCATTGAGGACCTCCATCCATTGTTGGAGAGCAGAAGCAGCATATCCAAGGTAGAGTGACCTGGTCTGAATCCAAATTTATGATCAGAAATCAAGCCATTGGAGAAGAGGAAGGATTTAATGTCTGAAGCGATGATGGATTCCATAACCTTGCTTATGATTGGGAGAAGGCTGATTGGTCTGTAGTTTCAAGGATCTGTTTTTGCACTTTTTTATGCAGAGTGGTAATGTTAGCTGAGTTCAAGCAGATGGCAGATAACCTTGAACAAATGAGAGGGTGAATAGAACAAAGAGAGGGTGAGCAAGAAAGCACAGCAGGTTTTTAGGACATGTGGGCTGATGCCATCTGGACCGGTTGCAGAATCAGAGTCAAGGTTTGACAGCAAGCTCTCCACCTTGTCAGGAGAAAAGGACACAGAGTCCAAACAGCTGAGTGTGACTGGTAAGGTGGGTACAGAAAGCGATCGGATTGGGCCACAAGATTTTGAAAGGAAACATGGAGTTTAGGCCTCCAGCCTTTTCACGTGTAGTGTCAACTGTGCGGCCATTTGAGGTGAGGGAGGGGATGAAGGGGGAACTAATCCCAGAAACAGACTTAACTCGATGCTACCAGGATTTGGAGGAGGGAGACAGGTTTGAGAGTTCAGACATGAGACTAGAAAGATAGTGTTTCCTGGCTTTCCTCAGAGTAAACACACCCACTTGTTCTGAGCTTTGTGGAAGGAACCGAGATTGCCTTCAGTTGGATTTGCCTTCCATGAGGCAAAGCCAAGTTGTTTCAGGACAACTGCCTCACCAAAGCTTCAATGAACCATGGCTGGGAGGAAGGGTAGGACAACTGAAAACGAGATGGGACAAATCTGTGCATGTGAGAGAGCAAATTTCTTTGAAAGAATTTCAAGGATGAGTTGATGTTGGAGAAGGTAGTGATGGGAGACCAGTCTAGAAGTTTGATGGCTGCTTGACGCCCCTGCCAGTCGGCCTGAGTGAAATGCCGGACTTGACGGTTCTGAAGTAGTTCTCTAATAACAGCCAGAGAGATGTTTACTTTGACAAGCACGTGGTCAGAAGAACCGATTGGAGCGGAGGAAGAACAGTGGATATTTTCAGGGAAATTGGTCAAAATCAGATCCAGAAGAGATGGAGTACCGTTGGTTGAGATCCAGGTCGGGGATG
>CM068960.1:66973242-66997602 GCA_035128595.1 Eptatretus atami | reverse complement strand
TTAATTAGGTCGGGATTAAGGCCAATTTCTCCCAGTATGTGATTGCCCCCTGTGACCTTTTCCTATGTTTTTGCATTTCCAAGAGCGGCGATAAAAAAGCAATCACATCCTTAAAACAACAACCGAGCCGAATGTTCCAAGCAGGCAAAACCCTACCTCCAGGAATGACAACTAGCAAACTATGACCCCTGGGGTGGATGATGGATGGGCATGATGTCAGAAGGTTCGGGGGGGAGAGGATATAGTTGTGTGAGGTACGCGATTGGAGGCAAAAGGATTGAGCTCGCTGGCTTCCTCTCGACACGGTGAAGAAGGCTGCACAATTCTTGTGTTCGTGCTGAGACAAATTTGTTCCCGCGCTGGAGCAAAACGCTAGCCATTGACTGTTCGGCTGAGTCGTGAAGCGTGTACGTTTCTGAGGAGGGAAGAAGAGTATGCCTCATGGCCTTATCACGGGGCTTCAGAAATCATCTTGTCATATGGTCGAGGAGGAAGGTGGGCAATCGTGAATGGACCTGGTGCAAGAGAGGAACGGTTGGCATATTCACTTGTGAAAAGAAGCTGCACGATGGTTTCTGAGCCCTGGTGTTGAATACCGCCACATGAATACCTCATGTACGTTTACCGCCCAGAGAGCGGCTTGTCGCCATTTTTGGGTGCGGTTTCCCACGCAGTGACTACGCGGTTTCGACGACGCCAGTTCCAAAATGGATCATCTCTGGACGAAGCTAAGTGCCAGAATAAAGGAGGGATTTTTCTTTTGTTTTATCTTTCCCCTTGTCTGTTTTTGTAATTGTGTGTCGAGGCGCCTCGACTTTAGGCTGTAAATGGCCTCACATTTCATTACCAGTGGGATGGACAGACAGACGGAGAGCAAACCTATAGTCCCCTCTGGTGAAACCAGGAGGGGACTATCAACAGTAAACCAACCCAGTGCACTGCAGGAGCCAGTTGAGAATGAAATAAGTCTATACCAATCATGTAACTTTGCAAAATCTCTCTCAAAAATTATTTGTTTTAACAAGAGGCTACAGCACTTAATACTGAGGAAAAATCAAGACCAAAGCTTCTCACTTTCAATGTTTCCTCTGAAGGTTTTGAAGATATGAATGTGTAAGAAATGTAAAGGAGTGCACAAGAACAGCATACTGGCTCTGAGATGCAATCATAGTGCTGAAAATCAAATGGACAAACATAAGGACTCACCACCAGTATAAAAACCCGCAATTCTGGCCAGTAGCTCTCAGGTATGACTTGGACTGCAATACTGTCTGCTCCATCAGCCTGCTCTCCATGTGTCCAGCGCACGACACCACCATACATGCTGCGACATGCGCTCCCGGAGCCACGTCTTGCAATACCGGACAGCTCCCCACGCACGCCGAATAGCTGGGCCAGTGTAAATGCTTGCTCGGAGACAAGCCACATGGAGATTTTCACAAGATGAGCAAGCAAGGAATGAGGAGCATAGAAAACAGCAATTCAACATTACATGAAAGATAGGCGCACGTTAACCAAGCAGAACATGAATCAAAGTCCGAGAGCCAGAAAGCTCTGGCTTTCTGCAGGCTTTCTGGCTTTCTGCAGAGTCGAATGCAAATCTGCAGGCCAAGCTAAAATGAAAACAAGTACCGAGGCAAGCATAGCCAGAGGCAGATGAAGCTAAGCCAGCCCCAGTAGGAAAGTTATTCTTCGATGAGATATGGACATGCCAGGATGGCAGAGCAAGCCGATGTTCAGAATTCACACTCTCTGCCTCCTCCTCCTCCTCTCTCTGAACATCTTCCAATGGCCGTTTGGCAGCCCTCCGTCGCACTGTGGGAGCACAGGCAAGAAGTAGCATGGGGGTTTGGGTTGATGTCTAAACATTGGAGCAGGACGAAGGTCAAGTCATGTGATAAAACTCTTGTTCTGTATCTCTGTTGGGGTGTTGTTATCCACTCTTCACATGGTTTTGTATACTTTAGCATTAAAAAAAAGAAAAAGTTTTGCTCTTGTATTTCAGATGAGTCTGTCTTGCCAACTCACGTCAAACCTATCCTCCCACCCGCTCACCTTCGTGTAGTAAAGCTTGCAGCCGTGACTCCTGCACACTCTTCTCCTGACCATTGAGCCATAATTTATCTTCACTGAAAGCAGGGCTTGCCACCGCGGTGGTGGTAGATTTCAGCTGTGAGGAACCACACCATCACATTTACTCTTTGAAGGCAATCGATTGAAGCAGCACCCTCCAAACATGATCTGAGAGCAAACACTTACTATTTTACATTCCAAATTGAGAACAATGTGAATTCACCTCAATCAGTGCATAGAAAATACTCTTCCACATTGAGAAGCATCACCAAGCAGTGACACTGCAAAAATGAGAAACTGGGCTGAAAACCTGACAAAGTCACACCTGATCTTGATGAAGGGAGATGCTCAGTGAAGAGTTTAAAGGAAGAATAAGTTCTTCGTCTCGCTTCCCCCCTGCAAGAAAGAATGGCATGATGACATTTAAAAATAAAGAAAGAAAGAAGGATAATTGAAAAGGACAAAATGAGACAGGTTAATAAAAATTCGGCAGAAATGATAGATCTTTTAAAGATGGAGAGATGTCGCTCGAGTTAAAGGACTTGCAAACCAGCTTGTGTTTAATATCAGCTGCATTTTGTACCTGTGTATCATGGCAGAGCAGGGTTGGAAGGATGGCCTAGGGGTACGCACACTCACCTCTAAGCTGTCTAGCTTGGGTTCACATTTCGACCCAGCTATAAACTGTCATCCTGGTGTTTCATAGACAGGGTGATTCATCAATGTGTGTGCCATCCCTCAACTCTCGGACGGACGCTACCGGCATCCTGTCTGCCGGCAGTAGTTGGTGGATGTTAAGTGTCCCACGGTGTCCTTCACAAAGAGGAGGCGAGCCATCACCAGCACCATAGCCAAAGTCTAAATTCCTACCCTAACATTAGTCGAATTTCAGGCCTGGCCAGCCGGTTTGTGAAAAACTTGAGCCAAGCTTCCCCTGGCCAACCCCACAAGAATGTGGGAATAATTGTGGCCGTTGATGATGAAGAAGAAGAGGTATCATGACCTAGAAAAGTATCAAAAACTATAATAACTAGAAGGGCACTCGGTAGAGCGCATAACTCCGCCACGTAATGCCTGATCCACGAGAACATATCGAGCCCAATCAATACATTTTTGAAATATCATGCGAAACAGTACTACGTGTATATCGTTTTTGGCCCTGTCTCTCAATAGTGAAGAATCACTTTAAAAATTAAATAACTCTCGTATCCAGATCAAGATTCAAATCTTCACCAAAATCGAATCAATTCTTCCTTGTCACACACCCAACACATCCACCAAGTTTCATCCAAATCCGTCCACAAATTTTTGAGATATCGTTTTTGGCCATATCTCTCAATGGTGAAGAATCACTTTTAAAAATTCTAGCTGCCGGATCCTGCTTCACCAAAATCGAATCTGTTCGCCATTATCACACACCCAACCTGTCCACAACTTTTTGAGATATCCTGCACACAAACAAACAAACAGACAGAAAGGGGTGAAAACATAACCTCTTTCACCTTTGGTGGTGGAGGTAACTAGAGTGCATGGAACACGATACCCCATGCAGTGTTCAAGTGTATGCAGGAGGGTCTTGGCGTTCGCGGGGGTTACATTCTTGAAAATGCCTATGAACTGCAAATCCGCAAACTTAAAGGAGTAATGGGGAAAATAGGGTTTGGCACTTCAGCTGTAAAATTTGTCGAAACTGTATGGGTCCCCTTAATTAACATGTTTGTGCATTGTTTTTCTGCTGTTTATTTTCATGAATAAGAGTTATTAAGAACATAAAGTATTATTATTATTATTATTTCATATGCAGCCTGTGACTGCTGGTTGCATCAATACTGAGAGCACAACTGTGCCGCTGATGCAGTGCCCCATTTCCAGTAAGCTGGTACTCATTTTTCCCACCTCAGAAGGATGAGAGGCCGAGTCAACACACCTGGTGTTGTTTAACAGGAATGACAGGGGCTCAAACTAAAGACCCTAAGATCATAAGGCAGCCATCTGAACTGTTAAGCCAACACCAGGATTATTTTCCTGCATTAAGAACATTAAATAAAGTTTACTTTCTTGAGTTATTCAGATCATGAAACTTACCTTTCATAATACAGTAATGGTAATAAACTTGATCCAATAATGCAATGGTGATGTTGATGATGGTGACGATAAAGATGAGTTGATGGATTTGAGGGGGTCATTGTGTTAACAGCCCACGTTAATGAATAAATCCCCATCGACATCGTACATAGCCTCATTGGTGGGCTCTTCTTCACTCAATATACACACACACACACACACACACACACACACACACACACACACACACACACACACACACACACACACACACACACACACACACACACACACACACACACACACACGTCACGTCACGTCACGCCCTCTCATGCAATATATCAATATATTGTATGGGTTTTGGAAGTATGGTGAAGGCGATTTGTGTTAGTCTTCAAGTGTATAATTAGATTTTTAAATAATGACCGAGAGGTTTAAAGACTTACCGGTATATAAAAAACAATTCTGGGTTTTACCCCCGTTTTCTCCAGCAGCTATTACATCACCCTGTCTAACATGTTACAGTAGTTAGTCGTGCCTGTTGTATGCATCCTTTATAACATCCTTAAAACAGTAAGTTTTCTGTTTGGAATGATTTTCAGTTTTGTTTGACTACCAGGTAGGCGGACAGAGTAAAAAAATTATCGCACTCCTTTCTGCACACGTGCAGTTGGGAGGAATTCAGATTCCGATTCATGTTCAAAATATAACATTAGATATAAATAGGCTGTTCCTCGATCATAAACTGACAATCAACGGACGGGTGGACAGGAGGAAGAATAAAAGTAAATAATAAAGGAAAGCAAGTACAAGATGTATTTACGCACATTATAAAATTTGCTCCCCTGCTGTCCCAAAATGTGTGGATCTCAAACATCCGAGGTCTCTGCTACAGGCTGACAGATATCTCGATCCAGACCACTGCCGATAAATCAGACATTATCTGTTTAAAAGAGTCTTCCCTCACACAGAACGTCCCCGACTCCTTCGTGTCTCCTCCGGTTTGATCGACCTGAACCCTGTCCTCGCAGCAGAGTCGCACTGCACATCAAGAACTCCATTTCTCACTCTGTGCACTGCTCTTAGGCCTCACAAACCCCCGGAATAAACTTGGCGAAAATGCGAGTTAAAACAAATTGTACATTTTATTAATCTGTGTTTTCCATATTCTCATAATAAAAGTTTGTTGAAGATTTGATTGCAAAAGCTCAAATGGTAAAAAGGTTATATGGCTTGGACAGACACACTGAAGCTCACTGATAAATAAATAAGAGCGAGAATGTTCAGGGGATAAAAATTTGTTTGCGTTTAACACACGCTCGAGCCGATACCAGAAACAAAATGAAGAAGAAGAAGAAACTCTATAACTCTTTTGTTTCTAGGCTTTGCCTATTTCATATTAAAAATAACCCGATGTACATACATGAAGCAAAAACATGTGTACGGCTTATATACATGTATAATACACCGTGGTTATATATCTGGGATCATTCCAATTTCACTGGGCCATGGACAAACATCCAGGCTTAAGGGCTCAGGCCTGCCGATCTGTGCAATTTCATGCAATGGCGGCGCATGATTATATTGGGGTGGAGTCAGGCCAGCTGTCCAGCCAATCGGTGTAAAGCAGTGTGGTGGAGTCAAGGCAGCTGAACACTGACCCATGTATAATATGTGATATCTTATAAGTTAAAAAAAGGGCAAACTCTGTGAAAAATTGACGAAATGCATTGAAACTCAAACTTTTCCTGTAACTTATCATAAGAAAGCCATGTACCAAGTTTCAGTTGAATATGTCAAAGGGTATGGGAAAAAGTGTGAAAAACCACAGGTGTGACGGAAGGAAAGACAGAGCAAACCTACAGTTCTCTCCGGTAAAACCGGGAGGGGACTAATAAAGAAACAGGGAAGCTATTTCAAAAAAAAATAAAAAATACATTCAGCTCGCACTTTGCATGCTTCGGCGGGGCTGATAAAGGCTTTTCTCCATAATTAATTGTTTTCTCCATATTTACCTCCGCCACCGAAGGTGAAGGAGGTTATGTTTTCACCCCTTTCTGTCTGTCTGTTTGTGTACAGGATATCTCAAAAAGTTGTGGACAGATTCGGATGAAACTTGGTGGAAACGTGTGTGGCAAGGACAAATTGATTAGATTTTGGTGAAGATCCAGATCTGGATCCAACTACTAGAATTTTTAAGTGATTCTTTACCATTGAGAGATCGGGCCAAAAACGATATGGGCTGTTTCACAATGAGGGTACCAAGTTTGTCTCACAACCACTAAAAATCAACCATTTGTAATTTATTTCTCCAAATCCAACATTGTTAATTACAATACTTAAATCCAAATTTTTGGAGCATCTGAATGAATTTCTATTTAATAATACCAAGGATGTTAGGAGAGTATTTTTAAACTCTGAATAACTTTCCGGAGAGGACATTTTGACATGGACATTCAATCAGTGTTGTAACAGATAAATTACATAAATGTAAATACCTTTAACTGATAATGGATATTCATGACCATGTCAACCTTACAAAACATCAAAATTAATAGCCAGCAAGTAGTTTCCTTATAACTCGTGGCAGTTATAGGTGTTTCCGGAGAGGACACATTTTTGACGGACACATGTAAGGCAATAAGTGCAGGCCATGCAAATAGAAGGTTATTGGTTACACTCAAACTTTGTAGCATAATATCAGTGCAGGTATAACACACTTGGTAAAACGCACATAAACTTTAAAAAAGACCCTTTATTTATATAAAAAAATTCTTCTACAATATGCATTTCCGGAGAGGACTTTTTGATGGACGAACGGTGGGACATATTTATTGAGGGTGAAATAAATATTCATAGTCTGAAATGAATCATATGTTGTGGACAAAGTACAGAAGAGGTATTAAATTGATGTAACAACAAATAAAAGTCCCAATTTCTGCTTGTATTTGTTTATACACTGTGAATGCAAACCCAGTTAGGGTGAGTCGAGGTGATCCCAAGCTTGCGATCATTCGGAGGGCGCGCAGAGGCGACGAGATCCCAGGGCTGACGACGACGAGGACTGTGGCAGAAATCCTCCTGTAAAGAATCTCCTCCCGTAAAAACTCTTCTCCGACCAGCCGTCTGCGCTCTTATTTCCTCGTCCCACCGCAGGGGGGGTCTCCGACCTCCCCGCTGCACCCGATTTGGTCGATGGTCCGCCTGCGCGGCTCCTCCCGAACATCCGCCATCTTCTCAAATGGAACCGCCCTCTCAACTGGAATGTTTGAGCAGACCATGGTTCTGCGTTGGGCTCCACCCACCAAACACCAGTGGAAGTCACTCTGCGTGCCACTGCTGACAACGCACGTGAGCGATGGCGTCGGTGCAAGAAGCGAGAATGGCATGATGAAACGATGCTGGCGCTGTTTAGTTGTTGTTGGGTGGTTAAAAATACGAAAGAAACCTGACTATTTGAAAATAACTTCACAAGCCAGTGAACATTTTATCTACCCACGAGACCAGAGAAAGGAAGCTATCTATAAAACGATACTTACCGATATAATCTGAGCTGATAGTGTACCTGAGTTGGTTTCGATAGTTTTCCAAATCCGCAAAATAATCGTTTTTGGGCCCACCTCCCAATGGTTGAGAAAGCACTTAAAAAGAATCATCGCGATCGCTATTCGGATCTTCATAAAAATGAATCAATTCTTCCTTGTCCACACACCAACCTCTCCATCAAGTTTCGATCCGAATCCACCAAAATATTTTTGAGATAGCCTGCTCACAGACCATAACACACAGACAGGGGTGAAAAGATTTCCTCCATCCCACCTTCGGTGGCAGAGTGGACTGTGCATTATAAAAGATCCTTTTTCACAATTTTACTTAAAATTTTTCCCGTCCTAATTGAGATTCACAGATAGGTATGTATATGTTTGTGAATTGAAACACTCCTGTCTTGTAAGCTATATTACTGAGGCATATATATTTGCTATTTTCTAGGCATATACTCAATCGATGCGATCAGTTCAACCTCCGGTGTATTATTAATTGCAAGCGGCCACAGGGCTTGGAACTGAGGACCCTAGGATCCCAACACGCCACCTCTAACCACTAAGCCAACACACAGGCCTTAAGATTATCGTGACTAAAGCTGCGTCTATTAAATGGAAAGGACAACACTACGGCCAGTTGCATGCTTTTCAAAAACGCCTCTTTTTTTAAAACATTTTGTGTAACTAAGGGCACACAATGGTCACCCAGGATGGTGCAACGATACTGTAGTTATCTTCACTTTCTCCAGTGGAAACTCAAAATTGGCATCCATTTCAATCACAGTTTCAAGACGTGGATGACACTCATAAATTGAAATGTAGCGCTTGCAAGTAGCCCCCACTCAAATCCATGCAAAAGAGTGCTGTTCCGGACAGCGACTATTGCCGCAGATTTGCTATTCGCGGACCCGTGTACCATGTCACAAAGTGTGACCTGCTTCGACAATTCGCACATTCGGGTTGTTTTTATTTTTTATTTTTAAACTTCAGGACTGGTCTGCTATTATCCACCTGGGACATTAAAATCAGCCAACATCACAGATTACATAAAAAGGTGCCAAAAAAAGGATCCCTTAATTACAGCCCAATTAACTTACCTTAAGGCCCGTCACACCTTGACGTTTTAGCCAGCTTATGCCGATTTTTTGAAAATTTGTCAAACGCTGGCACACGTCGAATACGTTATGTAAGTTTTGGAAACATTGAGAGCATGCTGAAAAACACTGCCATTACGTCGTAGTACGCTGGCTTTCATCGTGTACTTTGCGGTTGTCCTCAAATTTTAGCATGCTTGAAATTTTACGACTATGCCAGCGTATGAGCTCACAAGTTCCGCTACGCTGGCCATAAGTTGTAGCACATTATGCGATCGTTGACACACGTCGACACACGTTAATTGTAAGTTAATCATAGTCAAACACGTCGAGGTAATGTTAGCGTACCCGAACTTATTTCTAACCTATGAGTAACTGTTGTAGCACGTTACGCGATCGTTGACACACGTTACTTGTAAGGTACTCATAAGTCGAAAACATGTCAAGTTAATGGTTAGCTGTCAGTGTTCCAGCTCCCTGTTTTGGGGGGTTTTTAAATTTTTTTTTCTTCGGTATGACGTGTGTTCACTTCGATTCTAGTGCGTTATGATTTTAAATCGTTGAGCGGCAGCCTATTAATTATATTAATTTATAACCGCACTAGAATCGAAGTGTCAACATCACCGTCATAGCGAAGAAAAAAAAAAAAACAGGGAGTCTGGAACACTGACGCTAAACATTACATTGACGTGTTTCGACTTCTGAGTAACTTACAAGTAACTTTTGTCGACATGTGCCAACGATCGCATATCGTGCGTACAACATATTCCCACCGCATGCAACGTGTGAGGCATATCGGCAGATACGGCGTAAAATGTTTAACATGTTTAAAAGTACAAGACGCACTCCACTTACTACGACGTATGATAGCGTCTTTAGCGTTTCTATTCACGTATACCAAACTTACCCATACCGTATTCGACGTGCGCCAGCGTTTAGACGCATTTTTCAGATGTCGCATACGCTGGCAATATCCCCAGGTGTGACTGCGATGTTGACAATCCATTTCTCCGGCGGTATGATTTGAATCATTGTGAGGCAGCCTTTTAATAGGCTACGCCACGTGATCGTCGGCGATACGTGCAGCCCACTATGCATAAGTTAGACTATCGTTGGGCATAGTTGTGACGCCGACAACAAGCTAAGCATTCGTTGGTATAAGTTGTCTATAAGACAACGAAACGTTCTGTGTCCGTTACTAATAACTTATGCATAGACCAACTCGTTATGAATACGTCATCTTAAAAAAAAACATCAAAGTTCAGCGTAAGCCAGCGTTTTACATACATTTTGATACGTTGCCATTGCTGGCTAAAACGTCAAGTGTGACTGGGCCTTTACTTCTCATCGGCAAGTCATGGAATCCATAATCCAGTTGACATAAAATCATTCCTTTTCTCCAACAGCTCAGAATCATCAATTTGGATTCAGACCTGGTCACTATACATTGTACATGCTGCTTCTACTCGCCAAAAATGTGGAACCCTCAATATCAAACATGAGATCAGGGCCATCCTCTGTATCTCCCCCACGAGTGGGGTCCGACAGTACTCGCAGGGACTTACAGACATTTGCATAATGCAAATGTGACCACTTCCTCAACTCACCCCCCCCCCCCCCAACAAATCCAAGTCATCAACCCCCAAATCCTCAATCTCTGCCTCTGCCTCCCAACACCACATCCTAACCGCCCCCCCCCTCCGAACCTAAGCATCAATCCCTTCCCCAATCCAATCTTCAAAACCCCCTCCCAACTCCTACACCACAACTCTTAACACTGCCCAGCTAAAGCTCAACCTCCCCCTCCCAACTCTGTCCTAATTTGCTCACCCCCCTTCCAACCAAACTCTGCCTCACCTCCCCACCCCCCGACTCCCTGCTCATAAAAGCAAACGGCCTTCCCACATCAAAACACAGAATATTTAACGCTTTTCCCCCTTTCCTATCGTGCTACACAGACTTCACAGAAACTGTGCCTAAACAGCTCCAAAATTGTCATAGCTTGTCACGGTTGTCTGTCCTATTCACAATCCCATGATAATAAGCGTGAACCTCGTGGATTGCAACTGTCAGTGTCCACGAACCCGAGAGCAATTATTTTCTCCCTGATGCGTATAACACATCGTTAAAATAAATATATAATGATGGATGTTTTCATTTGCACCATCGCGAGATTCTCGAAGTCCTCAATAAAGACATTATAATGGAGGGTTTTATAGTCCCTGGTCGAGTTGTTTAAGAAAAAAATAGTCAGAAATAATAGCAAGGACGTACATAACCTCTCGGTAAAAAAAAAACTGGCAGGAGAGAATGCCACCGAGTTTATTGGGGAGTGTTATAAACAACAGACCGCTGTCCCGATCGCTGAGGCCCATCTTCACAAGGCCCGTGATGCTATCGGCGCAAAATCCTTTTTAATGTCACTTTACACTGAAGGGAAAGCTTAAAGGAGGGCATGGCGATCTGAATATGACAAGCTCGAATAAGTCTGACTTCGCATAGCAGTAAGCTCAAATGGCGGCAGTAGGAATTTTAAGGCTCAAATTTTGGGTGGAGTAGGTGAACTGTCCAACCTATGGATGGAACTCGGATGGACACATGTCGCACGCACCTTTGATAGAATAAATTATTTACACATAGGGCAGAAACTGTAAAAACTGAGGATTAAAGTTTTGTTTTGTTTTTTTTGATATGAAAATCCAGCCTCCCCGGAAAAACACAACATACAATAGTTGAAGGTGAGGGCAACAAGCAGCGGAATGAATAACAGGGTGTGCTGGCAGGATGGCTTCGAGATATGCACACTAGCCCTGAGCTACGCAGCCTGGGTTTGAATCTCAGCCAAGACTATAAACTGTCACTGGTATTTTGCAGGCAGGGCGATCAGCAATGTGTGTGCCGTGCTTCAGGCATATGTTAAGCTGGTCGTCTCATCTGCCAGGATTAGTTGGTGACCGTTAAAGATCCACGGTTCCTTTACGTAGAGTTGATGAGCCATCGTTGGAAACCCTGACAGGGCTCAACATTGATGTTACAGCCTGTCCATGGACAGGTAGGTTTTAGATTTTACGCTCCCGTTAATCATTGCACCTTCTAACGATTCATACTCTGATGGGACGATACCATGATGTTTTTTTTTGAAGTTTTCGCAACAGTGAGGGGGTCGTTGGGTCTAAAAAATCTTCTTAAGTCACTGCTAATCAACGTGGCTTTACACGAAAAAGAACTACAACGTTCGAGGTGAAGATATGTCGTGTTTATTACACTTTCGGTGGTAAAATTGACCTATCTTTCGGACAGTTTTACTGAGGTTTTCACTGTCCAGATGTCCTACCTGAACAAATGAAAAAAAATTCCTGCTCAAACTTACAGGGGCACTGCATCAGTAGCAAACCTGTGCCCCACAGCAAATGATGCTTCCACAGGCTTGCGTTGAGGCGAATGAAGAACAGGAAAAGAGGAAGGGAAGAAAGTGCATCAACGGACGTGAGTGAGGCCCAACAAGAGCACGAGTCCGCACATTGCCGCACACCCCGGCAGAAAAACACATGAAGGTACTCAACGAACTGCAAATACATTACGTCAACAAATTAACAACAATTAACAAAACTTAAACAAGATATTCCAGAACAGGTATCCTCACTTTAGAAGATAGCCTCTCAGAGCAGAGAATATCATGTCTGGTCACAAAGGAAATGGAACCGGACTTGTGTTGTGCTGGAAGCAATGGAACAATCGCGACTTGTGTCAGAGAGTCGTGAATAATTCCATTTGTTGTGATGAGAAGGAGTGCACAGGCAAGAAAGAGAGTGGTCGCATCGAACATTTGCAAGAAAATCTCCAAAGTAGTTCCTATTCGATGAGTATGTAACATTAAAACTTTTCAGTCACATTGTAAACGTGTTCCCAATTTTGTGTTCCACAATGTAGAGGAATGTGCACATGCAGAATAGGCAAGTCCTCTATTACGTTCCACCATTTTATTGCACACTGCTCCTTCCCAATTCCAAATCCAGGCGATGCATGACGTCATCGTCAGGCACCGAAGGAAGGGAGTACCAATTTTACTCCGTTTTCTTGGCGGCAATACTTCAGCCATCCTTTGAACTAGGAGGCTAAAATTTGGGACAAAAGTGAAACGTAGCTTTGGCAAAAACGGGTATTTTATATTTTTTGATTAATCAATTCATTGATTGAATTATAATTATTTTCGATTTATTAATGACTTATTTATTTTATTTCTCATACTGGCAATATCTCAGGCACCTTTTGAACTAGGAAGCTGATCTTTGGACATGACAGTGACCAAGTGATTTAGCTCTAAAGGTATTTTTGATTTAATTGATAAATCAACTAATTATTCATTTTTCGATAATTTACTTAATTTTCAAAAAGTTACAGATTCGGATGAAACGGTGGTGGTTTCGGTATGCTGTTCGGCAATCGATTAATAAATCAAATATTTATATTATTATTTACTATTTTAATTCTGCAATTAATCAATAAATTATTGTACACTGCTCCCTCCCATTCCGACTCCATGCACTGCAAGGCTGGCATTGCCGGGTGCCGAAAGCGCCCCGGCGATGTCGCACGCTGGAGGATTGATTTTTTATTTATTTGGATGGGGGTGTCACTTTGAATGTACCACTACTTATTCTAGATATGTTTCAGCTTTCATCTTAACTCACCAAAATCCATGAGCTGCTTGCGATTTTCACAAACAATTAAAAACGCCCTTATTTTTACTCCGTGACTTTCTCACTGAACATGTTCCATTCTGTTACTCATCACTGAAATGTTCAGAGCCTTGTAATGTGCAAGACCGAGTCGCCTGTAAAGCACCTTTAACAGTTTCATGCTTTTTGCAAACAACCTCTTTTTATTTGACAATTTCAAGTTGATATGCTACCCTTTTCAAATGTGTAAAAGCTTCATCACAATGAAGCTTGTACATGCTCGGCTTAACCGGCCACTGCTCGTTAAACTCAAATAATTTAAGACGTAAGCGCCTTCTCGAGAGACTGGTAATGATTTCCAGCTGCACAAAACTTTGGAATACTGTCCCTGGATCCTTATCGCTACATCTTGTACTCCTATAATGTGTCGAAAAAAGCCTGAATGAGAAAATAATTGACGAATGATTAAAGCATCACTCGGTGAATGTTAGGCCCTCATTTCAACGATGGTACACAAAAGGAAATTAAAACTACATTGAGTGACCTCATGACTACATTCTGCTCACTTCAAACTCTCTCCTCAATGACTTACAACTCATTACAAAAGAACACCAGTGATGGGCTGCATCTGCATCTAGAACCTTAACCAAATCTAATCAGCTTGTTCTTGTTGCATACCCAACTCATCCACCATGTTTTGTCATCACCCATCCATAACGTTTTGAGAATCATGCTATAAGTTGTATCTTTTTGGCTCGATCTCTCAATTGTGAAGAATCACTCAAACGGAAAACATCGGGATCTTCAACAAAATATAATCAATTCAACCTTGTCACATACTAAACCTGAACACCAAGTTTCGTCCAAATCCATCCACAACTTTTTGAGATATTCACAAACAAACGAACAACCAAACAAACAAGAAAGAACAAAATGCGAAAACTAATCTCCATCCATTTTCGGCGGTGACATAAATATGAAATAAAGTTAATCTTTCGCTTATTCCCACCATGCCACCCAAACAACACTGTCCACATACCCTGATCTCTGCACAAGCTTGGTTGTAAGCGTGCACAAGACGCATTATCTGACGGGATGTATCATTAGAGATAGAGATTGGTGGATGAGTATCCAAGCAAATGGCATGGAGCTGGTTGCTGTCAACACATTGCGAGCTGAGGAAATGCGGGGGAAATCATGCGCCTTTACTGCTGCCTCGGCCTTTCGCAGCAATTCGGGCACGAGTACTGTTGCGCGGGCTGGGTCAAGGAAACACAGGATGACTATGTAGTTAGACTTCTGCTGAGCAACACAAAAGCCTGAATAATGGGGGCAGAACCATTCCACATGCTAGTATATTGGGGAAGTACCTGCAGCAGTTGCTGTGGCAACACTGCGCCGCATACCTTCAGAGCTGCTCACGTGCTGTTCTGCAAGTCACTCACCTGAGCACAAATAGATAAATAAGGCTTTACACATTTCATCCTCTGTCAGAAAAATTAATTAAAAACTACAAAACTAGAATATATTGGTAGGATAGTTTTCATCCCCCTCATATAACAGCAACTGTAAATTAGCTCAATGTAAGCAATCACATTCAAAATCACACACCAAGTTAACTGGAGTCTACCACCAGTCCAGGATATCTCAAAAAGTTGTGGACGGATCTGGATGAAATTTGGTGGGCAGGTTGCGTGTGACAAGGACAACTGATTAGGTTATGGTGAAGATCCGGATCCGACTACTAGAATTTTTAAAGCGATTCTTTATCATTGAGAGATCGGCCAAAAACATAAATAGCACAATATCTCAAAAAAGTTGTGGACGGATTTGGATGAAACTTGGTGAACATGTTTGGGTGTGTGACAAGGAAGAATATGATTCATTTTGGTGAAGATCGGAATCTGATAATTTTTAAGTGATTCCTCACCATTGAGATTTGGGCTAAACCGATATCTCAAAACGTTGCGGACGGATTCGGATGGAAGTTGGTGCACCTGTACAGTGTGTAACAAGGAAGAGACAATTCATTTTGGTGAAGATCCGGATATGATAATTTTTAAGTGATTCCTCACCATTGAGAAGATTGGGCTAAACCGATATATAGCACGATGTCTCAAAACGTTGTGGACGGATTCAGATGAAATTGGTGACAGGTTGGGTGTGTGACCACGACGATTGATTCGATTTTGGTGAAGATCTGGATCCAGATCCACTACTATAATTTTTTAAGTGATTCCTCACCATTGAGAGATCAGGCTCAAAAACGATATATAGCACATATTTCAAAAATGTGTGGGCCAGATATGTTTTCATGGATCAGGCATTATAGGGCGGAGGTATGCGCTCTACAGAGTGCCCTTCTAGTTTCAGAATAAAATCAATATCACTGTCCTGTAGGTTTCCTCGCTGGGTAATGCATTTCACACAAAAGACTCAACCATGAGAACCAAGGAGCTTTCAAAGACCTCTGGAATAAAGTTGTGGAAGGCACAATCAGGGAATGGGTATAAAAAAAATATTTCAAAGGCCTTGAAATCCCTTGGAGCACAGTCAAGACAACCATTAATAAGTGGAAGCGTTTGGTACCACCAAGACCCTGCCTAGATCAGGTCGTCCCCTCAAAGTGGATGGCCAAGCAAGGAGACTGATAAAAGAGACCAATAGCAACTTTGAAAGATCTACTTGCCTTTATGGCAAAGACTGTCACTGTGTGCATATCACAACAATATCCCAAGCACTCTATGTCTGGCCTTACGGTAGGGTGGCAAGAAGGAAGACATAACTCAAAAAGCCCACCTTGAGTTCATTTTGAGGTATGCAAAAAAACACTCTGGAGATTCTGAAGCCATGTGGCAAAAAGTTTTGTGGTCTGATGACACCAAAATGGAACTTTTTGGCCAAAATGCAAAACGTAAGTTTGGCGCAAACCCAACACAGCACAGCACATCACCCAAAGAACACCGTCCTACTGTGAAGCATCGTGGTGGCAGCATCATGTTATGGGATGTTTCTCATCAGCAGGGACTGGGCACTTGTCAAGATAGAAGGGAAATGGATTGAGCAAAATACAGAAAATCCTAGAGAAAACCTGCTGCCCTCTGCAAGAAAGCTGAAATTGGATGGAAGTTCACCTTTCAGTATGACAATGACTCGAAGCACACAACCAAAGCTACACTGGAGTGGCTAAGGAACAAAAGATAATGTCCTTGAGTGCTGCAATCAGAGTCACGACCAAATCCATCAAAAATTGCTGTGACATGACTGAAGACGACATTGACATGAATCCATCACGACTCCCCACACAACTTGACTGAACTTGAACAGTTTGTTACGAAGAAGAATGGGAAAATATTGCCCAATCAAGGTGTGCAAAGTTGGTGGAGACCTATCCCAACAGACTCACAGCTGTAATTGCTGTCAAAGGTGCTTCACCAAGTATTAACTCAGGTGATGGACACTTATCCAACAAAGACATTCCAGTTTTGTACTTTTCATTAATTTTCTGAAATTTGTGGAATTTGTTTCACTTGGAAGTTGTGGGTTACAATGTGTAAATACAAGGTGGAAAAAGTCTGATTAATGCAATTTAATTTCAGGTATAAGGCAACAAAAGGTGAAAAATTTGAAAGGGGTGTAGACCTCTATAAGCACTGTGTATGTATGTTATGTTTGTTGTGGGTAGATGGAGGAACTTCATAGTAAAGTAGGATTGTATTGAGTACGATGGTCCATGGATGAGCAGGAGACATCTCATTGTAATTTAAGTATGGAAACTGTCAGCTTAAGTTGTTACGTGTCACTGCACGGGGGGGGGGGGGGGGGGGTGCTGTGTTAATTAGGTCGGGTATAAGGCCAATTTCTCCCAGTATGTGATTGCCCCCTGTGACCTTTTCCTATGTTTTGCATTTCCAAGAGCGGCGAATAAAAAGCAATCACATCCTTAAAACAACAACCGAGCCGAATGTTCCAAGCAGGCAAAACCCTACCTCCAGGAATGACAACTAGCAAACTATGACCCCTGTGGTGATGGATGGATGGATGGGCATGATCAGAAGGTTCGGGGGAAGGATATAGTTGTGTGAGGTACGCGATTGGAGGCAAAAGGATGAGCTCGCTGGCTTCCTCTCGACACGGTGAAGAAGGCTGCACAATTCTTGTTTGCTTGTGCTGAGACAAATTTGTTCCGCGCTGTGCGAGCAAACGCTAGCCATTGACTGTTCGGCTGAGTCGTTAAGCGTGTACGTTTCTGAGGAGGGAAAAGAGTATGCCTCATGCCTTATCACGGGGCTTCAGAAATCTCTTGTCATATGGTCGAGGAGGAAGGTGGCAATCGTAATGGACCTGGTGCAAGAGAGAACGGTTGGCATATTCACTTGTGAAAAGAAGCTGCACGATGGTTTCTGAGCCCTGGTGTTGAATACCGCCACATGAATACTCATGTACGTTTACCGCCCAGAGAGCGGCTTGTCGCCATTTTTGGTGCGGTTTCCCACGCAGTGACTACGCGGTTTCGACGACGCCAGTTCCAAAATGGATCATCTCTGGACGAAGCTAAGTGCCAGAATAAAAAGAGGGATTTTCTTTTGTTTATCTTTCCCCTTGTCTGTTTTGTTGAATTGTGTGTCGAGGCGCTCGACTTTAGGCTGTAAATGGCCTCACATTTCATTACCAGTGGGATGGACAGACAGACGGAGAGCAAACCTATAGTCCCCTCTGGTGAAACCAGGAGGGGACTATCAACAGTAAACCAACCCAGTGCACTGCAGGAGCCATGGAAATGAATAATCTATACCAATCATGTAACTTGCAAAATCTCTCTCCAAAATTATTTGTTTTAACAAGAGGCTACAGCACTTAATACTGAGGAAAAATCAAGACCAAAGCTTCTCATTTCAATGTTTCCTCTGAAGGTTTTGAAGATATGAATGTGTAAGAAATGTAAAGGAGTGCACAAGAACAGCATACTGGCTCTGAGATGCAATCATAGTGCTGAAAATCAAATGGACAAACATAAGACTCACCACCAGTATAAAAACCCGCAATTCTGGCCAGTAGCTCTCAGGATGACTTGGACTGCAATACTGTCTGCTCCATCAGCTGCTCTCCATGTGTCCAGCGCACGACACACCATACATGCTGCGACATGCGCTCCCGGAGCCACGTCTTGCAATACGGACAGCTCCCCACGCACGCCGAATAGCTGGCCAGTGTAAATGCTTGCTCGGAGACAAGCCACATGGAGATTTTCACAAGATGAGCAAGCAAGGAATGAGGAGCATAGAAACAAGCAATTCAACATTACATGAAAGATAGCGCACGTTAACCAAGCAGAACATGAATCAAAGTCCGAGAGCCAGAAAGCTCTGGCTTTCTGCAGGCTTTCTGGCTTTCTGCAGAGTCGAATGCAAATCTGCAGGCAAGCTAAAATGAAAACAGTACCGAGGCAAGGATAGCCAGAGGCAGATGAAGCTAACCAGCCCCAGTAGGAAAGTTATTCTTCGATGAGATATGGACATGCCAGGATGGCAGAGCAAGCCGATGTTCAGAATCACACTCTCTGCTCCTCCTCCTCCTCTCTCTGAACATCTTCCAATGTTTGGCAGCCCTCCGTCGCACTGTGGGAGCACAGGCAAGAAGTAGCATGGGGGTTTGGGTTGATGTCTAAACATTGGAGCAGGACGAAGGTCAATCATGTGATAAAACTCTTGTTCTGTATCTCTGTTGGGGTTGTTATCCACTCTTCACATGGTTTTGTATACTTTAGCATTAAAAAAAAGAAAAAGTTTTGCTCTTGTATTTCAGATGAGTCTGTCTTGCCAACTCACGTCAAACCTATCCTCCCACCCGCTCACCTTCGTGTAGTAAAGCTTGCAGCCGTGACTCCTGCACACTCTTCTCCTGACCATTGAGCCATAATTTATCTTCACTGAAGCAGGGCTTGCCACCGCGGTGGTGGTAGATTTCAGCTGTGAGGAACCACACCATCACATTTACTCTTTGAAGGCAATCGATTGAAGCAGCACCCTCCAAACATGATCTGAGAGCAAACACTTACTATTTTACATTCCAAATTGAGAACAATGTGAATTCACCTCAATCAGTGCATAGAAAATACTCTTCCACATTGAGAAGCATCACCAAGCAGTGACACTGCAAAAATGAAGACTGGGCTGAAAACCTGACAAAGTCACACCTGATCTTGATGAAGGGAGATGCTCAGTGAAGAGTTTAAAGGAAGAATAAGTTCTTCGTCTCGCTTCCCCCCTGCAAGAAAGAATGGCATGATGACATTTAAAAATAAAGAAAGAAAGAAGGATAATTGAAAAGGACAAA
This sequence comes from Eptatretus atami, assembly GCA_035128595.1. Taxonomy (NCBI): domain Eukaryota; kingdom Metazoa; phylum Chordata; class Myxini; order Myxiniformes; family Myxinidae; genus Eptatretus; species Eptatretus atami. The sequence goes on along the minus strand of CM068960.1, from coordinate 66,977,814 downwards.
ATGAGACAGGTTAATAAAAATTCGCAGAAATGATAGATCTTTTAAAGATGGAGAGATGTCGCTCGAGTTAAAGGACTTGCAAACCAGCTTGTGTTTAATATCAGCTGCATTTTGTACCTTGTATCATGGCAGAGCAGGTTGAAGATGGCCTAGGGGTACGCACACTCACCTCTAAGCTGTCTAGCTTGGGTTCACATTTCGACCCAGCTATAAACTGTCATCCTGGTGTTTCATAGACAGGGTTGATTCATCAATGTGTGTGCCATCCCTCAACTCTCGGACGGACGCTACCGCATCCTGTCTGCCGGCAGTAGTTGGTGGATGTTAAGTGTCCCACGGTGTCCTTCACAAAGAGGAGGCGAGCCATCACCAGCACCATAGCCAAAGTCTAAATTCCTACCCTAACATTAGTCGAATTTTAGGCCTGGCCAGCCGGTTTGTGAAAAACTTGAGCCAAGCTTCCCTGGCCAACCCACAAGAATGTGGGAATAATTGTGGCCGTTGATGATGAAGAAGAAGAGGTATCATGACCTAGAAAAGTATCAAAAACTTAATAACTAGAAGGGCACTCGGTAGAGCGCATAACTCCGCCACGTAATGCCTGATCCACGAGAACATATCGAGCCCAATCAATACATTTTGAAATATCATGCGAAACAGTACTACGTGTATATCGTTTTTGGCCCTGTCTCTCAATAGTGAAGAATCACTTTAAAAATTAAATAACTCTCGTATCCAGATCAAGATTCAAATCTTCACCAAAATCGAATCAATTCTTCCTTGTCACACACCCAAACACATCCACCAAGTTTCATCCAAATCCGTCCACAAATTTTTGAGATATCGTTTTGGCCATATCTCTCAATGGTGAAGAATCACTTTTAAAAATTCTAGCTGCCGGATCCTGCTTCACCAAAATCGAATCTGTTCGCCATTATCACACACCCAACCTGTCCACAACTTTTTGAGATATCCTGCACACAAACAAACAAACAGACAGAAAGGGGTGAAAACATAACCTCTTTCACCTTTGGTGGTGGAGGTAACTAGAGGCATGGAACACGATACCCCATGCAGTGTTCAAGTGTATGCAGGAGGGTCTTGGCGTTCGCGGGGGGTACATTCTTGAAAATGCCTATGAACTGCAAATCCGCAAACTTAAAGGAGTAATGGGGAAAATAGGGTTGGCACTTCACTGTAAAATTTGTCGAAACTTATGGGTCCCCTTAATTAACATGTTTGTGCATTGTTTTTCTGCTGTTTATTTTCATGAATAAGAGTTATTAAGAACATAAAGTATTATTATTATTATTATTTCATATGCAGCCTGTGACTGCTGGTTGCATCAATACTGAGAGCACAACTGTGCCGCTGATGCAGTGCCCCATTTCCAGTAAGCTGTACTCATTTTCCCACCTCAGAAGGATGAGAGGCCGAGTCAACACACCTGTGTTGTTTAACAGGAATGACAGGGGCTCAAACTAAAGACCCTAGATCATAAGGCAGCCATCTGAACTGTTAAGCCAACACCAGGATTATTTTCCTGCATTAAGAACATTAAATAAAGTTTACTTTCTTGAGTTATTAGATCATGAAACTTACCTTTCATAATACAGTAATGGTAATAAACTTGATCCAATAATGCAATGGTGATGTTGATGATGTGACGATAAAGATGAGTTGATGGATTTGAGGGGGTCATTGTGTTAACAGCCCACGTTAATGAATAAATCCCCATCGACATCGTACATAGCCTCATTGGTGGGCTCTTCTTCACTCAATATACACACACACACACACACACACACACACACACACACACACACACACACACACACACACACACACACACACACACACACACGTCACGTCACGTCACGCCCTCTCATGCAATATATCAATATATTGTATGGGTTTGGAAGTATGGTGAAGGCGATTTGTGTTAGTCTTCAAGTGTATAATTAGATTTTTAAATAATGACCGAGAGGTTTAAAACTTACCGGTATATAAAAACAATTCTGGTTTTACCCCCGTTTTCTCCAGCAGCTATTACACACCCTGTCTAACATGTTACAGTAGTTAGTCGTGCCTGTTGTATGCATCCTTTATAACATCCTTAAAACAGTAAGTTTTCTGTTTGGAATGATTTTCAGTTTTGTTTGACTACCAGGTAGGCGGACAGAGTAAAAAAATTATCGCACTCCTTTCTGCACACGAACAACCATATTCTCAAATACATTGATCATAATCAGTAGCTGCTTCCTTACCGACATAAACGACAATCAACGCAGAGGACGGATAAAATAAATATAGATACAATAGAGTATAGCACATTATAAAATTGCTCCCCCTGTCCCATAAATGTTGGATACTCAAAACAATCCAGCATACTCTGACATAACAGGCCTACAGACATCTACGATCACAACACAATTGCCATAAATAGAGCTTAAATCTATAGAAAGAGCTTCACTCACAACAGAACCGTCCCACGACTCCTCGTTTCGTCCTCCGTAATAATTGCGCTCGTGAACCACTAGCTCCCAAGCACACTCGATAACAATCACAAAATACATTCATACACAATACTCAGCACTAGCCCTACTCTAGAACCCCCCGCATAAATTGAAAATGCGATTTAAAACAAAATTTGTACATTTTAAGATAACTAATACTTATTTAATCATATGAAGTCATAGATATAGACAGTAATGTAAGAATTTATGACAACAACAAAGATCTCCTAAATGGTAATAACAGGTACAGACTTAAGAACAGATTAACACGAAGCGCTCATCATGATACAACACAAATAAATCAGTATATGATTAGGACACAAACAATTTGTTGGAATTACACAACGACATTACGACTGATACAAGACAATGAAAGAAGATATAAAAAACCAAATAACCTAGTTTCTAGGCATGCCCATTTCAAAAATAACGATACACATGAAAAAAACATGTACGCTATATACTGTAATACACGTTGTATATATGGATCTTAAATTCATGCCAGACTAACATCAGCAATTGGTCAGGCTGACCCAACTTGAAATCATGATGCGGGCATATTAATATTGGAGTGGAGTAGGCCAACGACCAGCCAATCTCTGTAAGCAAGTGTGATGACAGCACACTAAGAACACTACCATGTATAATATTATCTATCATATATAAAAACAAGGCAACTGTAAAAAATAAAATTATGCAATTGAAACTCAACTTATACTGATAACATAATAACACAAATCAAAAATGACCAGATAATAGTAAATTACAACATGCAAGATATGTTAAAGATCACAAACTTCAAACAAACTCAAGTAGGAAGGAAATGTACAAAATACAATCCGTTAAAACCCAGGGGATAATCAAAGTAACATCCTAGGCAAGCTATCTGCGACAATACAATAAATAATTAAGACATTACATCGCAACATGACATTTGCGTCTGATATAAAGGCTTCAACACAATAATTAGATTCCACATTGTTGTTCTCGCATATTACTCCCACCGAAGTAGGAGTTATCGTTTCACACCCATGAATTAACTACGTCTAAGAACATCAAAAAAGTACAGATTGAATTTGATAAAAACTTTCCGGTGAAAGTTCTTAAGACAAATTGATTAGTATTATGGTGGAAGATCCATTACGGATCCAAACACTAGAATTTTATAGTGATTTATTACCATTAATGAATGGCAAAAACCGATATAGCGCATTTACAATTAGGTTACCAAGTTTCATCACACCATAAACAACAACTCAATATTTTATTATTTATATCATAAATAAAATAACAACCATTCTGTTAATACTACTTATATCAATTTTTGAGCATCTGACTAAATATTTCTTAATTACAAAATGACACCACAGCATTTTAAGAATATTTTACCTGAATAACTTTTAACACAGAGGACATTTTGACATTGCACAATCAGTTATAACAAGATAACATAACATGTAAATACCTTTACTGATAATGATATCATGACCATGTCAACCTTACAAAACCATAAAATTGTATAGCAGCAAGTAGTTTCCTTATAACTCGTGCACGTTTAGGATGTTTCGCGAGAGGACACATTTTTGACGGACACACATGTAGGCAATCAGTGCAGGCCATGGCAAAATAGGAAGGTATTGGTTACACTCAAACTTTGTAGCATAATATGCAGTGCAGTCATACACACTTGGTTAAAAACGCACAAATAATAACTTTAAAAAGACCCCTTTATTTATATAAAAAAATTCTTCTACCAATATGCATTTCCGGGAGACATTTTTGCATGACGAACGGGCTGGGACATATTTATTGAGAGTGAAATAAATATATTCATAGTCTGAAATGAATCATATTTTGGAACAAAAGTACAGAAGAGGTATTAAATTATTAAAACAACAAATAAAAGTCCCAATTTCTTGCTTCTATTTGTTTTCTACACTGTGAATGCAATGGACCTGCGAGAAAATGAATGACGGCAGTTTGTCCAAAAAAATGCAATTGTATCCTTTTGCCAAAATTGACATTTTTTTGTCAAATAAAAAGTCGGTCCAATTGT
>CM068960.1:66958238-66973217 GCA_035128595.1 Eptatretus atami | reverse complement strand
AAGTTGTGCCATCACTAGTACCAACTACTGGCCCTAATGACAGAGATACTACAGCCTCTCATTTAGCTATATAGCATGCAAGGGTACAAAATACCAGAAATGACCATGACTGTGAAACAGCCCATATATAGCATAATATCTCAAAAAGTTGTGGACGGATTCGGATGAAACTTGGTGGACAGGTTGGGTGTGTGATAAGGAAGAATTGATTCAATTTTGGTGAAGATGCGAATCTGGATCCGACTACTAGAATTATTTTTTTTTTTTAAGTCATCCATTGAGAGATAGGCCACGAATTACTGTATACACAGCATTTATACCTGAATGTATGGGCTACGACCAATCCGTTCTAGACTGGATAGACAACGTGTGGAGGTAGGCGCTCTACACACCAGAGTGCCCTGCTCGTCTCACAATATATTATTTGTACCACCCCATCACACTGTAATAAGTTAATGTCCCCTATTTGCCAATGACATTCTTTGTATTCACTTCCCAAGCAACGATAACATCAGTAGCTCGACAATATATCACATTTATCTCGTTATTCTGACACTGCAATGGAAGGTTATGCTAGTTATTTGGTCTTGTTTACCTTTTCTCGATTGTTTAGCTTGCCTACCAATATGGCGCCCAAGTACTGCATGATGGATTCTGAAATCACTATATACCCAATGGTTGGATAGCTGACCTGACACCACCTACAATTGTAACCTAAAATATAGATGTACATCCAATAAACCCATTACTCAGTTCTCCAACCTATAGTTTTGTCTGAATGACTCGACGTTTCGGCCAGAAACCCGACATGCACAGGACCTCCACTAACCTTTATCAAGAGCAATTTTCTTGTTTACCTCCTCCCATATATACCTGGGGGAGGGGTGGGCCTGTTCTATCGCCCAATCACCAAGCTGCATTGCAGGACCTCGTGACCTTCGACCCGTGATAAGCTTGTGTTGTGTCTCTCCAAGCCATATGTTGCCTCTGTTATCCTCGTTGGTTATGACCAACTTTACCTCTGTCCTCCTCCCACAATCGGTGCCTCTCTTGTGTATTTGTATATGAGGGGTCCGTATGCCTGTGATAGCGCCACAGTCTCCTCTGTCAACAGTGACCTCGTTTGCCCAATGTGTCATGCTTCTGATATTTGCCTCCTAGCACGATTCGGGGATGCTACCAGTGCGTTCACCTTGTCCCATGAGGGCACATGGCCTGCCCTTAAACAGTGTTTGGTGATGGCAGACCTTTACAGGTGGTTGCACTTGAAGGCCTTCTGATGTTCTTTAATACACTGACCAAAGGTTCTTCCTGTCTCCCCTATGTATTCTGAACCACAGTCACATTGAATAGTGTATACCGCACCTGTGCGGTAATTCTTTTGTATTCTGTCCTTGACGTCGATCAGTCTCGTCTCAAGGTGTATACCGTTTGATAATTAACCCTCACCCCGACCGGTCTCAAAATCCTGTCAATCCTTTGGGCTAGCGCACAAAAGCCTTTGGGTGGTTCTTCTAGAATTTCCCGAGGCCTCGGGACTGCCAGTCCCATTTTGTTACGTGGAAAGGGGCGGTCCAGGCAGCCATTGGCTTTTAATACCCATTTACAGTGCTCGATCTCACTTCTCTTACCCTCTACAATGGACAGTATATTCCTGCCCTTTTCACGAGTGTGTTTACCACAGCTCTTTTGTGTTGCATCGGATGGCAAGACCCAAAGTCAAGATAACGGTCTGTCTGGGGGGGGGGGGGTTTCGATAGACTGAAGTACTTAAACTACCATTTGGGTTCCTCGTCACAAGGTGTCTAGAAACGGAAGCGACCCATCCTGTTCCTAGTTAGGAATTTTAGCAAATGTATTGACCATCTGTGAAAAAATTGCTTACCAAAAAATTTCTTCACCAACGTATTCATCTAGGTGTCTACTAACACCTATCAATTAGTGCAAACTCAAATCCTTGTGGAAAATTCTGGGGAGCCAATCAAAGTTCGGGTGCTCCAGAGGGCCTGCGCGAAAAAAATCGGAAAATTAAACTTTTGCCAATATTGACTTGTGGGATGTCTAACTAGGGTTTTTGGGGTGCTGAATTGATTCCAACCATTTTTGAGAAAAAAACACTCCTTGATCATATAAAATGTATTTTATTGACATTTTTAACAGAACTGTGCTCAATGGAAATGTTGCTTCGTCAGCTTTACAACCTTATCATCAAACTCCCCAGTATCTTCCTCACTCCTCTTGTCATCCAGCTGGTTTATGTTCAGGCAAGAGTTACCATGACAGATGCCGCAAGCAGAAATACATCTGACTCCTTGCTTTTTACAGCAGGACCTGAGTGAGCTGCAGTCCCCCGCACAGTTGCAGCTGCAAACGTCAGGAGGTAGTCTGGTGCAATGGGGTCTGTAGAGGGACTGGTGCATATCCTTGCTCAGTGAGTTGCCATCCATAGTCCTGGGCATCCAACGATGGACTTTGCAGCATCAGCCAGTCTCTAGTCTGGAGGTAAGCTCGGAGAGAGTGCTGTGCTGCAGCTCTGTTGTCGGGGGGAGTTTCTCAGGTTTATGCTCCCAGTAGAGCTCGCTTGCTGAAGATGTCGAATCTCAAGTCTTCCAAGTCTTTGGAGGATTCCCATGGAACATGACTTGAAAAGATCACAGCCTGCTTCAATGATATCACCTTTCTCAGCTAGGATCCATAAACATGTCCATTGCCCTCTCTGCCTCATCAGTCTTGCAGAGCCTGTCTTAGGGCCCTGTCACACCTGACGTTTTAGCCAGCGTATGGCAAGGCATCAAAATGTATGTAAAACGCTGGCATACGCTGAACTATTGAGTTTTTTTTCCAGTTTTGGACGTATTCAAAACGAGTTGGACGTATGCATAACGCATTAGTAACGTACACAGAACGTTTCGATAACATATAAAACTTATATCAACGAATGCTGAGCGTGTTGTCGGCGTTCACAACCTATGCCCAACGATAGTCTAACTTATGCATAGCACGCGGCAGCGTATCGCCGACGATCACGTGGCGCAGGCTATTAATAGGCTGCGGCTCGACGATCAAATCAATTTGCACTAGACATCGAAGTGTGAAGCCGCTGTCACACCTTGACGTTTTAGCCAGCGTATGCCGACGTATGAAAAATTTGCCGAATATGCTGGCACACGTCGAATACGTTATGGGTAAGTTTTGTATACGTTAATAGCACGCTGAAGCACGCTGGCATACGTCGTAGTACGCCGAGTACGTTGACAAATTTTCAGCATGTGGAAAATTTTTCGACGTACTCGGCGTATGACACACGTTCCGATACGCTGGCCATAAGTTGTAGGCACGTTACGCGATCGTTGACACACCTCGACACACGTTACTTGTAAGTTATTCATAAGTCGAAACACGTCGAGGTAATAGTTAGCGTCAGTGTTCCAGACTCCCTGGTTTTTTTTTTGTTTTTTTTTGTTCGGTATGACGGTGATGTTGACACTTCGATTTCTAGTGCGGTTATGATTTAAATCGTTGAGCGGCAGCCTATTAGTTATATTATATTACAACCGCACTGAGAATCGAAGTGTCAACATCATCGTCATACCGAAGAAAAAAAAAATAACCAGGGAGTCTGGAACACTGACGCTAACCATTACCTCGACGTTTCGACTTATGAGTAACTTACAAGTAACGTGTATCGACGTGTGTCAACGATCGCGTAAGCTCTACAACATTGTTACTCATAGGTTAGAAATAAGTTTCGGGTCTGTAAACATTACCTCGACGTGTTTCCACTTATGAGTAACTTACAAGTAACGTGTGTCGATGTGTGTCAACGATCGCGTACGTGCCTACAACTTATGGCCAGCATTATGCGGAACGTGTGAGCCATACGCTGGCATACGTCGAAAAATTTCAAGCATGGAAAATTTGTCTAACAGCTCGCGTACTACGACGTATGCCAGCGTGCTCTTAACGTATTCGACGTGTGCCCAGTTTTAGAACAATTTTTCATACGTCAGCATACGCTGGCTAAATCGTCAAGGTGTGACAGGGCCTTCAGCAAAGTTGGTTTGCTAAACCCAAAAAATGCAGACACTGTATCGCAGCCAGAGAAGCTGTGCAAGAAGATGAGATACCTCCGAATTCTTCTGGAGGCACCCCGACTCCACATCAAAAGCTTCGTCGGAGAAGATCGGGAGCGCACAGAAATCCAGCAAACAGGACACGTTCCAGAACCCCTCACCCGACAGGACTCTCTGTCTCATCTAGACGCCGCACATGGAGGCGCATCACATCGAGCATGCGCACGAACATTCCTAACAATTCACAAAGCAGAAACACGGCTTTGGAGTCTGTACGGGAAACTTCTCTGCAATGAAAGATGAGATCAGACAATCGAATGCACAGCAGCATCGTCGCTCAAGTGGTCAGGCTTGGGTGGATGCGCCAATCCCTTAAAGACAACGGACCGAGACGATCTTCCCCTGGACTCACAACTGGAAGTAGCCCGCAACATCCCACAGAAGCGTTACCCACTTGACATTGTGCAGGAGCCACCCACCATCAACCACAAGGCTTGTGCAGGGGGATTGTTCGAAAGCTGCCACACATGCCTTCAGGGACCTTGCTAGGGCAGCCTTGTCTGGCTTTCGCAACTTTTGATTTTTGTCAGCTTACGCAAAATTTTCCTCACTAACGTATTCATCTAGGTGTCTACTAACACCTATCAATTAGTGCAAACCCAAATCCTTGTGGAAAATTCTGGGGAGCCAATCGAAGTTCGGGTGCTCAGAGGGCCTGCGCGAAAAAAATCAGAAAAATTAACTTTTGCCAATATTTACTTGTGGTTGTCTAACTAGGGGTTTTTGGGGTGCTGAATTGATTCCAACCATTATATTTGAGGAAAATGAATCCCTGGCCGTAAAATATTGATATGATACATTTTTAGATATCTCAGACTGTGTTTTGCGGTAATTTAGCTCAATTGATTCAGATTGTTAAAATTGTGCTGAAACCAGCATACAACATTTTTGAAACCACTGCTATATTGTTGGTTTATACTTGTGCTCATGCTCAGTATAATTCTCTGTGTTAGCTGACGTTAGCTAAGAGCTTTTAGCTATAAAATTAGTGTTATAAATATAAATAAGCTATAAATCATCTCAGCTGCATCATTGGAATGCTCAATACCTTCGCAGCAGCGGGCCACCATCAGTACGCAAAGGGAGCAAGGCTGTATGTACAGCTGATGCATCAGCGACAGGAGAGTCCCATGTTCCAGGAAACTCTATCGAAGTTCACTTTGTACGGCAACCATGTAGTCAGGTTCTCAGACCATGAATGGTCCGGCACATGGACCGACATCACGATAGAAACCACACTCATGCGTGAGGCAAAATTCTCCGGTGGTCTAAACAGAGGCCGCTTTCGGAATAAGTCTTCTCATAAGTCTTGTGTTCAGACTCTGAACCACTTCTCGTTCATTCACCAAGAGCTAGAAAGAAGCATGGTCAAATGTGGGTACCTGTCCACACCGACGTTAAAAGAGCCCAAATGAAGAGAGATAACGATGCTGTCAACACCATAGTTGGGTGTTGGAGGAAGTCAACCCTTTCGATGCCACACGGACAAGAAGACTCTGGTGTCCTTCTCAACTGGGTTCAGCAGCACTCCCGAAGACCAAGTCAACGCTGATCAAGCAGAAGAATTGCAGAGCCATACAGGTTAAGATGGATGGGAAAACTGTTGTGGATGCAATGGTAACCAAAACACAAGGTCAAATCACTTGCAAGCCTCAGATCTGGACCCAAAGTCAATGGCGAGAAGCTGGTCATTGACTCACTGAAGCTATTCAACCGCCTCATTGTCATCAGTGAGCGTGAAGTCAAGACCAAAGAAGCTCTGCGCTTTGAGTTGACGCCAAAACCGATGTCTCTGTTTGACAAAATCAAAAGTTGCGAAAGCAGACAAGGCTGCCCTAGCAAGGTCCCTGAAGGCATGTGTGGCAGCTTTCGAACAATCCCCCTGCACAAGCCTTGTGGTTGATGGTGGGTGGCTCCTGCACAATGTCAAGTGGGAGGCTAACCTTACTTGGAAGGATGTTGCCGAGAGCTCTCCGGTTTGTGAAGTCCATGGGGAGCCATCGCCTCCGATAACGGTGGTCTTTGACGAATATGGCAGCTCCACCAGGACCATGACCACTTGAGACGAACAAAGAATGCATGCTGTGACATTCAGATTCGTCTGGATCTCAAAATCATCATTGCAAGGAAAAGTTCCTCGATAACAAGAACAACACAAGCCCAGCTCTTCTGCTCCTTGCTGAGACATTTAGTAGGAATGGAATCAGTGTACAGCAATGCTCCGATGATGCCGACACCTCCATCGTCCGCACAGCTCTAGATGAGGCAAGAGAGTCCCCTGTCGAGGTGAGGGCTGAGGACACAGACGTCCTGGTTATGCTGATTCATCATGTTGCAGACAATCCGATCTTCCTCACGACAGCCAAAGAACATCTTACGATGTCGGAAAGATCCGGGAGGCCTCCCAGAGATATACCGGAGGTATCTCATCTTCTTGCACAGCTTCTCTGGCTGCGATACAGTGTCTGCATTTTTTGGGTTTAGCAAACCAACTTTGCTGAAGGCCCTGTCACACCTTGACGATTTAGCCAGCGTATGCTGACGTATGAAAAATTTGTCTAAAACGCTGGCACACGTCGAATACGTTAAGAGCAGCGCTGGCATACGTCGTAGTAGCGAGCTGTTAGACAAATTTTCCATGCTTTGAAATTTTTCGACGTATGCCAGCGTATGGCTCACACGTTCCGCATAATGCTGGCCATAAGTTGTAGGCACGTTACGCGATCGTTGACACACATCGACACACGTTACTTGTAAGTTACTCATAAGTGGAAACACGTCGAGGTAATGTTTAGCAGACCCGAAACTTATTTCTAACCTATGAGTAACATGTTGTAGGCACGTTACGCGATCGTTGACACACGTCGATACTTATTGTAAGTTACTCATAAGTCGAAACGTCGAGGTAATGGTTAGCGTCAGTGTTCCAGACTCCCTGGTTTATTTTTTTTTCCTTCGGTATGACGATGATGTTGACACTTCGATTTCTAGTGCGGTTGTAATATAATATAACTAATAGGCTGCGCCTCAACGATTTAAATCATAACCGCACTAGAAATCGAAGTGTCAACATCACCGTCATACCGAACAAAAAAAAACCAAAAAAAAAAACCAGGGAGTCTGGAACACTGAGCCTAACTATTACCTCGACGTGTTTCGACTTATGAATAACTTACAAGTAACGTGTGTCGAGGTGTGTCAACGATCGGCGTAACGTGCCTACAACTTATGGCCAGCGTATGCGGAACGTGTGTCATACGCCGAGTACGTCGAAAAATTTTCCACATGCTGAAAATTTGTCAACGTACTCGGCGTACTACGACGTATGCCAGCGTGCTTCAGCGTGCTATTAACGTATACAAAACTTACCCATAACGTATTCGACGTGTGCCAGCATATTCGGCAAATTTTTCATACGTCGGCATACGCTGGCTAAAACGTCAAGGTGTGACAGCGGCTTCACACTTCGATGTCTAGTGCAAATATGATTTGAATCGTCGAGCCGCAGCCTATTAATAGCCTGCGCCACGTGATCGTCGGCGATACGCTGCCGCGTGCTATGCATAAGTTAGACTATCGTTGGGCATAGGTTGTGAACGCCGACAACACGCTCAGCATTCGTTGATATAAGTTATCTATATGTTATCGAAACGTTCTGTGTACGTTACTAAATGCGTTATGCATACGTCCAACTCGTTATGAATACGTCCAAAACTGGAAAAAAAACATCAATAGTTCAGCGTATGCCAGCGTTTTACATACATTTTGATGCCTTGCCATACGCTGGCTAAAACGTCAAGGTGTGACAGGGCCCTAAGCAAGGCTCTGCAAGACTGATGAGGCAGAGAGGGCAATGGACATGTTTATGGACATCCTAGCTGAGAAAGGTGATATCATTGAAGCAGGCTGTGATCTTTCAAGCTCATGTTCCATGGAAATCCTCCAAAGACTTGGAAGACTTGAGATTCGACATCTTCAGCAAGCGAGCTGCTACTGGAGCATAAAACCTGAGAAACTCCCCCCGACAACAGGAGCTGCAGCACAGCACTCTCTCCGAGCTTACCTCCAGACTAGAGACTGGCTGATGCTGCAAAGTCCATCGTTGGATGCCCAGGACTATGGATGGCAACTCACTGAGCAAGGAATATGCACCAGTCCCTTCTACAGACCCCATTGCACCAGACTACCTCTGACGTTTGCCAGCTGCAACTGTCGGGGGACTGCAGCTCACTCAGGTCCTGCTGTAAAAAGCAAGGAGTCAAGTGTATTTCTGCTTGCGCATCTGTCATGGTAACTCTTGCCTGAACATAAACCAGCTGGATGACAAGAGGAGTGAGGAAGATACTGGGGAGTTTGATGAATAAGGTTGTAAAAGCTGACGAAGCAACATTTCCATTGAGCACAGTTCTGTTAAAAATGTCAATAAAATACATTTTAATATGATCAAGGAGTGTTTTTTTTCAAAAATATGGTTGGAATCAATTCAGCACCCCCAAAAACCCCTAGTTAGACATCCCACAAGTCAATATTGGCAAAAGTTAATTTTCCGATTTTTTTCGCGCAGGCCCTCTGAGCACCCGAACTTTGATTGCTCCCCAGAATTTTCCACAAGATTTGAGTTTGCACTAATTGATAGGTGTTAGACACCTAGATGAATACGTTGGTGAAGAAATTTTTTGGTAAGCAATTTTTTCACAGATGGTCAATACAATTTGCTAAATTCCCTAACTAGGAACAGGATGGGTCGCTTCCGTTTCTAGACACCTTGGTGACGAGGAACCCAAATGGTGTTTAAGTACTGCAGTCTATCGAAACCCCCCCCCCCCCCAGACAGACCGTTATCTTGACTTTGGGTCTTGCCATCCGATGCAACACAAAAGAGCTGTGGTAAACACACTCGTGAAAGGGCAAGGAATATACTGTCCATTGTAGAGGGTAAGAAAGTGAAGATCGAGCACTGTAAATGGTATTAAAAAGCCAATGGCTGCCTGGACCGCCCTTTCCACGTAACAAAATGGGACTGGCAGTCCCGAGGCCTCGGGAAATTCTAGAAGAACCACCCAAAGGCTTTTGTGCGCTAGCCCAAAGGATTGACAGGATTTTGAGACCGGTCGGGGTGAGGTTAATTAATTATCAAACGGTATACAACCTTGAGACGAGACTGATCGACGTCAGGACAGAATACAAAAGAATTACGCGCACAGGTGCGGTATACACTATTTCTGTGACTGTGGTTCAGAATACATAGGGAGACAGGAAGAACCTTTGGTCAGTGTATTAAAGAAGCATCAGAAGGCCTTCAAGTGCAACCACCTGTAAAGGTCTGCAATCACCAAACACTGTTTAAGGGCAGCCATGTGCCTCATGGGACAAGGTGAACGCACTGGTAGCATCCCCGAATCGTGCTAGGAGGCAAATATCAGAAGCATGACACATTGGGCAAACGAGGTCACTGTTGACAGAGGAGACTGTGGCGCTATCACAGGCATACGGACCCCTATATACAATACACAAGAGAGGCACCGATTGTGGGAGGAGGACAGAGTAAAGTTGGTCATAACCAACGAGGATAACAGAGGCAACATATGGCTTGGAGAGACACAACACAAGCTTATCACGGGTCGAAGGTCACGAGGTCCTGCAATGCAGCTTGGTGATTGGGCGATAGAACAGGCCCACCCCTCCCCCAGGTATATATGGGAGGAGGTAAACAAGAAAATTGCTTCTTGATAAAGGTTAGTGGAGGTCCTGTGCATGTCGGGTTCTGGCCGAAACGTCGAGTCATTCAGACACAAACTATAGGTTGGAGAACTGAGTAATGGTTTATTGGATGTACATCTATATTTTAGGTTACAATTGTAGGTGGTGTCAGGTCAGCTATCCAACCATGGTATATATAGTGATTTCAGAATCCATCATGCAGTACTTGGGCGCCATATTGGTAGGCAAGCTAAACAATCGGAGAAAGGTAAACAAGACCAAATAACTAGCATAACCTTCCATTGCAGTGTCAGAATAACGAGATAAATGTGATATATTGTCGAGCTACTGATGTTATCGTTGCTTGGGAAGTGAATACAAAGAATGTCATTGGCAAATAGGGACATTATTATCAGTTTAAATCGTTGACAAATAATATATTGTGAGACGAGAAGGGCACTCGGTAGAGCGCATACCTCCACCACGTAATGTCTGATCCAGTAGAACATATCGAGCCCAATACATTTTGAAATATCATGCTATACAGTACAATATCGTTTTTGGCCCTATCTCTCATGATAGAAGAATCACTTAAAAAAAAAAAATATTCTAGTAGTCGGATCCAGATCGCATCTTCACCAAATTGAATCAATTCTTCCTTATCACACACCCAACCTGTCACCAAGTTTCATCCGAATCCGTCCACAACTTTTTGAGATATTATGCATATATGGGCTGTTTCACAGTCATGGTCATTTTCTGGTATTTTGTACCCTTGCATGCTATATAGCTAAATGAGAGGCTGTAGTATCTCTGTCATTAGGGCCAGTAGTTGGTACTAGTGATGGCACAACTTGGACCACTTTTATTTGACAAAAAAATGTCAATTTTTGGGAGAATGGCATAAAAATTGCCATTTTTTGGACAAATAGCCGTCTCATTTTCCAGGTACACTGCATTCACAGTGTATAAACAAATACAAGCAGAAATTGGGACTTTTATTTGTTGTTACATCAATTTAATACCTCTTCTGTACTTTGTCCACAACAATATGATTCATTTCAGACTATGAATATTTATTTCACCCTCAATAAATATGTCCCACCGTTCGTCCATCAAAAAATGTCCTCTCCGGAAATGCATATTGTAGAAGAATTTTTTTATATAAATAAAGGGTCTTTTTAAAAGTTTATTGTGCGTTTTACCAAGTGTGTATGTACTGCACTGATATTATCTACAAAGTTTGAGTGTAACCAATAACCTTCTATTTGCATGGCCTGCACTGATTGCCTTACATGTGTCCGTCAAAAATGTGTCCTCCGGAAACACCTAAACTGCCACGAGTTATAAGGAAACTACTTGCTGGCTATAAATTTTGATGTTTTGTAAGGTTGACATGGTCATGAATATCCATTATCAGTAAAAGGTATTTACATTATGTAATTTATCTTGTTACAACACTGATTGAATGTCCATGTCAAAAATGTCCTCTCCGGAAAGTTATTCAGAGTTTAAAAATACTCTCCTAACATCCTTTGGGTATTATTTTAATAAGAAATATTCATTCAGATGCTCCAAAAATTTGGATTTAAGTATTGTAATTAACAGATGTTGGATTTGGAGAAATAAAAATATAAAAAATATTGAGTTTGAATTTTTAGTGGTTGTGAGACAAACTTGGTACCCTCATTGTGAAACAGCCATATCGTTTTTGGCCCGATTCTCAATGGTAAAGAATCACTTAAAAAATTCTAGTAGTTGGATCCAGATCTGGATCTTCACCAAAATCTAATCAATTTGTCCTTGCCAACACGTTTCCACCAAGTTTCATCCCGAATCTGTCCACAACTTTTTGAGATATCCTGTACACAAACAGACAGACAGAAAGGGGTGAAAACATAACCTCCTTCACCTTCGGTGGCGGAGGTAATATGGAGAAAACAATTAATTATGGAGAAAAGCCTTTATCAGCCCCGCCGAAGCATGCAAAGTGCGAGCTGAATGTATTATTATTTTTTTTTTGAAATAGCTTCCCTGTTTCTTTATTAGTCCCCTCCCGGTTTTACCGGAGAGAACTGTAGGTTTGCTCTGTCTTTCCTTCCGTCACACCTGTGGTTTTTCACACTTTTTTCCCATACCTTTAACATATTCAACTGAAACTTGTACATGGCTTTCTTATGATAGTTACAGAAAAAGTTTGAGTTTCAATGCATTTCGTCAATTTTTCACAGAGTTTGCCCTTTTTTTCACTTATAGATATCACATATTATACATGGGTCAGTGTTCAGCTGCTTGACTCCACCACACTGCTTTACAACCGATTGGCTGGACAGCTGGCCTGACTCCACCCAATATAATCATGCGCCGCCATTGCATGAAATTGCACAGATCGGCAGGCCTGAGCCCTTAACCTGGATGTTAGTCCATGGCCCAGTGAAATTGGAATGATCCCAGATATATAACACGGTGTATTATACATGTATATAAGCCGTAACATGTTTTTCTTCATGTATGTACATCGGGTTATTTTAATATGAAATAGGCAAAGCCTAGAAACAAATAGAGTTATAGAGTTTCTTCTTTTTCTTCATTTTTGTCTCTGTATCGAGCTCGAGCGTGTGTTAAACGCAAACAAATTTTTATCCCTGAACATTCTCGCTCTTATTTATTTATCAGTGAGCTTCAGTGTGTTGTCCAAGCCATATAACCTTTTTACCATTTGAGCTTTTGCAATCAAACTTCACAAACTTTATTATGAGAATATGGAAAACACAGATAATAAAATGTACAATTTGTTTTAAGTCGCATTTTCGCCAAGTTTATTCGGGGTTTGGTGAGGCTAAGAGCATGCACAGAGTGAGAATGGAGTTCTTGATGTACAGTGCGACTCTGCTGCGAGGACAGGGTTCAGGTCGATCAAACCGGAGGAGACACGAAGGAGTCGGGACGTTCTGTGTGAGGGAAGACTCTTTTAAACAGATAAGTCTGGATTTATCGGCAGTGGTCTGGATCGAGATATCTGTCAGCCTGTAGCAGAGACGCTCGGATGTTTGAGATCCACACATTTTGGACAGCGAGGGAGCAAATTTTATAATGTGCGTAAATACATCTTACTTGCTTTCCTTTATTATTTACTTTTATTCTTCCTCCTGTCCACCCGTCGCGTTGATTGTCAGTTTATGATCGAGGAACAGCTATTTATATCTAATGTTTATTTTGAACATGAATCGGAATCTGAATTCCCCAACTGCACGTGTGCAGAAAGGAGTGCGATAATTTTTTTACTCTGTCCGCCTACCTGGTAGTCAAACAAACTGAAAATCATTCCAACAGAAAACTTACTGTTTTTAGGATGTTATAAAGGATGCATACAACAGGCACGACTAACTACTGTAACATGTTAGACAGGGTGATGTAATAGCGTGCTGAGAAACGGGGGGTAAAACCCAGAATTGTTTTTATATACCGGTAAGTCTTTAAACCTCTCGGTCATTATTTAAAAAATCTAATTATACCTTGAAGACTAACACAAAATCGCTTCACCATACTTCCAAAACCCATACAATATATTGATATATTGCATGAGAGGCGTGACGTGACGTGACGTGTGTGTTGTGTGTGGTGTGTGTGTTGTGTGTGTTGTGTGGTGTGTGTGTGTGTGTGTGTGTGTGTGTGTGTGTATATTGAGTGAAAGAAGAGCCCACCAATGAGGCTTTATGTACGATGTCGATGGGGATTTATTCATTAACGTGCGTGTTAACACAATGACCCCCTCAAATCCATCAACTCATCTTTATCGTCACCATCATCAACTCACCATTGATTTTGGATCAAGTTTATTACCATTACTGTATTATGAAAGGTAAGTTTCATGATCTAATAACTCAGAAAGTAAACTTTATTTAATGTTCTTAATGCAGGAAAATAATCCTGGTGTTGGCTTAACAGTTCAGATGGCTGCCTTAAGATCTTAGGGTCTTTAGTTTGAGCCCCCTGTCATTCCTGTTAAACAACACCAGTGTGTTTGACTGCGGCCTCTCATCCTTCTGAGGTGGGAAAAATGAGACCAGCTTACTGGAAATGGGGCACTGCATCAGCGGCACAGTTGTGCTCTCAGTATTGATGCAACCAGCAGTCACAGGCTGGCATATGAAATAATAATAATAATAATACTTTTAAATGTTCTTAATAACTCTTATTCATGAAAATAAACAGCAGAAAACAATGCACAAACATGTTAATTAAGGGACCCATTACAGTTTCGACAAATTTTACAGCTGAAGTGCCAAACCCTATTTTCCCCATTACTCCTTTAAGTTTGCGGATTTGCAGTTCATAGGCATTTTCAAGAATGTAACCCCAGCGAACGCCAAGACCCTCCTGCATACACTTGAACACTGCATGGGGTATCGTGTTCCATGCACTCTAGTTACCTCCACACCAAAGGTGAAAGAGGTTATGTTTTCACCCCTTTCTGTCTGTTTGTTTGTTTGTGTGCAGGATATCTCAAAAAGTTGTGGACAGGTTGGTGTGTTGATAATGGCGAACAGATTCGATTTTGGTGAAGCAGGATCCGGCAGCTAGAATTTTTAAAAGTGATTCTTCACCATTGAAGATATGGCCAAAAACGATATCTCAAAAATTTGTGGACGGATTTGGAATGACACTTGGTGGATGTGTTGGTGTGTGACAGGAAGAATTGATTCGATTTGGTGAAGATTTGAATCTTGATCTGGATACGAGAGTTATTTAATTTTTAAAGTGATTCTTCACTATTGAAGAGACAGGGCCAAAAAACGATATAACACGTAGTACTGTTTTCATGATATTTTCAAAAATGTATTGATTGGGCTCGATATGTTCTCGTGGATCAGGCATTACGTGGCGGAGTTTATGCGCTCTACCGAGTGCCCTTCTAGTTATTATAGTTTTGATACTTCTATCTCTAGTTGTCATGATCCTCTTCTTCTTTCATCATCAACGGCCACAATTATTCCCACATTCTTGTGGGTTGGCCAGGGGAGCTTGGCTCAAGTTTTTCCACAAACCGGCTGGCCAGGCCTGAATTCGACTAATGTTAGGGTAGGAATTTAGACTTTTGGCTATGGTGCTGGTGATTGGCTCGCCTCCTCTTTGTGAAGGACAA
>CM068960.1:66947162-66958213 GCA_035128595.1 Eptatretus atami | reverse complement strand
ATTGGCACAATCTGAGGGTCACACTCAACGCTCCGCATGGCTTTTTGCGACTGGGATGACGTGGTCACCACTGTTTTTATTCACGAACGTGGGATTTAACTAGGTCCAGGATCCGCCCCTACTAAGAACCCAGGCTATAAGCACCGCTCCACCCCCTTTTTGCCCAGGCCGCTGATGCTCTTGGGGGGCTTTTGGAATTGACCTCATTATTGCACACTTCCCACCGCAGGCTTCGCTGACTACATTGTAGGGGATTGCCCATTTCCGAGTCTGTATTTACAGTGATTCCTTTGTTCTGCTACCAAGGACAGTCTTGATGCAACGTTTTTCCATCCCACCTATTTGGGCGAGGGATGGTGTGGTGGCCACTTAGAAGGAATCCTTGTCTACCAGCAGAAAGATGAGCTAAGGGCTAGCCTGGTGATTCCTTGGCAGGAGGGCGTCAAGGAATTGCGGCAGTTTTGTCCCTTACAGAGGTCAGGTCTGGATGGAGTGCCAAGGTTCTTTGCACCCCTTGGGAACACACTTGTGGACGTTTGTCAGACTTTTATGGGCTTGGCCGACGGAGTGACATTCCCCAACCTTTTCATGGTTGTGGCTTGAGGGGTCTTAGGGATGCAACTTCTTGCAGCCACCCTGGGGGGTGCAGGTGGTCTTGGCCTGTGCAACCGTTGTCATTCAGCCAATGGTGGGCGGCCGCTGGCAACATCACATTCCAAATGCAGGCAGATTGGAGGGCACAATGCGGGGGAGAGCCTCACTTTTGAGTGCCCCATAATATTATCTGTGGCATTAGGTGCTGGGTTCCTCTGCACAATTAATCTAAGGTACAGCAAGAGGAGCTGGATCCTATCCACAGTGGGTTCGTCACATCCTTTTTCCTAGGTTCCTGCTCGATCGCGTCGCTCTCAGAGCTCGATGCGGAGTGGGGAGCTTGAGCCAAATAATTTAATTTACTTCCAAACTTATTTATCACGATTCGCTCTCATGTAGAAAATAGCACAGTGTGCTTCACTCCTGCTGCTGTTCACCAGTTTGCGCCAGTAAGCCTGTTTCTCCGCATCCCTTGTCCAGGTGTGGTATGTTGAAGGGCGGGTCTGTGCTCAATGCTGACATTTCTCGGGTTGCTTTGGAGAGGATGGGAGTTACTCGCAGGTGAACCAGCACGATGAAGCATCGGAAATGCTGACAATTACATTGTTCAGGTTTTTGATGCTCCTCAGGTTCGTCCACATAAGGACGCTTGCGGTGACTGGACCGGTTATCAAAGGCTAAGTGTAGGTGGACAGCCCTACATAATGGTGTGAGAAGCGATATCCCCATCACCTTGGTCATTTATAATTAGCAAGTGTTGGAGCGTGTCCCGTCTCCGTTCCCTTTTTGTGCGATGGCCTTCATGGCACATGTTATCTAGAGGCTTAACGTTCCCCGACTGCGTATTTCTTCAGGACTGACAAGGCGTATAGTCCCCTCAGGGTTGCATGTCTTCGCTGTTGTGCACTTCGCCCTGCAGCGGGACTCGCTCGGCTTCTGGTTGTGAGTGACATACACGTTTCATCTCATTGGCCCATGTTTTCTTGGTTGGTACGCTAGTTCTTAGTTGCCGTATTGCTCATGTATCAGAGGAAGATGTGCCCGTAATCCAAGTTGACCGCTCAATGTCCCTCCGCCACATGGAGGTACACTTCTTCCTTGAGTTAGGAATTTTAGCAAATTGTATTGACATCTGTGAATGCTTACCAAATTTCCTCTCACTACGTATTCATCTAGGTGTCTACTCACCTATCAATTAGTGAAACCCAAATCTCTGTGGAAATTCTGGGGGCATCGAAGTTCGGGTGCTCAGAGGGCTGCGCGAAAAAATCAGAAAAATTAACTTTTGCCAATATTGACTTGTGGGATGTTCAACTAGGGGTTTTTTGGGTGCTGAATTGATTACCATTATTTGAGGAAAAATGAATCCCTGGCCGTAAAATATTGATATGATACATTTTTATATCTCAGACTGTGTTTTGCATTTAGGTCTGATTCAGATTGTTCAAATTGTGCTGAAACCAGCATCAACATTTTGACCTGTTGTTGTTTTATTGTGTCTCAGTCGTGCTTTCTCGTGTTAGCTGACGTTAGTAAGGCTTTTAGCTTTAATTTGTTGTACCTGGCTCATAGAGTTGGGGGGTAATTTTCACGTTGTGAGTGGACTTTATGTTAAACTATGTATTGTGTGTTTGTCTGTTTGTTGTCAAAATTCATGTCTGGTTTGTTGTTCAAGAAGTACGAGTACAAAAGTGCTCGGTATGGTGGGAATGTTGTTGGTGCATGGTACCACACAGGTCAATCACTTGCCCAGCTCGATCGGCAGTATGGCGAGAGCGTGGTTATTGATACTGAAGTATTCAACGCTCTCATTGCTCGTGGGTGAGTCAGACAAAGAGCTCTGCGCTTTGAGGTGACGCCCCGTTCTTTGTTTGACCAGCAATTTTTTCACAGATGGTCAATACAATTTGCTAAAATTCCCTAACTATCCTCGATGCATGTAAACTTAATGGAAAGAAACGTTCCATTAATGTCTTCCTGTATTGTGTTAACAGCTGTGCTTGGACAGATGACAAAGGTGTCATCTACATTGCGGAACCAGACTAGGGTCTGATAATATAATCAAAGTAACGTCTGAATAAACTTTTCGATAATACAATGTTCCAAGCTCCACATCACTTCAACGCTCATTTTTAGCTCACCTGGACTTTAGTCAGGTGAGCTTATGCGATCGAGCAGTGTCCGAAGGTGTCAGTCAGTCAGTCTGTAAACACTCGAGTCATTATTGCTTGAACCAAATATAAAATTTTGATGAAACTTGGCCACAAGCTTCAAATCTGATGCCAAACGAAGGTGTATCAAAATGCATTCAGACACACATTAAAATGTGCCCTCATTAAAGGGGGTGTACGGGGGGGGGGGGGGGGGGGGGGGGGGGGGGGGGGGGGGGGTTGACCCTCCCTCCCTCCAAATAGGTATTTGGTCTCTTCTCCAAAACTACATAAATAATTTTGATGAAACTTGACAACAACCTTCATCACCAGTGATGTAACCAAGTGGATCTATCGCATCAAAATCTGCATTCATTAAAGAGTCTATGGGAAAGGGGGGGGTGGTCAGGTCAGGTATGGGAGCATTTGCCAGAGTAGCGTGTCGCTGCGTCCACTTTCCACTGATACTCTCGGGCCCTCTGTCTGGCCATTCCCCAGGCAGATGCCTGGGCCATCTCCATCTCCTTGAGATGCCGATCAGCCATGAGGCACATGGTTGGCCCATTGGCCTCCTCCACTCACGAGGCTCCCTCGACGAGAGAATCCGGTGAGCAGGATCAGCATCAGGAAAACGAGCCACAAGTCCATACAGCCACAGCGAACGCTCATGGATTATGCTGGTAACAAATCTCATTTGTCTCTCTCAGAAACCACTTGTTGGAAACAAAGTCCGACCAGCGATAGCCAAGGATTCTCCGAAGAGATCTGCTACCAAAGGAAGTAAGTCTCCATCTCAGATCCCTGGTCAGAGTCCAAGTCTCACATCCGTAGAGCAAGACCGGAAGCACCAAGGACCTGAAGACTCGGACTTTCGTCCTTCTGCACAGGTACTGACAGCGCCACACCCCATGATCCAGTGAGGCCATGACTCCCCAGGCCCGACCCAGATGTCTGTTGAACTCTGGCACACAGCCAGCGGAGACATGAATATCACTGCCAAGGTAAGTGAATCTCTCTGTGATCTCAACAATCTCACCACAAACAGGTACGGACAAGATAGCAGCGTCCAAGATGTCAATGAAAGCCTGGATCTTAGTTTTGATCCAGGAAACCCATAATCCCAGCAGTTCCGACTCCTCAATCAGCACCTCGATAGCCCCCCAAGAGGATATTCAGTCTCCACAAAGATGACTGCATCATCTGCAAAATCAAGGTCAGATCTCTTGACATTCCCCAACGATACACCGCAGCTTGATCTCTCTGACATCCTCCCCAGAATCCAGTCCATGCAAGCGCTGAAAAGTGTTGGGGCCAGTACACACCCCTGACGAACTCCAGTAACAACTGCAAATAAGTCTGAGATGGTATCACCACATCTCACAGCACTCTCAGTACCAGAGTATAGTTCAGACATCAGATCGATCCGTTTTGGTGGCACCCCACGAAGACCAAGAATCCTCCAGAGGGCATCCCGATTCACTTAATCAAATGCTTTGCAGAGATCAACATAGGCTGCAAGCAGCCCCTGCAGAAACTCTCGCCTGCGTTCGGTGAGGACCCGAAGGGCAAGGATACGGTCAATCGTTGATCTCTTTGGTGTAAAGCCTGACTGCTCCGGGCACTGGTGCTCAAGCAAATGGTGGCAAACCCTATCATGAATTGTCCAAGCAAAGACCTTGCCCGGCACTAAGAGCAGCGTCACCCCTCGGTAGTTGTTGCAGTCCTGGCGATCACCCTTCCCTTTCTCGAGAGGGACAACAAGGCCCCTCTTCCAGTCAGTGGGATGATGCCTGTGTTCCAGACAGCACAAAGAAGTGCATGCAACGACATGAGTACAGCATTTCCACCAGCCTTGAGAAGTTCAGCATGGATGCCACAAATCCGAGGAGCTTTACCCCCATTTCAACCGGTACACCACAGCCTGTGTTTCCACAAACAAAGGTGGATCACAGTTGATTGGAGGGTCAGCAATAGGGAATGTCACACACCTGACATCCAACTCAACAGCTGGTGGATCAGCCTGGTACAGCCACCAAAAGTAACCGGCCCAGTGGGACTTCACTTCGGACTACTCTGTCAAGAGCACACCACCCTCTGCTCTAGCTGTAGTACAACGAGGGATGGGCTTGGAGGAACACAATGCACAAATTCCCCTGCAAGCAGGAGGAGAATCACTTGACCACAGGTGATGCTCTACCCTTCACAGATTCCTCACACATATGCCTCCTTGTCTACCCTCAGCGCAATGTACCATTTTACGCCTCAACTCCCTGAACAGCTGAGCTCTGCCATTAAGCCTGGCTATGCGACTCTGGTCAATGGTATCTAGTGTCCCTTGAGAGACAAAATTCTTCTTCGCCCAACGGTGAGTTCCAAGACATCCACCAGCAACTTCAAGAATGGTTGTCCTGAAAGCACTCTGCAACTCTTCAGGATTCCCCAAAGCATTCCTCAGCCTGTTCACAAACTCCTCAGCTCCCTCTCATCTTGAGCTTGCCAACATCCAGCCTTGGCTGGGATCCCGGATTTAAGCTGCAACTTCAGAGTTGCTTCAACAAGCCGGTGGTCAGTATTGAGGAACTGAGCACTCCCGTAGACCCTGCCGTTTTGGACCACCCTCCAGCGACCATCAACGAGCACATGGCCAATCTCCTTTGACGCACCACCAGCATTGGAATAGCAAGTCCAGCGATGAGCCTCTGAGTGCTGAAACCATGAACCAGCCACCCTAAGTCCATGACGTCTTGCAAAGTTAACCATCGCTATCAGTTCCAGTCGATGCATTGAAATTCCTCAAGACCAGAAGAGTATCTCGCCTGGGACATTGAGACTCGAGTTGGCATAGAATGCTCCTTCACGGTGAGATCACTCATCTCAGTTGGAGCATACAGAGACCAGGGAAATGACAACTAAGGAGTGACGAATCCTTAGTCTCATAATACGCTCGGTTGACGTGTTACCTCACTTATTCATTTGGGTCAGCCTATTGGACACAGCTACAGGAACTCCTTGGGCATGATAACCATCAGAGCGACCAGACCAATAGACCAGTGTCCTGTCATTGGTAACTAAATGGCACCCTTTCCCCATCGGCCACGCCTACGCAGCAACGTGTCCTGACATTGGTTTGGTAAATAAATGGCCATAACTTGGGAACCACTTGTCCGATTAATATCAAACCTTGAAAAGACACATACTCAGATCCCAGCAATATACCTGGCAAGTTTCAATTAGATCGGACCAATGGTTGTTGAGAAACAGCGGTCTCACACACACACACAACACACACACCACAACACCACACACCACACAACACTGCTGGAATTATAGATAGATGGCATAGTAGTGCTGTCCCAAGAAAGTGCCCAAAAATTGTCAATTTGGCAACCATTTTGTTATAGCTAATTAGATGGTCAAAACTCAAAATTCAGCTTGGGACAGGGCTAGTCGAATTCAGCATACCTTAATTATGTTAAAAAGTCATGTTCCCAACTTTTACTAAAAAAATGCTTCTGGACACACATTTCTCAGAATACGTCTGGTCTAACACGACTTTGATGAACTTGACTGAACCTTCATCACCCAACATGTACAAATGTATATGCCGCATCAAAATCTGCGCTCTATTAGGAGTCTACTGGGGGGGGGGGGGGGTTTGACCCCCCCAAATAGGTATTTGATTCTTCTCGAAACTACACACCGCTTGATGAAACTTGACCGGAACCTTCATCACCCGACAGTGTACCAAAAATGTATTGACTGCATCAAATGTGCGATCATTAGGGAGTCTACTGGGGGGGGGAGGTTTGACCCCCTCCCCATACAGGTATTTGCTCTCTTCTTCGAAACTACACACACGACTTGATGAAACTTGACTGGAACCTTCATCACCCAACGTGTACCAAATGTATTGACCGCATCAAAATGTGCGCTCATTAAGGGAATCTACTGGTTGGGGGGGGGGGGGAAGTTTGACCCCCCCCCCCCCGTGATGTACCAAAGTTTGTTTACGGCATAAAAAACAAAACAATCAGGTCTGAGTAGGTGTGCGGGGTTTGAGTGACTGTTGCTCCTGATGCAGATGAGTTCAGGACGGGCGGTCTTATTTCAAGTCAGATGATCGAACTTTCCTTCAAATTCTGAAAACAATAATCTATATATTATTTCTGTTAACGTCCGCGTGAATTTGACGTATCTCCTCCAAAACTGCCGGACGGATTGTGCACTTTCGGCATTCGGGGTGCTCTGTGGTCTAATGAAAACATGGGCTATGTGAGATCGCGCCAGACGGACAGGTTTGGGAATTTTGGGCGATTTCTAATTTTTACATTCGTTTGCATGGCGACGTGTGACGTCACCGCTGTAGAGGCGTAATTCCGTCATGACATCATCGGTCTTCGCTGACGTCATTCGTCTGTCGTCGACAGACCGTCACCGCCGAGAGGCCGTAATGCCACTTCCTCGAAACAGCGTCTGCAATGTAAAACCCTCTTCTGCACATGCTGACTACCTCAGAAGGTGAATTTGACACATAAAATGTAACAAGAAACATTGTATTTAAACGAAAGATTTATTTTTATCTATATATTACTGCTCCTGTTCAGTCTAGGGCCTATATCATGTTAAACTTGCCCCATCAGACGCCAACCTTCCAGTCACACTGCAGAGGATGCAATTTCCAGTCAGACTCCATACTCGATGACCATAAACAAATCCAGGGCCAAACATTTGACAAACTCAGAATATACCTCCAGCCCCCATGTTTTCCCATGGCCAACTATATGTTGCATTTTCACGTGCAAGAGGTTACTCCTATATATCTATCAAAGTGGACAATAATTCCTCACAATGGACTATTCAGCAACAAGACACTCACCAAAATGTCATCTACGGGAGGTCCTTTAGAAACTAAGGACAGGTAACCATAGTGCAAATCACATCCGAATGACACCCTCCCCAGCTTCCCATAACATCAACTATTATGCCTCATCCACCTTTTGCCACCCATTCAACTCGTGCGAAACACGAGGTACCTATGCTAGTAATAATAAATAATCGTGTGGTGATCAGACATTTATATTTACAATCAGATCGCTTGAGAGTACAAAGGGAATGAAAAAAACCGTGCTCTTGTAATAAATAAATCTCCGTTCAATCACACGACGACATCAACACGAAGTTCGAAAAACAAAACGAATGTACGGTACTTACAATATTTAATTATCGCGATATTGACCGGAGCTGTACAGGTAATTCGGACGGACGAGGTTTCCGCCATTGCAGACGTCGTTCTCTGCGAGCAGAAAAATCCGTACGAAATGTCGATTTCCTTCAGTGTACAGATCCTTCATCGCCTCAAAACACCTCACATCACGCGACGTCGAACCGTCCAACGGATTCGCTCTAATTCATTCCTCATTCATTCACATTAAAAATTATTCAATGTATCATTCCTTCGCGTAGTCGTTCACCGTGCTCAGGTTCTCAGATCTACTCGGATCTATGCATACCACTTCTCGAAATAATTTCAAAGCGTTTGAAATAATTACATCAGTAAACCTCACAATAATTACCTCAGTAAGTAGCCATTTTACCTCACGAAAGCACTCGCTATCTTTGTTCGAGATTTATTGGAACACAGGCTCTGAATATTAAATTGAAATTTCTTCGAGTTTAAATTCGCCATTATTTGGCGTTTTAATGTGTTCTGTCTTAGACTCGTCAAATTACCTAAAAATAATAATATTTACTGGACGAGGCAATGATGATACAGGCAGGGAGGAAACGTCGTCCGAGCTGACCAATACACCGTGGATTTGTTCACCTCTGGGATGTGTTCCGTTAGCAAGCAGCTTGTTATCGCTTTCCAAGCCAGTCGTTCCACATATTAATCGCTTTGCAAGCAGCTCGCCTTTCCGCTCGGTAAACGGAACAAGCGATTGAGAGGGGGTGTTTCGTCATATTATCAAAATGGCCGCCGTAGTCGGATTCAAAACGACACCACAACCAATGAAATGTTCATAGGCATACCCGTGTTAGTGTTGTGTATTCAGAACTCATAGGATTATTGAAACGTGTATTTCATAATTTAATTTCTACTCTACTTTTTAAGATCTGCAAACGTGCAAAACCTCCTCCCACAACCCCCCAAAATGAACAATGGTAGGGTCCATAGACGGGCTCGGAACGGGGCTTCTGTTTTGGACTCCCCATTTATATTTATCTTTCTTTCCCTCTTCCTCGGACTCTGCAGCCGCTGCCAACACGATACATTCGTTTTGGGAAGTCACAAGAGGATCGAGGAAAACTGAAAACGACGGCCCGGACGGCATTTGCTTGAGTCCTCCGAGTGCACTGTTTCCATGGAGACCGCTATGTTGTTAAGTTAAGCGGTGACAAGCGCCCCGTTCCGTTGGAGTGCTTGCTTGAGCGCTTTGACTCAAGTAAGCTGCTTGTTAACGGAACACACCAGTGTTCACGACCATCTCAGATTCCCAGATCACCCCCCATCCAAAACCATGATCTTTTTTTATCCTCGTTAAAATAAAAAAAACATGCTTTTCCTTAAGCCTACCCCTTTCCCAAACCATGATATTCCTTAAGCCTACCCCTTTCCCAAAACCATGATTATTCTTTAGCCTACCCTTTCCCAAACCATGATATTTCCTTAAGCCTACCCCTTTCCCAAACCATGGATATTCCTTAGCCTACCCCTTCCCAAACCATGATATCCTTATAAGCCCACCCCTTTCCAAACCATGATATTTTTCCATTAAGCCTACCCCTTTCCCAAACCATGATATTCCTTAAGCCTACCCCTTTTCCAACATGATATTCCTTAAGCCTTCCCTTTCCCAAACCATGATATTCCTTAAGCCACCCCCTTTCCCAAACCATGATATTCCTTAAGCCTACCCCTTTCCCAAACCATAGTTCCTAAGCGCATAGCCCAGCTTGTCCCAACCATGATATTCCTTAAGCCTACCCCTTTCCCAAACCATGATATTCCTTAAGCCTACCCCTTTCCCAAACCATGATATTCCATCTCAATGCAGGGCTCATGGTGGTGAGACCGAGATCTATCTCAATGCAGAAAACCATGAGCCCTGCATTGAGATGGATCTCGACACCATGAGCCCTGTATTGAGATGGATCCCAGTCTCGGCTCCATGAGCACTGTCTTCATGAGATGGTCTCGGCAGTATGAGCCCTGTCTGCACGAGATGGATCTCGGTCTCGGCACCATGATCCCTGCGTGGAGATGGATTTCAATCTCGGCACCATGATCCCTGCAATGAGATGGATCTCAGTTTTGGTACCATGAGCCCTGCATTGAGAGAGATGGATCTCGGTTTCAGCACCATGAGCACTGAACCTGCATTGAGATGGATCTTGGTCTCACCACCATGATCCCTGCATTGAGAGAGATGGATCTCGGTTTTGGCACCATGAGCCCTGCATTGAGATGGATCTCGGTCTCCCCACCCTGAGCCCTGCATTGAGATAGATCTCGGTCTCCCCACCCTGAGCCCTGCATTGAGATAGATCTCGGTCTCGGCACCATGAGCCCTGCATTGAGACGGATTTCAAACTCGACACCATGATCCTTGCAATGAGATGGATCTCAGTCGAGGCACCATGAGCCCTGCATTGAGAGAGATGGATCTGGGTCTTGACACCATGAGCCTTGAACCTGCATTGAGTGAGATGGATCTGGGTCTTGGCACCATGAGCCCTGAACCTACATTGAGTGAGATGGATCTGGGTCTTGGCACCATGAGCCATGCATTGAGATGGATATCGGTCTCGGCACCATGAGCCATGCATTGAGATGGATCTCAGTTCTTGGCACCATGAGCCATGCATTGAGATGGATATCGGTCTCGGCACCATGAGTCATGATTATTTTCTGTGATTAGAATAATGGTAGCCTCCTCATCTCACTGCCAGCCGTACACACAAACTCAGGCAAAAAGCTGATAATCTGATCCACGGGGTGTGTTCCATTATCAATCAGCTTTCTCTCGCTTGCCCAGCCAGCCTTTCCGAATCAAACGACTTGTTGGACTGCTTGCTTGAGTGCTTAAGCCAATTGAGTGCTCTACAAGCTGATTGGTAAAGGAACACACCCTAGCACAAGCGCTCATCTTCCGACCCTTTTCTGGTTCTGCCATTTGTGTGATGAAAAAAGTTAATGTTGGGTAATTTTCACCCTTTTCGCCTATTGTTGAGTTTTTCTCTTTTTCACACCTTTTTCTCTTTTCACACTTTTTCACACAAAATTACCTCTAGGGTAATTTGGTTTCA
>CM068960.1:66912622-66928674 GCA_035128595.1 Eptatretus atami | reverse complement strand
ACAAAAAACACTTCCTTGGGGTACTCCAACCTTTACAGGCTGAGGAGATAAAAGGGTTCCGTCGAGAGCCACACGTTGACTATGAGAGTGGAGAAAGTCAAGTCAGTAATCCAAGAGTGGAGTTGGCCTTGGATTCCATAGGCAGACAACTTGGAGCGCAAGACAGGATGCGAGACTGTATCAAAAGCATGACATATGGCCAGAGAAACAGCCCTGATCTCATGTCTGATATTGAGGGTTTCCACCATTGTTGGGAGAGTATAAGCAGCATGTCCCAGATGGATTGACCAAGTATGAATCCAAATTGATGATCTGAGATGAGGCTGTTGGAGAAAAGGAATGATTTTATGTAATTGCGATGATTGATTCCATGACCTTGCTGATGACTGGAAGTACAGTAAGCTAAATGGGCTGGAGTGAAGGGGATCTGTTTTTGCACCTTTTTTATGTAATGCTGTGGTGTTGGCTGATTTCCAATTTCCCAAATGGATATCGGAAACCATTCCTGAAGTGTTAAAAATAAATCTGTGAATACGCAAATGTCGAAGCAGGTCACACTTTATGATTTGCGAATACACGAGGTCTGGGAATAGAGGTCTGTTAGTACTGTCCTTCAATTTTACTAAAGGTTCAATGGGGTGGTGCATAAGGGAGGTGTTCGGGACTGCTTCTGGACTACTTAAATAGCATTAAATTTTCGGATTTAATATATTTTTAACAATCGTTAAAATCATTATTTTATTAAAATTTAAGTAACTGCATGAGGTATTGTGTTCTATGAACTCTCTAATTAATTGTTGAAGTTGTCTTGTTGGCTTCTTTCTTGTTCAACCCCTTGAGTGGAATTGTGCCATTATCATGGACATAATATGTGAATAAACCCAAGACGATCTCCTGAATTATTTGTTTTGATCCAAACTTTTCAGTGCCTATGTAGAGCTGTGCAATCAATCAGAGAACAAAACTTCACCACCCCCCCACCCCACTCCCTCAAAGGCTGCTCTGCACGAGTCTAATAAATCGGGAGCAGAAGGATGAAGAATTTTTGATGCAGACAATCATGTTTCATGAAAGGTAACACACCATCTTCTTGCTATTTACACGGTTAGAGGGGATGAGGCGGAGTGAGGATGCAAGAGCCCACACAAAGGTTGCAGTCTCAGCAGTGAGAGAGAGAATTGGTGAGCTGTTCATCTTCATATGCCTGTACCATAGGTGCATGCCCTCACCACCTGGCTGTGCACATGCCCTCATCACCAACAGACACTCAGAAACTGACCTGCTCAAGCAGGAGACGTCACCCTCTCATAACCCCAACCTTTTTTGTATTTTTATTTTAAGAACTTTATCCACCCAAACTGCATTTTCTTTTTAAAATTTATTTGTCTATTCCCTGCCTATCTTGTGTGCCAATAAAGCCTGTGACAGCAGGTAAAATAAAGGTTTTACATTTGTTGTCTCAGAATAGACCAACCAGAACTTGTGCTGGGGGGGGGGTGCGGGGGGGGCATTCTTTTTACTGTAATGTTGCATTAAATCAGCATGTGAAGACATTCTTTGGTGTGGTGAGAACAGAGGCCAAAAACATGGGAAAACCCCCACAATCATATTTGCCCCAACTGTTCATGACAGCCACATGACCGAGAACAGAGCATCCTGTTATGTGACCACATTACACTATAATTTATTAGAATGTCAGTGCCCCATCATCACACATGCATGCTCAGTTTTGATGTGAAAGCGAAGCAATCCATGTCTGTGAACATTCAGAAAAGAGCACTTTGCTAATTCTGTGACCACCTTATTGAGGAAGTGGACTTTTGCACTGATCTTTCACTGAAGAAGGCCTCATTTTCAGGATAGCTTCTAAAGACATGCCAACTGTACAAGCACTCGGCCAAGTCCTTGCTCAAGACGGAACATCAATTAGAGGCCTACAAGGCACAATTCAAGTGCAACTCTCCTGCTTGGACAGAGGCTGCTAACTTCCTGAGAAGAGAAGGATCACGTGATCTTTTTCTACCAAGCCAAAGCAGAGGGCCTGCTAATCTCTCACCATTAGGCCAGTCTCTCAATCCTATGCCCTCACTCGTATGCTCACCCCCGTTCTCAAACGGATCACTCATGCATTTACATCTTCTTCCAACTATCAAATTGCCCAACTCGTTGCATGCCAAAAATAGATCTCAACCTTACCCGTTTTGGTTACTCTCACTAATCTTACCTGGAAGTGCATCTCAGGGTCACTTCTTCCCTTTCACCCCACGATTAGCTGAAACATTCCATGCATGTCCTGTCATTGCATTAATCCAAGATCCTAGACTTCCTGTCTCATTATTTGCTAGTTCTGGCTCATGGAGGTCTTGCACCTCCAACCATCAAATCTGAAAATTTTTATGAAACTCAAAAGCTTTCCATTTTACCATTACAAGTGGTTCCAGTTTTAAATACAGCAAAAAAAAAAATCATTATTGCAAACTGTGTACAATATCGCTCCAATCATCAATGGGACAGGAAGCTGTTTGAAAACCAAAATAGTGTTCTTGCAGGCAAGACATCCGACAAATTAGCATTAACAGCAGGTCTTTTCAAAACTGCTCGACCTCTCATCCTTGCTTTAAACAAAATACAACTTATTTAGACTCTGTAGAAATGGAGTTTTTGTGGACGTGTATTTGATGAGGTTCAGTTTTCACAGAGGCATGAGCTCGGCTGCTCAGCTAATTTTTTTTAACTTCAAGCCAAAGTTTTGTAAGAATGCTTTTTGCTACTTTGGGTTCACTCATAACCATTCATGTACCACATTTCTTATGCTGTTGGTGTAGCAATCTTTTGGCAAGGGCTACCACTGGGTGATTTGTCATTGCCTATGTAGCAGTCAGGGCAGGAGTTTGTTCCAGGGTGCTGGCGCCAACTCGCCTACTCTTCGGAAAACACACCGAAGGATCTGTAACGTCCACCAATGACCGGTGCTGGGAGCTCAACGTCCATACGAGGGACGGTGCACACATTGATGCCTCACACTTTAGTGCTGGGTTGTGATTAAGCTCAAAGAGGAGTGCGCATATCTTAAAAGCTATCCAGTCAAACCTTGGTTCATTCCACATGCTATTAATCTGAAAAGCAGTATTTTTGTTCAATGTACGATAAAGTGGATCTTACGGATGTGACATCACCCAACCTAATGTGTGGTATTAATCATCTTTCAATAGTTAGCAGCAATCATGCTCCCAATTTATCACTTTCCAATATTCCTCTCCTTTTCTGCAATTTCCTTGGACTTTCTTACACGATGATACAGATGAAGGCCTGCCCCTCTTTCAAGTTCATCTCACCTTCACAATAGTTTTGAAGGTCCTCTGCTGCAAACAATGCCAAAAATCTATACAATCACCCTTTTGCTTTGCATTTGCTTGTGCAAAGCCAAAGTCACCTAAGATTGATGAGTATGCCCTTTGGTGCAACATGTTGTACTGTAGAGATAATTTAAGCAAGTGCAGGACGACTCAGTCACCAGAAACAAAATCTGCAAGACAATGGCCCACATACCTTTGGCAGCGTGTACAATGTACATCCCCAACACCATTTCTAAATACACTTAAGCCCGTTATGGGGACAACTCAAATGCAGTGGAAGAAAGGTTTTCCAGAATGCAATGCATCGTTGTCAGATGAAATCGTATAAGAGTTCATTACCCAGAGATTCAAAGAATTGTGTAGGCTCATTTCACTATGTGGCATACAATGCACTTTTTTTAAATTTGCGCACAATAAATTTTCAAAGTCAAGAAACTGATCGGCAGCAATGCATGGCTAATTTTACATGCCGTTTAGGGAAAAGGCAGGGGGAGAAGGCAGGAGGAGAATCGAGGAGAGGTGTTTGTTAAGTTTACATACAACAGCTTTATACAATTCCAACATGATACAAATTGTACAGTTAATGGGGACAAGAGAATGCAGCAAACACGCAAGCGAACCCAGCAGCCAGGCCCGGCACCTTCTGCCGCTTCCATGGCTTATTGCTAAAGGAAAGGGGAGATGTACGAGAGAGCTAGAGAGATAGAGATAGAGGGGGGGAGAGAGATCGAGATAGAGATAGACACAGACAGAGGAGTTGAGTTGTCGTCAGCACGCACACGCGCACACACGCATACACACACGCACGCACACACGCACGCAAACACGCACGCAAACACGCGCGCTCACACACACACACACATACACACACACACTCGACAGAGATACAATAGACAGACAAAGAATGAGAATAGACAGTCAAATAGGCTGCCCACCAGGCAAAGCAAGGCATCCCCATAAATACTGTAAACACGGTCACTAGCATAGCAAATTTTACACTCCTCCCTCACTGCAGTTCTTGGCTTGGTGCATGAAGCAAAGATGATCCCATAGCGTGGATAGCTCACGTGGGCATAAGCTGGCATGCCAACACATACACGTCCAATATTGTGGCAACTCTCTTTGCCACCTTCAATTATATCATCAAAATGTCAATGCCTTATGCCTCTCAGAGAAGCCCATAGGGTTGCAGGTCTAGCTGCGGATGGGCAACCAAAAGCTTGTAGCTCTGGGAGCTCAGCTCATTTGCTTGCAGCGACAGTTGAGGGCGGAGGGGAAAGTGGAGATCCGGGCGACTGGCGGTAATGCATGTGGACAAGATGGCGCTTGAACCTTCCCATTGGGCAAGATCCTTTTTTTTTTTTTTTGCATAACTGTGGCGGCCGCTTTCCACACCATGGCAAGCATCTTGTGACCGAGATGGGCACATGTGGAGTGCAGGCAGCAGGAGACTGTTTGAATAGGGAGAGAATTACGCCCATTTAGGACTTTGGCATTCGGAAATACTTTTTTTTTTTTGCAGAAGTCGAAAGGTCTTGAATCCCAGCACATGAACACAGGCTCAGAGGACACATGAACACTGGGAATCACCTCTTCCTCGAGTCATATCTCATTGCTTATCCGATGCACAATGGTTTCATGTTCGGTCTTTGTTGGGCAGTTTAATTTCATCCAATTAAGAACTAGGGTCGGGTAGACAGGTTGCGAGGCAGAAGGGCAGGCAATCTGGACTGCAGAAAGAGGACTGGAAACAAAAGGCGAAAGGAGTTGTCGCAAAAGGCAGAGACCAGAGGATGAATGTGTGGGTGGAGACCAACGAGAAAGGAGAGCAAGTAAGTGACGCTCCGGTACTTGGAGGTAGAGCTTACAAAGCTCTCTTGGTCGAGCGTTGCCACGACAGTAAAGGTATGCAAGATGAGCCAAGTGGCCATGATCAATGGGAGAAGTAGTGGAGAAGGCGAAGTGGTCAAAGCAATTCGTACTGGCGTAGGTGCATCCTCTGGATGATGTCTCGGCAATCGTTGAATACCCGCCGGATGTTCTCGGTATCGACAGCACATGTGAAGTGAGGGTAGCAGTAGTGTCGGCCGTCATCACTTGCCGTACTAATACGCTGTACATTGTTTTTGGGGAGTCAGAGATAAAAGATGGTCTGTCATTTAATATATTATATTTCTCAACCACTTATAACAGCACAATGAATACAAGTGACAATATAAAAGCCTCACCAAGAACTCGTCTCTGATGAAATACTTAGCTCGAGTCACCCGTGTGTCCTCGCCTTGGTCTGGCACCACTAATGAAATAAATCAGAAAAGGGGCAACAGAGGATTACAAGGCCGACTACTTGAACAGAGAAGTCAGGGTTGCAGAAGCTTGTCAACTAGGTGCTGTGAGTACCTTCGGTAGGTGTTGTGTAACGAGAATAATCTGGAAAATAATCTTCAATCTTGGATTTCCCCGCCAACACCTTCTCAGCAAGTAGGTCTTGCTTGTTTAGGAACAGGATGACTGAGATCGTTCGCAGCCACCTACCGAACAATGGACAAGTTCAACTGATACAGTATGTAAAGCAAATTGGTACGATTTTGGTCGAGAGTTTAAAAGCCAGGAAAACATGTAAAATCACCATAAAACATGGATAGGTAAAGAAGAAATATCAAATTAATAATCATGTTAATTTGGGAGGGGTATTAAGGCAGGGATGGGTGCTTACAAGTAAGAGACTGAGGTTTAAGGCTGCACCATACTTAAAACCTGAGAATATAAATAACATGATGTGCAGGTGGTCGTGCTGGCAGGCAGGTGGTTGCATGAACGGAAATACAACAGAAACAAGAAGGGCACTCGGTAGAGCGCATACCTCCGCTACGTAATGCCTGATCCACGAGAACATATCTGGCCAAATACATTTTTGAAATATCATGCAATATATCGTTTTTGGCCCTATCTCTCAATGGTGAATAACCACTTTAAAAATTAAATAATCCTCGTATCCAGATCCAGATTAAGATTCAGATCTTCACCAAACCGAATCAATTCGTCCTTGCCACACACACAACCTGTCCATCATGTTTCGTCCGAATCTGCCCACAACTTTTTGAGATATCATGCTATATATCGGTTTAGCACTCTCTCAATGGTGAGGAATCGCTTAACAAATTATCAGATCCAGATTTGGATTCAGATCTTCACAAAAATTGAATCAATTCTTCCTTGTCACACACCCAACATGTCCACCGAGTTTCGGCCTAATCCGTCCACAACTTGAGATATCATGCTATATATCGTTTTTGGCCCGATCTCTCAATGGTGAAGAATCACTTTAAAAATTCTAGTAGTCGGATCCGGATCTTCACTAAAATCGAATCAGTTCGTCCTTGTCACACACCGATTATGTCCACAAAATTTCATCTGGATCCGTCCACAACTTTTTGAGATATCCTGTACACAAACAAACACAGACAAACAAAGACAGAAAGGGGTGAAAACATAACCTCCTTCACCTTCGGTGGCAGAGGAAATAATAGTAATAAAATTAAGAAGCGGAAATGCACCTGTTATTCCAGATGCTACGAAAAAGCTCCAGTGCTTCCTTCAACCTGTTCACTGTTGGATCCTCTCGCAGTGCCATGTTATAGCCACTGCTTGCAACCACAAAAATGATGGCCGTCACATCTGCAGAGGGCACAAATGTGCCTCAAAAGAATAAAGCAGGTGAGGGGTCATGAGAGGCATAAAGGGCAGATAAACGGAAAGTCCAGTATTGGTATTGTTACAGATATAATTCAAGCAAATCAACCTGGCTTTCATTATTTTTCATTTTGCTTTTAGCAGTAAAAGCAAGAACTACGTGATAGCACATGTTTGTAGAAGGAACTCAATGGAAAAGCTATTTCATTACCACTAAGAACTTCCCATAAAAGATGGGGAACAAAACAAAAAACAACTAGAACAGCACTCGGTGGAGTGCATACCTCAGCCAGGCTGAACCGTTTACGTTTTGTATCCCACTGATAGACGGATCTACATCCAGACCTTTACCAAAATCTATCAGCTTGTTGCCTAAAGCCTGTATCTCACTGGGCTGCGACAGCTCGCGACAAAATGCGAACGGGATTCTCCAAAATGTCTCGAAACGTTCGCGGTGGTTCTCAATTTCCTCGCGTGAGTCGCAGGACGTCGCTCCGTGTCGCTTGAATTTTGAACATGTTCAAAAAATTCGTGCGACAAATTTTCTCTCAAAATAGTCGCAGAGTCGTCGCGGTTCTCTCGAACCCTTCTCAATTTAGTTTCCGTGATGTCAGAAGGTGCGACAAATGTGACAACTTTGTGAGGGATTGGCGACCTATGAAACTAAATTGATGACTTGATTGCGAGAAAAAAAATGATAATCTGTCCTGGGACCCTGAGAGTTTCGTAATTATATCGCAATTTGTTCTCAATGACGTGAGACATACGCAAATGTGAGATATTCGTGAGACATACGCAAAATAAATTCAGTGTGATTCCAAGTGAAAATTATCGCTATTTTATCGCAATTTTGTGTCCAACTAGTCGTGAGCTGTCGCAGCCCAGTGAGTACAGGCTTACCATCTACACCACTGTTTGTACAAGTCATCCACCTAGGTTTGAGATATCGTTCGATATATATATATATATATATATATTATATATATATATATATATATATATATATTATATTATAATAGTTTTTTGGCCCCATCTCTCAATGGTGAAGAATCACTTTAAAAATTCTCATATTCGAATCCGGATCTTCATGAAAATCTCATCAATTCATCCTCATCACACACCCAACGTATCCAACAAATCCGTTCATAAGTTTTTGAGATATCCTGCTCACAGACAGACAGACAGACAGACGGGGTGAAAACATAACCTTCGTCCACTTTCGGTGGAGGGAATAAAATACAAGAAAAGACACAATAAATGATCAGAGTTCGCCATTGTCATCAGTGCTTTGAGGCCAGCAACCCAGGAAAGGGTATTTACAACAGAAATACATATTGTCAATGGAGAAACAACATGGAAAATGTACATGTCTCCATCATGATTACCAGTTGCAAAACGTTGAACGAACACTCGTCTGGGTTTCAATGAGTTTGGTTCAGACACACGACATGGACGTATTGAGGGAAAGGAAAGGGGAGATGTGACAAGTGCATGGGTGCGTTGCCCTGCACGTGAGCACGACGCTACAAATTGATCATCCGGTAAAAGTGCCCAATTGCCATCCAGATAATTTGGCAGAGTGATTGACAGAAAATAGTACGAAGTTTGTGTGCATGCCAATTTCTCACCGTTTTTCGATGCAGAAACGCAATAATATTCAAACAAGTGGTAACGGTTAGCAGGGAACGGTGCAAGATGCAACACCACAACTGACTTGTTGGTAAATATCTATAGCGCATTGGAAAAAGCCACAACAGATTTAATTTCACACAAACCAAACAAAAAGAAGTATAAGAAATGCTATTTGGGGCTAAGTGCTGAAGTCAAAGCAATACTATTTTTACCATTGTTCAAAAAAACTCAAAATCACATCATTTTATGAAAGAATAGACGAGTCAAACGGATATAATACGCATGGAAACCTGTTTTGTACGTTTCCTTCATACATCATTTGGAATTCTCTGCCTTGAATTAAAAAGAATAATAGCAATAAACCGGAATTCATAGATCACCTTATCCCACGCAGTCTTAAGAAAAACGACATGGGAAGGGTCGTTTCAACTCTTGCTCTGTGTTTCTGAGCACGATATATTGTTGTGGAACGGGAGTCGGTGGCGAGGAACGGCCGGCCGCCAGGTGGAGCAGTAGAGCCGTCTCTCACCGAACACCCGGAATTGCAGGTCGTAACCTTCGGACTCCATTAACACCCTCCTCACCAGGAAACGTGGTGGTGAGAGGGTTTAATTCGCCGACAATAGAAGAAGTTAGTAACAGGTTTACATGTACCCAAAGCAGAGTCACAGATCTGATCTGGCCTGGCCTGCCTGACAATAAGACAACTGCTTTGCTTTGGCATAATCATTGCTTTGGCATTACTCTCATCATTCCATCATTGCTTTGGCTTCATCAATCGACATGAAACTAAAAATGATGATCTAGTAATCATCGGGAATATATATTTTATATTTCAACTTCATCGACGCATGGTCTGACAGCCAGAATTATGTGACGTTTTGAATTGGTTCAGGGATTTAAATCAACAGAGTACAAGTATGGGTAATGATGTGGACGAGGCATATCTGGTGACGTCGAAGAGTGCCGTTTTAGTTTGAAGTGTTACGACTATGGTAGCAAATTGAACCGGAAGTGTCATCCGACATGGTGAAAGGGTAAGCCAGAGATTGCAGCCGTCACGTGCTTTGGAGCAGAAGTGCGTTGTTTAAATAACTTGTAAAGAACTTTTCAAATGGCTGAAATTCGCAGGAGGTTGCACGATTTGGTAATGCACGCTCTTCACCGTAGTTGTGCAAGTGGTGCATTGAGTTCAAACATCACTATTAGTTGGTGAAGAGTATATTGAGCATTCATACAAGCACTCTCAAGCACATATTGACTTTCAAAGACAGAACCGACCACTTGGTAGTCTCACAAAGCTAATCACTGAGTTACGCAGAGCTCATTGGTGCAAGACCGTTGCACTACTCTTGCTCTTCTGCAAGTCGTAGAGTCCAAGGCTTGTTATTTGCATACCTCAGCAGGACCGAGTCCCATGGTCTGCCTCACTCACTGCATACAGATTGGTGGGCTCTGTTTTCTGCTGCCTCACTCCTTCCACTCCCTTGGCCCTCTGTTCTACCCAGGTCACATGCTCCCCCACCAACCCCCCCCAGAATCCCACATCGAATCTCCTTCTCCAATTCCAGCTGATGCTGACATCCATCTCTTAATCCCTCTGCCTTCTTCATCTGTGGAACCGACTCACCATGTCTGTTGTCTCATGCCCTGCCTTCTATTCCTTCAACAGTGCTATGCATCATTATATCATGCTTTCTCTCAATGCCCAACTGACTGTGCTTCTTTCTGCTCCTTCTGACCCCACCCCCCCCCCCCCTTCCAATCCTGCCTTCCTCCCAATCACCCCCTTTCGTTTCTGCCACTCACCCACTCATGGGATGTCTGTCTTGCTGTTTTCCTTTGATCCT
The DNA here is from genome assembly GCA_035128595.1 of Eptatretus atami. Taxonomy (NCBI): domain Eukaryota; kingdom Metazoa; phylum Chordata; class Myxini; order Myxiniformes; family Myxinidae; genus Eptatretus; species Eptatretus atami. The sequence continues at coordinate 66,918,143 of CM068960.1, read as the reverse complement.
CCAAATTTGAGGGAAAACCAGCAATGCATAGACTGCCTGTGATGTATGCGAATGACGTGAGACAAACATACACAGACAATTGCCAGGGATGTACCATCGGAGCGTTATTTTATTGCATGATAATGCCACCTTCACATGGCAAATGTGACCACAACAAACGTATCACGAAGATGGATAGTGACGTTAACTAATCATTTCCTCCTCCACCCTCCCCCCCCCAAATACAATCCACTTGTCTTCTTGTCATCCCACAGCCAATATTTTTGGACCATCCAGAGAATCTGGGTGGCATCAAGTTTATCAACGACTAGCAGGGGTACTAGCAGCATTGTCTGTGCTGTTCTAATCCTGCTGGTATTTTGAAGAAATCAATGTTTTAATGGGGGCCTGCCTGGTGTTGGCTTAAGTGGTTAGGTGGCGGTTTGGGATCCTTGGTCCTGAGTTCAAGCCCCATTGGCCGCTGAATTAAAATACACCAGGAGGTTGACTCAGCCTGTCATCCTTCTGAGGTCGGCAATGAGCACCAGTGTACTGGTAAGGGGACACTCGCATCAGCGGCATAGCCGCGTCCAACCAATGATGCAACCAGCAGCCACAGGCTGCACTCGATAGTGAGAGAGAATGGGGGCCTGAACACTTCCCTACACCCACGAAGAATGGGGTTGGGGAATCATTTTAAATATTACCTTTCACGTCGCTACAAAGTTTTAGGCACCATAGGAGCAATTGATTAAAAAAATCCACTACTTTTGTTGTTTTTTAACTTTCTCTCAAATAAAGGTTTTTGCAAAAAAATTTCCCGACACTACTGATGAAGCTATGAAAGGTTGACAAAGATCCGTTTGCCAATCTCTGAGAAAAGTGGACACACACACACACACACACACACACACACACGTCTCTCATCATATAGAAGATAGAGAGTGAAGCACATGTTCCTATAAATGGCTGTGTACATTTCCAAAGAATTTCTATGCACATGGCATGAAGTTGCTCGCACATTGATGGAACAACTCTGTACAGGCTCGGAGCAGGGGCATACCTTTTGATTCTCAAAAATAATAAGTCGATGCCATCCTCAAACATAAATCATTCTGAACTTCGTTTTTTTGTTTGTTTTGTTTTGTTTCTGTTGTTGTTTTTTTTCAAATATATTTAAAATTGTAATCCAGAATATCTTCTTCTTTTGTATGACATGAGATCTTTATCGCTTCAAAGAGTGATATGCTTTCAATGTAGTCATAATTGCTTCTTTTGTTCCCCACCACTCTATATCCCAACGCCACGAATCCGTGGCTCCACGCAGCATGTTTGATGTTGGAGGGAGAGGACGAGAGGAGGAAGTGATTCAATGCTTCAATGGCAAGTTTTGTTGCTCATGGATGACCTTGATTAATTAACCATCTTGTTGTTTGTTTGTTTTTTAAAACCTACAGGACTTCTGTCAATTTTTTTCCTTCGGGGTTTTTTTTTTTTTGCTCATTGTGTCAATTTTTAATAATTGGAAAATGGAGCCCTCCCTTCCTCGTGGATACAACGAGATGTTCATATTGATTGATAAATCAGCCGTGGCTTAAAATTATAGCCATCATCTGTTGTTAAGAAAAAATGGGAGTAAACTGCTTGGGAAAAGATGTTTCGATTAACTTTTAACAGATCCTTGTTTCTCTGCTTTGAAGCATTCCTATAAATAATTTGATTTGCTCCTTTGTTGAATATAGCTTTCCAGTGTAGCGGATCACTTTTTCCCTTTGTATGGCTCGAGTCATAAACTTATTTAAGCAGACATGCCAGACTTGTGCCAATTTGGGCGGCTTTCCACTTTTTTCCCAGTGTTTTTTTTACATGAAAAAAACCTTTTCCCCTGCCAGTGTTGTACTGATTATCATCTTGGACTATCTTGGTTTGTTCATTGAAACAGTTGATTCATATTATAATTTTACTTACTTTTTTCTGTTTTGTTGACTTATCTTTGTGTGCAAAATTATTTTTGTTTTTCTCCTGACGTGTCAAGCGATATCCTGTGCACATCCAAAGTAATTCAAAGCTGCTTTGTCAAGCTACTGGATGAACAATCATGCTTTACATAAGGGTTCACTTGTGCATATTCTTTATTACCTACGCATGAAGCGAAAAGCAAGGTTAACAATTGGTTCACTATATTTGTCTACAGACGTAAGTCTTTGATCAAGGAACTACTAAATTTCAATTGAATGTTAATTGTTGTGGGCGGGGGTCGGTGGCGAGGACGACCGCTAGACGGAGCAGTCGGGCCGTCTCCCACCGAACACCGGAATTGAAAGGTCGTCACCCCGAGAACTCTGCTTAAAGGACCGTGGTCGCCAATTTTTTGACGGCGTGAGGTAGGGTCCACTTGGTCTAATTCCAATTTACCTAAGTACCCATGCCGTCTAACTACCGGGAAAGCCACACCCTCGGCCGACTTTGTCCGAACCGAGTCGCTGTTACCGACTCGGATCCGGCGTAACCGAGCGGAAAGTTACCAAAGCCGCGCCGGACCAAATGACAATTTACGGCACAAACGGCCTTCCTAGTTCTCAAGCCCGAACCATACTGGGCCAATGAAGAAGAAACCACAGGCAACGAGCTGGTACATTTAACGGGTTTATTTACAGTAATCGGGAAGGGAGACACAGAGCAGACTTGATTCACGAATATGCAGCCAATGTACAGGTGAGCAAAAGCACTTAACAATTTTCTACTTATAGGACGGCGCCACTCAGACACACACACACCAAAATAAATTGGACCCCACCGGGTCTTTTATTTCGACCCTCGCAGCCAAGGGGATAGACAGGCTGGAGGTCAGAGTTTGGCCGGGTACCTGGCTGCCTCTGTGCGGTTATACCGATCTAACCCACCATGGTGGGACTCGAACCCATGACCCGGAATCCACTAGCCACGGGTCTGGCTGCCACAACCACCACCACCACCACGAGCGGAACCCTGGGAAAGACCGCAGACCAAGACCGCAGAGACGACGACTACTGACCAAAAGACAAAGGCAAAGAGCAAAAAAGCCCAGACGACTGCTATCGCTGACGACAACTCGCCACCTTTCTTATCCTTCCCCCCTCTCCCCCCCCCCGTTGGTCGAGGGAACCGTATCATGAGGTAACTCGCCTTCGGATTGAACGAGGGGTTGTTCGGGCTATTCAGTGACCTCTCCTTATTGGACGGGAAAACACTCCATTTGGCTGGGGCGGAGTCAGCCCTGAGGTGATGACGCTCCTGATTGGTTCGGTGGGGAAAATGGTAGCCATCCGTGATTGGAGGAGGTCCGGTGGGATGGGGCAACGACCACCCTCCCCCCGTGGCGTGTCTGAGAACCCAGACGGAACAACCAGGGGAGCACCCTATTCCCCATCACCCTTGTAGCCGGGGAGGGGGGATTTCTGGTCAGCTGGTGGGCCGGCCGCTGTCGATTGGACGAGCTCACGGTGGGCGACGGAACCTCACCCTGTACGTGACACGTTGCACGTGGCGATGGCAGATGTGCGAGACAGAAGGATTGATTGGTTGGCGTTGGTATTTGCAAAAATCTAACTCGAAAGAAACTCGCAGCGCACCGACAATTATCAACCTATTAAACATAGGGGGGGTTCTAACTATAAACCTACTTGTCAAATAACTAAGCTTAGGGACTGTGTCTGTTTGTGTGCAAATGGCTTCCAGATTCGTAACAAATATGTTGATTGATCATGAATCGGAAACACACAGTGCAGATTAACAGTACTTTGGCTCTGAGTTTGGCAAATTGTACGGAATCTCATCCTGAGCGTCCATGCGCAGAGAGGAGTGAGATAATTGTTTGTCTGTCTATCTGCCTGTCTGGCACTCAAAGTTAAAATCCTTCCAAACAGGAAACTTACTACTTTTAGTGGATGTCAGGTAGGACACAAACAACAGCATGAATAACTAATTTTACGTGTTAAATAAGGTGTTTGTTTGTTTTCTACAGCCTTTAAACATTTATTTTGTTTAAGTTGAATATTATACTTGAACACAAGAACACAAATCGCTTGGTTGGCACTTCAAAAACCCACGTTTAGCAGTACTTGGACAGAATATTAGCCATCACGACCAATCAAATTTGCTGTTCACTCTATCAGGGTTGGGGAATATTGTCACTCAGACAGAAACGTGGCTCATAGGAAATATATTGTTATGGATTTGGAAGCCATTTAAACACAAACAGACAGCAGTCCCCAAGCTTAGTTATCTCGATAAGTTAGTGTTTATAGCGCAGGCCCCCTACCTGTGTCTAATGGGAATTACATGTGTGAGCTGGGGTTTATTTTTTAGTCAGGGTTTTTGCAATAAAATCGGCCTCCAGCCAACCGAAACCATCACTCCTTCACTTCGCAATCACGCATTACACACGCGTGTCCAGCCACATAACGTGGCGAGATTTCATCGCCTCAGATCGAGACTCGGCCCAGAAAGGCAGGGGCGTCCCCCTTGTCCTATCACGCACAGAGGGGCGACTTTCCCACGACACCCCGGTCATGAGGTTGAGATTGCCACAGAGGGCGACTTTCCCAACGACACCTCCGGCCAATGAGGGTTGAGATTGCCACCAGAGGGCGACTTTCCCACGACACCCCTGCCAATGAGGGTTGAGATTGCACAGAGGGCGACTTTCCCACGACGCCCCGGCCATTGAGGGTTGAGATTGCCAGAGGGCGACTTTCCCACGACACCCGGCCAATGAGGCGTTGAGATGCCTCAGGTGGCGATTTTTCTCACCCCGCACAAGAAATGATATAAGGAACGCCAGGCTCGGAGCGCTGGTCTTGGGATCGCGGGTCTTGGTGCTGGCTGATTCGTCTGGTCCTGCGTCATCGTCGTCTCTGTCTTCTCCTTGGTCTTGGTTCGTTGGAGCCATGGCTGGTTGGAGAGCGCGTCCCTGGTGCTGTGTGCGGCGAGCGAAAGGTGTGGGTTCAAGTCCCCCCCCCCGCCCCGACCCCACAACCAGCTCGTCTCGACCAGTACCGCCACGACGCGGAAAGGTGCCCAACCGCCCCATTTCTTTTGGTGTGTGTGTGTGTCTGTGGCGCCATCCTGTAATAAGTAGAAAACTGCTAAGTGGCCTTGTTATATTAAAGTGCATTTCTGATAGTCGGTTTAACTCTGCTCTTTTCGTCTCCCCTGCTCCCATTATAAATAAACCCAATTGTTCAATGTACCAGCTCGTGTGTTGGTGCTTTCTATTATTGACCCAAGCACGGTTCGTGCTTGAGAACTCAGTAAGCTGCGGCCGATTGCTGTAAGTTGCGTCTTTGGCGTACGACGGACTTTGGTAATTCCACTCGGTTACAAACCGGACCGAGGTCACTAAGAGCGACCCGGTTCGACAGAGTCCGTTGAGGTGTGATCTCCCGCGTAATTGTACGACGTGGGTACTTAGGTATATTGAAATTATTGCTATTAACCCCACGCACGCCGTCAGAGAATTGGCAGATCACGGTCCTTAAGTGGACTCGTTGACCTTCGGAGT
>CM068960.1:66882347-66898272 GCA_035128595.1 Eptatretus atami | reverse complement strand
ACATTAGGCCAAGTCAATGTAGGACGAATGGAAGTGCAAGAGAACTTTTGGCATTGTTTTCAATGGGGTCAAAAGGATAGGCTGTGCTGCTGGCAGTGATATGACATTCTTTGTCAGCTTACTCAAATTCATCAGAGAACAAGAAAATATATTGAATGGAGTTCGACAGGGGAGGGAGCTGCCTCATGGTGGCCTGAGTTTGAACCCTAACCTTTGGTACCTTGCCTCCACTCAGGCAGCTCAGTTTAACTCAAACGCCACGTTTCAGGCAGAAAGAAGAGTCACAATTGGTTACAGAAGACGGCATGGGAACATGCGCATTCCAGCTCCAGCCAATAACACCCAGTGTCCTTCGGCAATCCTATAAATAGCTCACTTGCAGCCACCCCTCCCCCGCACAGACACAGCAATGCATTCCCTGCCTTTACTTCCCTGCCTAGCGCCATGGTAACACGGGCTCGGAATGGTTGCTTGCTCACTATGCTCTTCGTACCTCCCAGACCGCCATGGCACAGTCAGTGTCAGATCAATGACGAGGCGGCAATATCACAGCTCATACGATTGTTTAATCTGTTTTAGTCTGATGTACGCAATTATACAGGGCGAGGTAGGCTATATGACCGAATGCAAATTATGTCAGGTGCAGCCAGTATCCAACAGGCTGATCGCGACTGTGCCTGTTCATCATCATGCATGCATGATTGATGCAACGAGAGTGGCGTTTAGCAGTCACACAACTGGCGAATGGTCGATTCTGCAGCAGTCAAAAAGTATGGGCAGCACAACAGATGCATTCCTAAATGTCCTTCAACCGAAAAATAGCCAGCGGTTATCTCTTAAAGGCCAATGTTAGAGCATTTTGCAAAGGAAGCGAACACACAAACAACATCGAGTGCTGAGACATGCAAGGACATGCTATAGAAGGTATCGAAACAACTCACTACTGAGCACAATCGATGAGCTGATACTCATTGGACCTCTCGTAGCATGCTCGGACTCCCTCGTCCAACCACAGCATCTTTGTTTTCTCAAAGAACTCCTGGACAAGGAAGAGAATAATTGATGCACAGAAAGGAAGGTGACTTGGGAGAATGGAAAGCAAACAATCATTTGATCGGTCAGAATTTGTACATTGGTGAAGTATATCAAATGGATCTCCAAGCCACATACACTCTCATGCAGCGGGTTTTAAGCCAAGTATTTTCACCCTAATTACGAAAGATCAAATCGTACACTGTCATGCATGTATGGCAGGTATGAAAAAAAAGCTGTCTCTCTCTCGATTTATTGAATTATTGTCAATGTTGATAATGGTACCCAAAATGATGGACAGAACAACAAAAGGAATAGATCCTAGTAATTGTCACTGCATAAGGGGGTGGTGGATTTTCGATAATGTTACTAATTATGATTGTACTCGGGGTGTGCCGATAAAAATCTCAATTTAAGGGGAAAATTAAATATTCAAATCGCATCAAAAGTAATTCCAGAGAAATTTATAGTCGAAAATTACACACCTCTGTCTCTAAGTCAACAAATACCAATGACAGAGCAAGAGTTTGACTCAGAAATGAAGCATAAATTAAATAAAGTTGATTTTTTGTTCATACGTCGAGGAAGCCAAAGTGAAGTTGTTGAAGTTCTCATCTAAACTCTCAAAAAAGTGGTCAGCAATCTTGGACACACATTGATGTTGCAACCCATTCACTATTGAACTCCATTGAATAGATCTTAGCATCTTACTATATTACGATACATCTTACTATACTATATCTTAGCAGAAGCATCTTACTATATTAAAATTAAATAAGGCAATTCGCTGAATGCATGTGTGTACATTGGAAAAATCAGAGAAAAACAGGGCTGGCCCAATCTCCACCAAGTTTCCCATACATGTCGGGAGTACCCAGGATCAGGTCATGGACACAACTATTTAAATAAATAAATAAGAAAATCCCTTGTGAGGTGGGGGAGGGAGGGACAAGCCAATGCCAAAGGGAGCGGGTGTTTCTAGCAGTTTAAACTAGAAGGGCACTCGGTGGAGCGCATGCCTCCGCCGAGTTCAACAGTTTACGTTTTGCATCCCACTGATAAGCCGGATTTGCATACGGACTTCAACCAAAATCTAATCAGCGTGTTCTTATCACCGACAGAACTCATCCACCAAATTTTGTCCAAATGCTTCCATAACTTTTTGAAATATCGTGCTGTGTATCGTTTTTGTTCCTTTTTCTCAATGTTGAAGAATCACTTCAAAAATAAATTAACAAAAAACCTGATTCAGATCCAGATCTTCACTAAAATCTAATTGATTCTTCCTTGTCAGGCACCCAACCTGTCAACCAAGTTACGCCCGAATCCGTCCATAACTTTTTGAGATGTCTTGCTAACAGAGACAGATAAGACGGGGGTGAAAACATAACCTCCAATCTTGGATTTTGGTGGTGGAGGTAATAAAAGGCAAAAGTATAACCATAGTAATGTTTAATGTTCAATAGAGAACCCTCCTGGTGGACAAAATAAACAAGAAATGAAGGCAAAGAGTACAAGCTTTGGGGAGGAAGAATAATGAACAGCAATCACAAATATCGGGGTAACTATTGCAACCCAAACAGCAATCACAAATACAGGGGTAAATATTGCAACCCAAAAGCATCACGATAGGGTATATTGCAACCCTAACAGCAATCAAAAATACAGGGGTAACTATTGCAACCCAAACAGCAATCACAAATACAGGGGTAACTATTGCAACCTGAACAGCAATCACAAATATCGGGGTAACTATTGCAACCCGAACAGCAATCACAAATATCGGGGTAACTATTGCAATCCAAACAGCAATCACAAATACAGGGGTAACTATTGCAACCCTAACAGCAATCACAAATACAGGGGTAACTATGCAACCCGAACAGCAATCACAAATACAGGGTAAATATTGCAACCCGAACGCAATCACAAATACAGGGGTAACTATTGCAACCCTAACAGCAATCACAAATACAGGGGTAACTATTGCAACCCAAACAGCAATCACAAATACAGGGGAAATATTGCAACCCGAACAGCAATCACAAATATCGGGGTAACTATTGCAATCCAAACAGCAATCACAAAATAGGGGTAACTATTGCAAACCCGAACAGCAATCACAAATATCGGGGTAACTATTGCAACCCTAACAGCAATCACAAATACAGGGGTAACTATTGCAACCCAAACAGCAATCACAAATACAGGGGTAAATATTGCAACCCTAATAGCAATCACAAATATCGGGGTAACTATTGCAACCCTAACAGCAATCACAAATACAGGGGTAAATATTGCAACCCTAACAGAATCACAAATACAGGGGTAAATATTGCACCCGAACAGCAATCACAGGATCAATAAAGCAACAGAAATAAGGGGTAAATATTGCAACCCGAACAGCAATCACAAATACAGGGGTAACTATTGCAACCCTAACAGCAATCACAAATCCAGGGGTAACTATTGCAACCCAAACAGCAATCACAAATACAGGGGTAACTATTGCAACCCGAACAGCAATCACAAATATAGGGGTAAATATTGCAACCCAAACAGCAATCACAAATATTGCAACCCTAACAGTAATATGTAGGGGTGAATATTGCATGCTCACATGGTGTGTGTGTGTGTGTGTGTGTGTTAATTTAGCAGTTTTTGAAAAAGAAATTTGTGGTTATCGACCCACAAGCCCCAGTGGTAGATATGTGCCTGATGGACAGCTGTGTTCACATTTCCAGGTGGAAAAACATTATATACCATACACCACACACATAAACAAATACACAAGAAATCAATAAAAGACCGCATGCTGCAACACCTTCAGAATGCTAAAGTTCATTAAACAACACCAGACTTACAAAATAGGGAAATGGTTGAAGATTTCTGCAAGGTAAAGGTGTTGCATTAAATGGTGTCTAAACAAGGACAAGGGAAATTAAACAGCCAATAAATGTCCAGCAGGTGAAGTCCGAGTACACCGAAGAATTTTCAATGTTATCAAAACACATCCATGCAATACTGTAAACAATATCAACTGGAGGGAAGCCAATGGCACGTCATCCCGAATCCAAACACTTTCCACCTAAAGTAAAGTTGAAAGATAGCAAAAAGTTCCACCAGAAAGACCCAATATCAAATTTAGAGTAAAAAACAATATTCTCCGTTTTGACTGCTGTGGCTCTAAATCACTACCCCCAGAGAATATAAAAATATTTATAAAATGCATATTTCATTATTTGACATTTTAACACTGCTCCATCGGGCAGAGGCAAAAATGGCACTGCTCTTGCACCCAACTACAATGTCAATCGGTAGAGCGCATACCTCCGCCTGGCTGACCAGTTTACATTTTGTATCCCACTGATCGGCCAGATATGCATCCGGACCTTAACCAAAATCTCATCAGCTTGTTCTTGTCACCAAACCAACTCATCCACCAAGTTTTGTCATTATCCGTCCAAAACTTTAAGAGATATCGTGCTATATCGTAAACCGTTAAATATCGTGGGCAATCGATTGTGTTCTGATTTAGTTATCGCAGGACTTCATTTCGACCAATCGCGGTTTTGAGCTGAGCAGAGACGAGTCATCGTTTGCGGCCACATGTACGATTATCTCACATTACGAGCCTCTTGTTTTTTGTGCACCACCAAAAATGACAGTCAAACATAAAATGATGGACAAAATTAAATGTGGCAAAAGGCAGAGAAGGTTATGATGATGTGAAAAAAAAAATGGAGTTATTAGATAGGTTGGCTGGAGGTGAAGGTGTGGCATCTGTGGTCCGCCATATGTGAAAATGAATATACTGTGCAGTACATCCATAAAAGTGAGTCAAATATCCATGCAAGTGTTGCTGCCAGACTCACACAAGCGTGTCAGTTCAGTCCCATGATTCTTATACTGAAAGAATGGGAAAAGCCCTTAATGTTTGCATTGAGGACCAGACAGAAAAAATTGCTTTTGACGGACTGGTGATAAGGGATATATATATATATATGTTACGGCTCTGGAAATTCGCAAACACCATAAGGTCCCGTAGGTGAGATATATTCTTAAGTACATGTGTAGTTAGCCCAACCCATTGTATAGAGGAATTAATGTGATTCATTCGGGCTGCGATCCTTTGATTAGGCGTTTTTTCTGTTCTACCTTTGTTTTGATACAACAACAACAACAACAACGCCAGCAGCAACAACATACCTTCACCACTCGCTACCGCAAACCTCACATCACGCCATTCCAAGCAGCTCCATGGCCATCGGACACCGCCGAAAACCTCCACCACCTTCTCCTACGGCCATTCCCGCACCACCTGTGGACGCCGAGCGTCGGCGTCTTCAGCGATACACGCGAGACGCGAGTGCAGATGGCGGGTTTTCTGAGGAGAATTCGGATCGGAATGCTACACGCCCACATCTGATCCACCCAATCAGGAACGCGGGCGGCTTGGCCCGCCTCCAGACGCGCCTGACGAAAATCGGCATATGCAAATTTGAGGATCAGGAATGATACACGCCCCTTTTTCTCCGTCCAATCGGCGAGCGTGGCTCCGCCCCTGAGGTCGTTTGGATCCGAGAATTTGCATATGGTGGTTTCCTGAAGCCGATAAAAAGGCGAGCGCAGTGAGTCGAGAAGCAGATCGGTGGGCAGATCGGGAGACGGAGCTCAAGCAGTGTCGGTGGGGCGGAGTCGGGAGACGGAGCTCGAAGCAGAGGTGGGGCAGACGGCTGCGGAGGCGAACGGCTGCGGAGGGCGATCGGCTGAGGAGGACCTGGAGGCCGGGTCCGGGACGACGAGCAAGCCAGCCATACTCCCTCCCACGAGCATCAACAATTCCCCTTTCCCCGCGCTGAGAGAGTGCGACAAGGGGCCCCGTCCCACTTACACCAGCAGGTGCCCACGGAACCGCCGTGCAGCGACATTCGCGGCTCGCCACGAGGCGGCGGGTAGGACCCCTCGGTCTCGTGGACCTGGCGCTCATCCAGGTTCCAGGCATTAGCCCCGGGCCCAGTCTGACTCCTTGCCTTTGAGGGGGTCTTTTCTTTGCTTCGGTTGAATGCGTGTTGTGGCGCCGTGTCTTGTAAGGTAGAAACTGTATAAGTGGTCCGTGTGTCGTGTAGTCGGTTTTAACTCCTTTATATGTGCATTTTTTTGTTCTATGTGATATATGTGCATTCGCTAATTGTGGGTAAATAGTGCTATAGGTGTGCTCCGTGTGCCGCGAAATAAATGGCATTGTGTGAACTGTTTTCCCGTTCGCTTCGTCTTTTCTTTAATTGAACCTCCATCCTGCTTCACGTAAAGGGTTCGTAGTGGGTGCAAAACGCCCGGTAAATAACTGAACCGTCGAGGTCGACGATAACACCGCTCGTTATCCCGATAGTACGGAACGGCCCGCCCAAGCGGCTCGTGTCCGGAGTCGACCTGCGGCGAGGTACGATCGCCGTTTACCATCCGCGTGGTATTAGGTAGGTCGAGTTTGGCGAACAACCCATCCTACGCGGGTGGCCGATTGGCACGATTGTGGTGAGTCGAAAGGCCCACCCGTGACTGGATCCGGCGTTAGCCGGGAGGGTCACGACTGAATGTCCGTCCGGTGGGCGAGGCGGTCGCGGTCGAGTCGCGTTGCCGATCGCACGCCGGGGCGCGAATTCGCACAATATATATCGGCCTGTCTGTCCTGTCTGTACTTATGCCAAGTGCAAACCGTTTGACCTAGAGTTACCAAATTTGGCACAGGAACCTGTTATGGGATGAAGAATGGGAACACAGAGTCGGTCAGCCTGTCTGTTTGTTTGTCTGTTCTTTATGCAAGCGCAAACCATTTGACCTCGAGCTACCAAGAAAAACATTTGACCGAGAGCTACCAAGAAAGGCGTGCGTAGCACACGGGATCTGGAACAACACTGCGTTTGACTGTGCTTGCAGTTCGATTTGGCACAATTCCAGATTTTGGTGCATTTTCCCCGAAAATCTGTCCTGTCATTTTCTGCCACATCAGGTCTCGTCATGTGCATAATGGTTGTGACATGAAGTTAATGTGGCAATGTTTTTTTTGCAGTTTTCGAAAATCCCAACAACAACAACGCAAAGAAACGGGCAAGTTTGGGCAGATCTACATCAGCAGCCAGAAAAATAAAAAGAAGCCCGGAAGCAGGAAAGCTCACAAGAAAGACAATCATGCCTTGAAGCTGACCGTGAATGACATGAACAGCCAGAGAAACAGAAAAATTGCAAGACAGAGAATCTCCTCAGAAAAATCCGTTTGTCTTAAACTTTATTTTATTAAACTGGGGAAATAATGTGAAATTTATCCCAGGCATCACCAGGGACCTCAGCTAGTTTCATACACATCAACGTTTCCATGAGGCACCCAGGCCGAAGACTCCAATTGAACAACGGCTACCCACAAGTTCCAGACCAACCCCGTGTGCAGCAGCTCCCAGGAACCAAACTGCGTCCTGGGCTTTCCACACTGCCCCCCCCCGCTGACTATGGTGTCTGTGTGTCTGTTCCATGTCTTCTCCCTCCCACCCCCCCGCCCCCCAGCTCCGCGCTCCTTTTCCGGAACAAGATCTCGCCTTTTTCCGTCTCCTCTCGTACGTTTCTGTTCTCTTCCTTCCTTCTCTCACTCTACTCACGCGAGCCTCTTTATTGCTGCGCATCCGATGAGGGTGAGTCCACGATGCAGACTGTGGAAAATGCCACGTCATTGTGAGGAAACTTTCAATGCAGCCTCCGCCCCTCCCTTCACACACCCAAGGCCGCAACGGGAGCCCCTGCCCTCTCCCTCACACACAAGCATTCACTGTACAGTACTCACTGTACACTGCCTGCGAGATGTGCCACACACCATCGTGCACAGGAAAAACACCACACGCATCGTGCGCTACGAACAGGCATGTGAGAATAGACACAGTCCCATGTGGTGAAAGTAATCTGTTTGCCCGAAGGATTAACGACCAGACGGATCGAACGTGCCCAATTAAGCAATGCGTGAATGGAGGGGAAATAGAGAGAGATGCCATCGAACCGAGGGACAACTGAATGGCTGGAGGGCCGAAGATAAGACCGTTGGGGTGAAGGAAGAATTGTCGAAAGGAGCAGAGTCAGGGGGTAATTGACCGATGGGGAAAAGGAGATATTGTTGTAAGGAGCAGAGGTGGGGGGGGGGGGGTAAAAGGAAGATATCACATGGGGAAACAAACTAACCAAAGCAAGCGCCCCCTTTCCCCCGAACAACCCTTTGACAGGGGACCAAGGACTATCTACACATAGAGTAATGAAATAACTGATCCTCGGGTCACCTACGTGCCCATGTATGCTCTCCCCCTGGGGTAGGTTTCCAAAACCGTAATACTATTTATTTTTATTTATATCCATTTCAATGTTAACATGCTATAAAATTATTTTGCATGTTTATTACCTCCGCCATCTGCAATGGACGAAGGTTATGTTTTCAACCCTGTCTGTCTGTTTGTTACTTGCGAAAATCAAAGATTTTTCAAGTGCAGTATATTGGTTGGTCGGGTGCATTGTTCCGTCCATCTGTCTGTCAATCGCCTACAGGTCACAATTTTAAACCGTTCTTCATGAAACTTCACCACTTGGTAGAGTTCGTCCTAAGCAAGAAGCCTGTTGTTGTTGAGGTCAAAAGGTCAACATAGGCCAAGGTCAACATCTTTGTCAAATTTTTAATATCCTCAATTTCTGTCCGATTGATGCGAAATTTGAAGAGGATTTGCATATCAGGTAACTGAGTTCAACCACCAATTATTTTTGAGGTTTAAAGGTCAAAAAGTCATCATTAGCCTGGTTGTTCTCTTTCCTTTGTAAGGGGTGAGGTCTGATGGCAGCAAGCTTCTGCTTGCCTTGACCATGATGATACTACTCCACCTCCCTCTTTCCTCATCAAACTCTCTCCACTCTCCAACCACCCCTACCTTACGGATATCCCTCCTCACACGATCTTCCCATCTCAACCATGGTCTACCTCTTTTCCTCCTACCTTGCTCCCTCAACCCATCTGCGCTCTTTGCCATTCTCTCTTGCCCCTTCTGCACTAAGTGTCCAGCACATTTCAGCCGACATTTCACCAATCTCTCTGTCAAACTCATCTGCACACCAATCTCCTCCCTCAGCTCATCAATTCTCCTTCTATCCACCCCCTTCACTCCTGCAATCCTCCTGACCCAGTTATTCTCGCAAAGCTGCAGCCTCTGTTGTCTCTCTGTCAGTGCCACCATCTCCAGACCATAAAGGTAGGCCGGCGTTACACTTCCCTTTCAACTTCCTTGATATATTTCTGTTTGCCATTACTCCCTCCACACATTCGCACCCACCTGAATCCTCCTCCACACCTCTGCCTCAGACTTACCATCCCTGGTCACTGTTCCTCCCAGATACTCAAACCTATTTCCCTGCCTGATCTCCTTCCCCTCTAACCTGACATGCATTTCTTTTCTCTGCTTCTTGACCCACATCAACTCGGTCTTCTCCATACTCATCTTCAGCCCATGCGTCCCAAATGCCTCCTTCCACTCCCCAAGTACCTCCTGTATCTCCCGCCCACAACAGCCAGATCGTCTGCAAACAACATCTTCTCCATACCACCCCTCAAGCTCACCTTCCTGCATACCAGCTCTATCACCATGGTAAACATAAGTGGGATGAGAGAGCTTCCCTGCCTCAAACCAATGTTCACACTGAACTCCTCAGACATTCCAGGACCAACCAAAACTCCTCCCTTTGTTCCCTTGTACATCCCTTCCACAACCTGACTACTGCTTCAGGCACTCCTATCCATCTCAGTGTCACCATCACCATATCTCTCGGGACAGTGTCGTTGGCCTTCTTCAGGCCCCATATATCCCAATGCAATCTCACCTTGCACTTCCAAGCTCTTCTACACCAGCTGTCTTAGGGCGAACATCTCCCCCCACCGCCCCCCCCCGACCCTTTCTAAACCCCTGCTGCTCTTCTCCGATCTCCACTCTCTTCCTGAATCTTCCATCCAGAATCCTCTCCAGCACCTTCATGACATGACTTAGGAGCATAATGCCCCTGTACTTCCCCGGATCTTGAACATCACCGTTTCCCTTCCATATTGGCACATTTAACCCCGTCTTGCAATATTTTTGGGATTTCGCAAGTATTGTGTTCTGCACGACATATTTTTCTTGTTACTTGTGAAAATCGAAGATTTTCAAGTATATTGGTTGGTCTTGAGTGTTATTTGCTATATTTCTGTCTGTGTCTTGTGCGTTATATTTCTGTCTGTCTACCTGTCTGTCATCGACAGAGCACAATTTTAAACCGATATTCATGAAGATTCACCATATGGTAGTGTTCGTCAAAAGAAGCCTATTGCTTTTGAGATCAAAAGGTCAACATCAGCCAAAGGTCAACAACTTTGTCAGATTTCTTAAATCCTCAATTTTCATCCGATTGACTAGAAATTTGGTTTCACTGAAAGACTGAAGCTATTGCTATACAGAAGTGTGAATGCATGCTCCGGATGAGATTCCATACAATTTGACAAATTGAGAGCTGAAGTACTGCAAAACTACAGGTTCATGCTCTGATTTGTGTTCTACAGTGTCCAAGATATAACATTCAATTGAAATTAAGTAGTACCTCAATCATAAACTGATGTCTGTCAGATAGACAGACAGAGTGAACCAGTTACTTAACCCGGCTTTCCGCTTTGCACGCGGGGTAATAAAAAACAGGCTGAACTCCAAAGTGATGAATGGAATAGAGGCGATTCCAAAGTATCGGCAGTTCATCTAAATCAGTAATTCTTAACCTGGGGGAAATTTTCGGATGTCAGGGGGGAAATTATTTTTTAGGTTGAACAATTTTCAAACTATTTATTGCGTTGAATATGTCGTCCGAATACACTTCCCAAGCGATGAAAAATTAGCGGAACAAAAATTCACTGAAAATTAACGTGCTCATTTGGCAACACTATAAAAGAAAATATCGTACTACGACAGTCAACACGACAGATTTTAGGAATGCGAATGTTAAAACAATACCAGACTGTTAATGTTATGCAAGAAATTGTATATCAATATTTTTATGAAAATATTTATTGGAATAATTTTTAAAATAAATGTTAGTTTTTAAAATTAATTTAGTGTTGATAATGTGGTGGGGGGGGGGGGGGGGGGAGGAAATATCATTATTTGGCAATTTCAAAGGGGAAAACAATACTAAAAAGGTTAAGAAACCCTGAATGGCAGTAGAATGGCAATTGTGTTCTTCAAGCATGGATCAAATGACCACATACGAGTATTTCTCGAGTCTCATGCTAATTACGAACAGTAATGCCAGCTTATATTTGGACTGAAAGCAGTCCCAAAGATAGGCACTGGCTTTCAAGCAAGGAGATTGTAAGTGAAATGGTAGAGGCCATAAAACAGAACCATCCGAGAAGGAACTGCATCAATCGGAATTTACTTTTCAACCAAACAGCAATATTAACGTGTTTTACCACCGTTGAGAGTTGTGGGGTGAGCATAGTTCTAACTGTGGCATTTTTGCTTGGGGCTGCAATGACGACAAATTTCAGGATTAAACTAGAATGGCACTCGGTAGAGCGCATAAATCCACCAGGCTATTTACAGTTTGCGTTTTGTATCCCACTGATAGGCCGGATATGCATCCGGAAACCAAAATCTAATCGGCTTGTTCTCGTCACCTACCCAACTCATCCACTAAGTTTTGTCTGAATCCGTAAATAACTTGGAGACATCCTGCTCAGAAACAAACAACCAAGCAAACAGAGACAGACAGACAGACAGACAGGGGTGAAACAACAACAACAACAACAACACAGCTTTTAGCAGGTACTGCATTTACAGCCGGCCATTCAAGCAGGTATGTAGACATCCTGGACATACAGAGAACGCCTGTAGCTGTTCCTCCCTTCCTCAATAAGTGTGCTAGGTACCTGTTGCAGGGAAGGGATGAGCCAAAAATAGCCATTTTCCAAACAGTCACGCCACTCATCTCTGGCTCTCTGCCTGCACACAGATCCGCCCTGCTGTTGGCACCACTCTGAACACGAACGAACAAATGTACACACAAACACAACCACACACGTATGTACGCACGCATGCACTTACACACCTTTTCACGGTTGTTATTTTTAATTGGCTGACCATTCATCCCCCTCGTAAAATAAATAATTGATACTGTAAACAAATAAAGTTCCTCTATATTTGCATGAAACCACCATCCTCATGGATATGAAAGCAAAATAAAAGAAAGATAATGCACGCACGTACGTACATGCACCGCAAGTATATTATACAGGACTTGTACCTATTCACTGGAGTACATAAATAACCATGAGATGGAAATTTTATTTTATTTTATCCAAATCACTACACAGCTATGGTGGCATAATCTTATCGTGTTGATTTATGGAACCTACGGGGGAAGAAATGAAATCAAACAATTGTGTCCCCCTCTTTACGAAGACAATAATCCCAAAACCAACACGACCGAGTGAAAAGCGGCCTGCATCACAACAGAACACCAATCAGTGTGAAGGCTACACTGTTGGTTTGGTCGCCAGACAAGACAAATAATGGATTTTCAAACCAGATGGAGAGAAGAGTATGTTAAACGCCGTACGTAGGAAGCGAGGTACGGTTAAGGCTTTCAGCAATAACCTGTAGACAAAGAGTTAATGCTGGGAACACACCTCATTTCCCACAGAGGTGAACATGATCTTAACTTTTGGGGGAGTGATTAAAAAAAAAATCCATCGTTCAAGCTATGTCCACCACTAGACTCCTAAACTGCAAAAGAAAATGGATTAAATGACGAACAATTTCAGAAATTTTGCTGAACAGGTTCCAAGGGATTCTTCAGCTGGTGTGACACTGGCACCATACAAACATACCTCTCAGTTTATTGTTTGAAAACAGTGTCTCACTTAGGAGATGAACCTCAAACGGAGAGAACATTTCTTCCGACTTCAGAGGCCTCATGCAATCAATTTTGCTCTCATTTAAACACATCCCTTACCCAAAACGTCTTTCATCTCACACCCCATATCTCTTGGAAATTTTGACCTCGTACATGTGATGCAATCTCCAAATTGAACACTTCTCTCACCATAGCAACCTGATGTCTATTATACATCGCAATATCACCATTCACCTCAAATAATTATTCATCCCGTTCCTTCTCCTTACATGGCAGCCTTTTAATAATAAACTCTCAAACACATTCAGGTTGATCCATCTTGGTTTACTATTACCTCCACCACCAAAGGTGGTGTCTGTCCCGTCTGTCTGTCTGTCTGTCTGTCTGTCTGTCTGTCTGTCTGTCTGTGAGCAGGATATCCCAAAAAGTTATGGAGGGATTCGGACGAAATTTGGTTAACAAACAGGTTGGGCGTGTGACAAAAACAAAATGATTCGATTTTGGTGAAGATCCGGATCTGAATACTGTAATATTTTTCAGTGACTCTTCCCCAATGAGAGGTGGGGCCAAAAACGACACATCACACGATATTTCAAAAAGTTGTGGATGGATAAGGACAAAACTTGGTGGACAGGTTAAGTATATGACAAGGAAGAACTGATTAGATTTTGGTGATGATCTGGATCTAGATCTGGATCCAGATATGAGAAAATTTTAATTGTTTCGAGTGATTCTACACCATTGAGCAATAGGCCAAATACGATATATTGTTGTGGGCCAAGTATCGGCGGAGAGCACGACTGCTAGATGGAGCAGTAGATTCGGCTCCACCGAACACCCGGAATCTAGATCGTACCTTTCCGATAACTCCGAAGGTACGGGTCCCTTACAGGACTGTGAATCGTCAATACATCAACCACGTGGGACAGGGTTATTTGCCAAACTTCAAAATACCTAGAGGCCCACGTGGCGAGCTACCGAGGAATTCACACCCTCGACGGAGCTCGAACGGGACGAGCCGTTACCGTGCTCTACCCGTGCGTAACCCGAGCGGATGGTTACCGAGGTCCCGTCGGTCCAAATGCACAACTACGGCAGCAACTGCCTTTTTAATCCCCCAACACGCACCGTGGCGAGCCAATGAAGGAAAGGACAAGGACGAGCTGGTACATTCAACAAAATGGATATTTATTTACAATAGGGGGGAGGGAACACACAAGGAGCAGAGTTAAACCAACTAAGCAATGCAAATAATGTACAGCAAAGAGCACTTACCAATTCCTACTTACAGACGGGGCCCATGGACACACACACGCACACACAAATACCAAAAAGAAGATGGACCTCAACGGTCTTTATTCGGCTCTCCAGCCGAGGAGGATAGTTCGGCTGGGAGTCAGGACGGCTGGCTACCTGGCCGTCCACTCCTTCCCGGAGCTCCGGTCGCCAAAGGACAGACCAGGGCAGCCGAATCCAGAGGAGGCGAGACGAGGTGACCTCCCGTGTTGAGTTGGTCGATCACTTGTCGTACTGCGATGGACGAGACGCCTCGGATCCGCGGGGTGCAGCCAGACCGAAGACGCGCTCGAGCACACAGGACCAATCTCTTCTCTATCGACCCGACAACCACGATGCCACCCTGAGTGCCCGGGACGGAGAATGAAGGGCGGACGCCAAGCAGCGCGAGCGCGGACGAAGCAGCGAGCACCAGCAGACAAGGTCAGGCGATCCGGCCGACCAAAAACCAACTCCACTCAGATCCTTCCTGTCGGATCGAGCCGAACTATTATTCACCCCTTCTCCAGAGGGGAGGAGCCACCTGCCATGGACCCGCTCACTAGACGGTTTTGGCGTGCAAAATGCGCTCGTCGCCCCCGTGATTGGCCAAAAGGGGCGCCAAGTCGCTGATTGGACCGGGGGGCGTGGCGGTCACCATGGCGGACCGCCCCTCAAACAAGGAGAGTAACATTGTCCTGCGTGGGCTGCGCTCATTGGCCGACCGACGCAACCTCGCTCGCATCCCCCGGATTGGGCGAGGGAGACGCCAGGTCCTCTTGAACTCCGCCCACCGCGAGCGTTATGGCGTCAGGATGGAGCGAAGGTGTTGTTGTAGTTGTTGGTGATGTAAAAATGTAAAAAAGAAACCCTGACTATCAAAATAACTCTGCAGCGCACGACATTTAATTCCATTAGACTAGGGACGGGTTCTATCTATAAAACACACACTTACCGATATAACTGATCTATAAGGACTCTAGCTGTTGTGTGCGATGGGTTCCAGATTTGAACAATATAGCACAATATCTCAAAGAACGTTGTGGACGGATTATGACAAAACTTGGTGGATAAGTTGGGTCGGTGACGAGAACAAACTGATTAGATTTTGGTGTGTGACGAGAACGAATGGTCCGGATGCAGATCCGGTCCATCAATGGGATACAAAACGTAAACTGTTCAGCCTCGTGGACACGTGTGCTATACTGAGGGCCATTCTAGTTTTACAAGTTATTAAAAAAACATTTTTATGAATTTAAAAGGATGTAGGGATGGTATACCAAAAGGTATGTGAACAAGCTAGGAATGGTCACAACAAATTATGTGAAACCATCCCTACATGTTTGTTTGAATAATGGTTGTGACTGCAAATGACACGATAAGTTTCTCTTGATTTGGGTTCACAAGCAAGAGCTGAATCCAATGCGTGTATGTGTTTTTTTTTTAACCGTTTAATATTTCACTCGTAAAATTCATACATGAAAGCAATCAACACACACTAACATTGCAAATGGATGTCGGAATGGACAGTGAACAACCATTATTCAAAGAAAGATGTAGGGGTGGATTCACATGACAATTTATTGTGACCATCCCGACCTTGTTTACATTATTTTTGGCATACCATCTACATCCTTTCACATTTTAAAAATGTTTTTAGAGCTCC
>CM068960.1:66853913-66879124 GCA_035128595.1 Eptatretus atami | reverse complement strand
TAATGGTGGCAGGATGGCCACAAATCATCTGTTAATCCCCCACAAACTACTTTAAAAATTGAAATAAGCAAATTGGTGTACTGTTGTTGGCCGGGGGTCGGTGGCAAGAACGGCCGCCAGGTGGAGCAGTAGAGCCGTCTCCCACCGAACACCCGGAATTGCAGGTCGTAACTTCAGACAACTCCGAAGTCACGGGTCACTTAAGGACCGTGGTCGCCAATTCTCTAACGGCGTGGGGTGGGGTTATAGCCAAATTTCAATATACCTAAGTACCCACGTCGTCAAATTACCGGGGAAGTCACACCCTCAACGGACTCTGTCGAACCGGTCTCTCTAGCGACCTCGATCTGGTGCAACCGAGCGGAATTACCAAAGTCCGTCGGTCAAACGACAACTTACAGCCCAAGGCTTACTGGTTCTCAAGCCAAAACCGTGCTGGGTCAATAATAGAAAGACGACAACGAGCTGGTACATTGAACAATTGGGGGTTTATTTATAATGGGGCAGGGGAGCACAAAGAGCAGAGTTAAAACCGAATATGAGAAATGCAATTTATATACAAAACAAACACTTAGCAATTTCTACTTAAGGACGGGGCCACGGACACACACACACACACCCAAAGAAATGGAACCCGTCGGGTCTTTATTGGACCCTCCAGCCGAGGAGGATAGGTCAGCTGGGGAGTCGAGGTCTGGCCGGGTACCTGTCCGCCTCCTGCATCACACCGGACTCCAACCCACCACGGTGGGACTCGAACCCACGTCCCGGAATCCACCGAGCCCACGATCCTGGCTGCTCGACCACCACCACCACGAGGAGCCCGCAAAAGACCGCAGGCCATGACCACTGACGACGACGACTCTCACGACGCACACCAAGAGCAATCCCGACGATGACTCCAACGACGCACACCAAGAGCAATGGCCACGATGACTGCTTACTCTCCTCTTGACGACCACTCTACTCTTCCCTTTTGCGAGACCGAGGATTTCTTCCCCTGGCCACTCCCTCCTGATTGGACGGTGGGCGGAGTCAGAGCTGAGGTGATGAGACTCCTGATTGGAGGAGGTCCGGTGGGAGGAGGGAACCTCACCCCTGTACGTGACACGTGGGCAAGGTGCGAAGTAATGAAAGCTGGGCGGGCGAAGCGCTTGTTTGCCCGCAGAGTGGGAGGAGTGAAGCTAGGTTTTGTTGGCGTTGTGCGGCTTCAAGATGTAAAAAAACACCTGACTATAAAAGAAACCTGCAGCGCACACATGAAATTAACCCATTAGACAGAAGGACGGGACCCTGACTATAAACACATACTTATCGAAATAACTGAACTGCGGGGACTGCTGTCCGTTTGTATCTCCTCTTTCTGCATTAAATTGCAGTCAATGGATGCTTAAAATTTTCTACAAATCTCCAACAGCAAAGTTCATGGAGCAGTTCTGGAAGGAAAGCACAAGCAGGATAAAGACAGACATTGGTGTGTTCGCATGAATTTATGAGGACAGTATGAAATGGACAAATCAACAAATGGGATTTGAATCTGGGACTGCAGCATCAATTCAACCAGTCAGACGAGAACACATGGCACACACAAAAACCAAATGGGCAAACATAAAACTGCAAAGATTGTTTGGTGCAAAACAACAACAGTTTAAGAACATGGCACGGCATCGTCACACATACAAACCCAACGTAGAATGAAGTCCTCAAACTATTTTTGATGCCATTCAAGGTGTTCATCGCATAATCAATAATATGGCACAGCAACTCAAAATAATCAACATGTGATGGTAAGAAGCAATGATCAAATTATTCAAGATGGCAAGCAGAATAAACTAGAATGGCACTTGGTAGAATGCATACCTCTGCCAGGCCGAACAGTTTACGTTTTGTATCACACTGTTAAGCTGGATCTGGATCTAGACCTTAACCAAAATCTAATCGGATTGTTCTTGCTACCTATCCAAATCATCCCCCTAATTTTGTTATAATCTGTCCACAACTTTTTGTGATATCATGCTATATATCGTTATTGGCACCATCTCTCCATGATATAGAATCACTCAAACAATAAGTTTTTTTTTAATTCAAAAGAAAAAGTATAGGATCCAGATTTTCACCAAAATCTAAGCAATTCGTCCTTGTCACACACCAAACCTGTCCACCAAGTTTCATCCAAATCCGTCCACAACTTTTTGAGATATCGGACTATCGATTCTTTTTGGACCCGTCTCTCAATGGTGAGGAATCACTCAAAAAAAAATTCCAGCATTCGGATCTTCATTAAAATTCAAATCAATCCTGGTCACACACCCAAACTGTCCACCAAATTCATCCGAATCAGTCCATAACTTCTTGAGATATCCAGCTCACAGACAGACAGACAAACAGGCATGAAAACATAACCAGGTTAAAACAAACAAACAAAAAACACAAACAAAACAATGTTTACTTTATACTCAAAATGAAAACTGGATGCAGGCACAGAAGAACAATTAGATACAGGTGGATTTGAGTAGAGGTTGCTAGAGTTTAGAAATCTTGAATGGTCCTTCATTTCTAATGGACACCAATGGTGTCTCAAAAATAATTAACAAAGGAGCAATGGAAAAAAGAAAATTGATGAACAAATATATTTGAGGGCAGGGTGTTGGAAAGGTTTTCCCATACAATAAAGCAACAGAGCAACTGCTGCCATACTTAGGCAAAATGTCACTGTCAAAAGTTGATTGCTGGCTCATAGAAGAACCAGACAATGGCGGTTGGTATATTACATACGAAACTAGAAGGGCATTCGGTAGAGCGCATACCTCCGCCACGCAATGCCTGATCCACGAGAACATATCGGGCCCAATACATTTTTGAAATATCATGCTACATATCGTTTTTGGCCCTATCAGTCAATGGTGAAGAATCACTTAAAAAATTAAATATTTTTTTTTTCTATATAGTTTTCCCTCTATCTCTCAATTTTAGGAATTAGACCTGTGTTGACTTTTTGACCTTAAAAATAATTGGTGGTTGAATTCACTGACCTGATATGCAACTCCTGTTCAAATTTCAAGTCAATCGGATGAAAATTGAGGATTTCAGTAATGGTACCCAAGTTGTTGCCCTGGATTGACAGCAAAACACGTCTGAGCCACTTTAAAAAAACAACAGGTTGAGACTTCTTACAAAGTGCCAAAAATTGATCTGAAGTGGTTAGAAATCAAATATCTTTAATAGTCCTTAAACCGTTTGGAGCAATACACCCACCCGCAAAAGGACAATGCTTGAAAGCCAGTGTTACATTTATCCAGGAGCTTCATGCTTGATCAAGACTCGCACAGATGTTTAGAACACCCTGCGGGTCACTCTGAAGAAATGCAAAACATAAACGGCCTGAAAACACCAAAGGGTGGAACTGGTGGTCCCCATTCCCCTTTTTTCTGCAGCCACTCGGTAACGTCTCGAGCCATATACGAGCTCCTAATACTGTGTATAGTGTAGAATGAAAGAAACTGCATCCATAACAGCTCATGGAAGCATGAAGGAGTCGACACAGATATTGAGGTGATGTTACACCCTGACCAGATTTTCACGGGCATATTGGATTGGATCAGCACAAGAGGAAAGATCGATGTTGGAAAGGGAATGACGTTAAATACCATGTCACTTCTTTCTTCATCGGCTTTTCAAACGTCATGACACAGATATTGAGTCAACACGGTGCGATAAGAGGAGGTAGCTATTTTCTCTGAGAAAAAGAAACAAAAAAAAACATGTTCATTTTACATTATCTGATGATCGTAATGGAAACACACACACACACACACACACACACACACACACACACACACACACACACACACACACACACACACACACACACACACACAACCTTTGGGGAAGTGCAGTCACTTCCCGTGGTACTCTGGGTATCAGCACCGTCACAACAACGGCGCCGCCTCTCTCACTGCACTCAGCGAGGAATTTCCTCAGGAGGAATTTCCTCCTCATCATGGATACCAACCTATGGAGATTGTTCGGGCCCTTAACCTTTTTTGAATGCTGAACGTCAAGCAAGGAAGCAGCACGTACCATTTTAAAAGTCTTTGGTTTGACTCGACCGGGGTTTGGACCGCTGACCTCCCAGACTTGGAGCGGACGATCCAACCATTACTCCTCCAAGTCTGGTGTATGGAAAGGCTGTGTTCCCAGAATGGTTGTGGCAGGTTAGTTTACTGTCCCACTTGGAACACAGCACTTGCCTCAAATAAAACTAAACCAAGCAAACTCCAACCTGCGCTCCTCCCAAACGACCCTGAAGAACTATTGCAGAGTCCAAATCCTGCTGTCAACGGTTAACAACAATAAAATAGTCCAAAACACACTTTCTTATTTGATAACAAAACTATGGGCAACACAGACAGCACCATCAGCACAAGAGGAAAGATCGACGTTGGAAAGGGAATGACGTTAAATACCATGTCACTTATTTCTTCATCGGCTTTTCAAACTGCACTCTTTCCTGATGCCCTTTGCTCAACAACATTCCCTTTCACTACACGTCCGGTTCGTCCCAGCTGGCAGTCACCAATCCACGACAAACAAAACTACCTCAGCACTGCAAGCCATCCCACTGACAAATGAATATGATCATAACCTGATCAAAATCAATATTTTTTCTGACACCACCACGTTTGTGTGAATCAATCATTTGTTACATGATACCTTGCATTTCAAAGGGAAAACAAATTCAACATGAGAGTGAAATCGATGGCGTGCGACTGCAAATCCCAACGCTTCCCAGTGAAAGCAAAGTTGAAAGATGACAAAAAAGTTCCAAAAGGAATTACCTAATCAAATTTTGAGGTTTTTTTTTTTCCCTCCTGTTTTGACCCCTGTGACGCAAAGTTCCTAGCCCTGGGACATGAACCAGGGGTCAAATCCCAAAAATCGTTACATATTTCATGCATCCCCCAATGCTGATTGCGTATACAAAGGTTTTTTTTTAAATGTTAAAAAATATGCCCGTAATTGCATTTTTTTTGGTATTTGACCTTTTTAAACCCGTCCCAGGGGGCGTGGCCAAAAATGATACGACACTTGCACCTTCGTGCCATGTGATGATCACAACTATGTTTGCTGAATTTTTGCACAACCATTTAGGAGACAGATAGCGTGATGGACAGACTGACAGACAGATGGAGTAGATTATAAAATAGCCATGTTTCGATAAAAAACAACAACAAAGGAAGGGGATAAAAATAGTCAACTTAAAAGCAAGACACAATATTAACAAATTATCAACTAAATGCATCTTTCAAAAGATTAAAGTGCAAAATTTGCCTGCTAGTTGCACCATTACAGAGACTATAGCACAATCAGAAAGTGCAAATATCATCGATGCAGCACAATCAGATGATTGTAGCAAAATGAATATTTAGCCAAGCATACAATGGCTGACTCTTTTCAAAAGTCTCCAATGATATCCAACATGAACAAGCGAATTTCAATCCAGCAAAGAACCAGCTTAACATCTCAGAAGTGTGGACTCGGTTTATAGTTGGTAAATGAACACACACTAGACTGCACATAGGCAATGACACGACCTCTGAGATACTCTGTAGGTCCAAAATAACAAACACCAAAGACTGAATTGAAGATGAACCATACCTGTGTGAACTCAAAGTCGTTCTGCATGCTCACTTTCTGGATATATTCCATGCAGTGCCGATTCTCAGGGATGGCAAGGGGAACAGGGGGGATGAGTGTGTTCATAGCTCCGGTTATAGTCTGTGAGGAGGCACGTTGGTGGGAAGAGTGTCACCAACGTCGGGATCATGCAAATACTAGGACAACAATACGGTAAAGATTGGATAGGGCTGAATAAAAACAAAGTTTTCTTGCGAATATAGAATTAAAGAAAACACACACGGGGAAAAGAGAGCGAGAAAGAGAGAGACAGAGAGAGAGAGAGAGAGAGACAGAGAAGAGAGAGAGAGAGAGAGAGAGAGAGAGAGAGAAGAGAGAAGAGAGAGAGAGAGAGAGAGAAGAGAGAGAGGAGAGAGAGGAGAGAGAGAGAGAGAGAGAGAGAGAGAGAGAGAGAGAGAGAGAGAGAGAGAGAAAGAAGAGAGAAGAGAGAAGAGAGAAAGAGAGCGAGAAAGAGAGCGAGAAAGAGAGCGAGAAAGAGAGCGAGAAAGAGAGCGAGAAAGAGAGCGAGAAGAGAGCGAGAAAGAGAGCGAGAAAGAGAGCGAGAAAGAGAGCGAGAAAGAGAGCGAGAAAGAGAGCGAGAAAGAGAGCGAGAAAGAGAGCGAGAAAGAGAGCGAGAAAGAGAGCGAGAAAGAGAGCGAGAAAGAGAGCGAGAAAGAGAGCGAGAAAGAGAGCGAGAAAGAGAGCGAGAAAGAGAGCGAGAAAGAGAGCGGAAAGAGAGAAAGAGAGAAGAG
The DNA here is from genome assembly GCA_035128595.1 of Eptatretus atami. Taxonomy (NCBI): domain Eukaryota; kingdom Metazoa; phylum Chordata; class Myxini; order Myxiniformes; family Myxinidae; genus Eptatretus; species Eptatretus atami. The sequence continues at coordinate 66,872,696 of CM068960.1, read as the reverse complement.
AGAAAAGAGAGAGAGAAAGAGAGAGAGCGAAAGAGAGCGAGAGAAAGAGAGAGAGAAAGAGAGCGAGAAAGAGAGCGACAAAGAGAGCGAGAGTGAGAGGGGGAGAGAGAGAGGGAGAGAGAGAGAGAAAGAGAGAGAGAAAGAGAGAGAGAAGAGAGCCGAGAAGAGAGCGAGAAAGAGAGCGAGAAAGAGAGCGAGAAAGAGAGCGAGAAAGAGAGCGAGAAGAGAGCGAGAAAGAGAGCGAGAAAGAGAGCGAGAAAGAGAGCGAGAAAGAAGAGCGAGAAAGAGAAGCGAGAAAGAGAGCGAGAAAGAGAGCGAGAAAGAGAGCGAGAAAGAAGAGAGAGAGAAAGAAGAGAGAGAGAAAGAGAAGAAGCGAAAGAGAGCGAGAGAAAGAGAGAGAGAAAGAGAGCGAGAAAGAGAGGCGACAAAGAGAGCGAGAGTGAGAGGGGGAGAGAGAGAGGGAGAGAGAGAGAGAGGAGAGAGAGCAAGCGAGCGCGGCCAGAGAGGGAGAGAGGGGGAGAGGGGAGAGAGGAGAGGAGGAGAGGGAGAGAGAGAGAGAGAGAGAGAGAGAGAGAGAGAGAGAGAGAGAGGAAGAGAGAGAGAGAGAGAGAGAGAGAGAGAGAGAGAAGAGAGAGCATGCACACACACAGAGACAGCAGATGCGCACACAAGAGACAGAGACAGACACACACACACAGACAAGAGCGCACACACACACACACACACACACCACACCACACACAGACAAAGAGACCAGACAGAGTACGCACACACGCAGACACAGAGACAGAGCATGCGCACACACAGCGACAGATACAGAGCATGCGCACACAGAGAGACAGAGACAGAGACAAAGCATGCGCACACACAGAGACAGAGACAGAGCATGCGCACACACACATACAGAGCATGCAAACACACAGAGACAGAGACAGACACACAGCATGCACACACACAGAGCAGAGACAGAGCACGCGCACACACAGAAACAGGGAGAGAGCACGCGCACACACAGAAACAGGGAGAGAGCACGCGCACACACAAGAGACAGGGAGAGAGCATGCGCACACACACAGAGACAGGGAGAGAGCACGTGCCACACACAGAGACAGGGAGGAGCAGATGCACACACAGAGACAGGGAGGAGTACGCGCACAAACAGAGACAGGGAGAGAGCACGCCACACACAGAGACAGGGAGAGAGCATAGCACACACAGACAGGGAGAGAGCACACACACAAGAGACAGAGACAAAGCATGCACACACACGGAGACAGGGAGAGAGCATGCGCACACACAGAGACAGAGACAGAGCACACGCAACACAACAGAGACAAGACATAGAGAGAGCATGCATGCACACCAGAGACAGGGAGAGAGCATGTGCACACAGAGAAGGGAGAGAGCATGCACACACAGAGACAGGGAGAGAGCATGCGCACACAACAGAGACAGGGGAGAGAGCAGATGCACACACAGAGACAGGGAGAGAGCACGCGCCACAACAGAGACAGGGAGAGAGCACGCCCAACGAGACAGGAGAGAGCATACGCACACACACAGAGACAGGGAGAGAGCATACGCAACACACAGACAGGGAGAGAGCATGCACACACACAGAGACAGAGACAAAGCATGCACACACACGGAGACAGGGAGAGAGCATGCGCACACACAGAGACAGAGACAGAGCACACGCACACACAGAGACAAAGACATAGAGAGAGCATGCATGCACACACAGAGACAGGGAGAGAGCATGTGCCACACAGAGACAGGGAGAGAGCATGCGCACACAGAGAGACAGAGATAGAGCATGCCACACACAGAGATAGGGAGAGAGCATGCGCACACAGAGAGACAGAGATAGAGCATGCACACACACAGAGATAGGGAGAGAGCATGCGCACACAGAGACAGGAAGAGAGCAGCGCACACACAGAGACAGGGAGAGAGCAGCGCACACAAGACAGGGAGAGAGCACGTGCACAACAGAGACAGGGGAGAGCAGTGCACACACAGAGACAGGGAGAGAGAGCAGCGCACAAACAGAGACAGGGAGAGAGCACGCCCACACACAGAGACAGGGAAGAGGCATACGCACACACAGACAGGGAGAGAGCATGCACACACACAGAGACAGAGACAAAGCATGCACACACACGGAGACAGGGAGAGAGCACGCGCACACACAGAGACAGAGACAGAGCACACGCACACACAGAGACAAAGACATAGAGAGAGCATGCATGCACACAACGAGACAGGGAGAGAGCATGTGCACACAGAGAAGGGAGAGAGCATGCAACACACAGAGACAGGGAGAGAGCATGCGCCACAACAGAGACAGGGAGAGAGCATGCGCACACAGAGAGACAGAGATAGAGCATGCACACACACAGAGATAGGGAGAGAGCATGCGCACAACAGAAGAGACAGAGATAGAGCATGCACACACACACAGAGATAGGGAGAGAGCATGCGCACACAGAGACAGGAAGAGAGCATGCGTGCACACACAGACAGGGAGAGAGCACGCAGCACACAGAGACAAGGAAAGAGAGCAGGACGCACGCAGAGACAGGGAAGAGGCAGGCGCACACGCGAAGACAGGGCGAGAGCAAGGCGCGCACACAGAGACAGGGAGAGAGCATGCACACACACACGAGACAGGGAGAGAGCATGCGACACCACACACAGACACAGGGAGGGAGCATGCGCACACACCGAGACAGGGTGAGGACCATGCGCACACACAGAATCAGGGAGAGAGCATGCGCACACACAGAGACAGGGAGAGAGCATGCACACACACAGACGATACAGTGAGAGAGCATGCGCACACACAGAGACAGGGAGAGAGCATGCGCACACACAGACACAGGGAGAGAGCATGCGCACACACAGACACAGGAGGAGCATGCGCACACACAGAGACAGGGTGAGAGCATGCGCACACACAGAACAGGGTGAGAGCATGCGCACCACACAGAGACAGGGAGAGAGCATGCGCACACACAGGACAGGGAGAGAGCATGCGCACACACAAACAGGGAGAGAGCATGCGCCATACAAGACAGGGAGAGAGCATGCGCACTCACAGAGACAGAGACAAAGCACACACACAAATGAAACAGAGACAGAGACAAGACACAGAACAGACGCACACACAGAGACAGAGACAGAGACAGAAACAAGAGCACGCGCACAGAAAGAGACAGAGACAAAGCATGCACACACACAGAGACAGGGAGCAGGAGCAGGCACAACACAGAGACAGGGAGAGAGCATGCGCACACACAGAGACAGAGAGAAGCAGGCCACACAGAGACAGGAGAGAGCACGCGCACACAGAGACAGGGAAGAGAGCATGGTGCACACACAGAGACGAGCAAACACACACACAGAAACAGACAGAGCAAACACACACACAGAGACAGAGACAGAGCACAGGCACACACAGAGACAGGGAGAGACCATGCGCACACAGAGACAGGGAGAGAGCATGCGCACACAGAGAGACAGAGACAGAGCAAACACACACACAACAGAGACAGAGACAGGGCACAGCACACACAGAGACAGAGCACATGCACAACACAGAGACAGAGACAGAGACAGAGCACGCACACACACAGAGACAGAGACAACGACAGAGCATGCACGCACACACAGAGACAGGGAGAGAGCATGCCACACACAGAGACAAAGATCGAGCAAACGCACACACAGAGATCGAGCATGCGCACACACAGAGACAGGGAGAGAGCAGGCACGCACACAGAGACAGGGAGAGAGCAGGCACGCAAACAGACAGGGATGGAGCAGGCGCAACACACAGAGACAGGGAGAGAGCAGGCGTGACACAGAGACAGGGAGGAGCATGCGCACACACGAGACAGACAGAGCAGGAGCACACACACAGAGACAAGAACAGAGCACGCGCACATACAGACACAAGAGACAGAGCACGGCGCACAGACAAGCAGCAGACACAGAGACAGAGCATGCAACACACAGGACAGAGACAGACACAGAGCACGCGCACACACAGAGACAGAGCACGAGCTTGCGCACACACAGAGACAGAGAGAGACCTTGCGCACACACAGAGACAGAGACAGAGACAGAGCACGCGCACACACAGAGACAGGGAGAGAGCACGCGCAGAGACCAGAGACGAAGACAGAGCACACGCACACATGAGACAGAGACAGAGTACGCTCACACACAGAGACAGAGACAAGAGCACGCGCACACATAGAGACAGGGACGCGCACACACTTTGACAGAGCATGCAACCACACAGAGACAAGACAGAGCATGCGCACACACAGAGGACAGAGACAGAGACAGAGCATGCGTATACACAGACAGAGACAGAGCACGCGCACACACAGAGACAGGAGAGAGCACGCGCAGAGACAGAGACAGATCATGCGCACACACAGAGACAGACACAGAGCATGCGCACACACAGAGACAAGAGCATGCGCACACACAGAGACAGGAGACAAGAGCATGCGCACACACAGAGACAGAGACAGAGCATGCGCACACACACAGAGACAGAGACAGAGACAGAGCACACGCACACATGAGACAGAGACAGAGCACGCGCACATACACAGAGACAGAGTAGGCGCACAGACAGAGACAGAGACGGGGCACATGCACACACAGAGACAGAGCAACTCACTCACAACAGAGACAGAGACAGAGCATGCACACACACAGAGACAGAGCATGCGCACACACAGACAGAGCATGCGCACAAACAGAGACAGAGCATGCGCACAAACAAGACAGAGCAAGCGCACACGACAGAGACAGAGAGCATGCGCACACACAGAGACAGAGACAGAGCACGCGCACAAACAGAGACATACAGAGACAGAGCACACGCACAAACAGAGACAGAGACAGAGCCACGCGCACATCGAGACAGGGAGAGAGCACGCACACACACAGAGACAGCACGCGCACACACCGAGAGAGAGACAGAGCACACGCACCACAGAAGAGGGGGGAGAACGCGCACACACGAGACAGAGACAGAGCACGCGCACACACAGAGACAGGGAGAGAGCATACGTACACAACGAGACAGGGAGAGAGCATGCGCACACACACAGAGACAGAGACAGAACATGCACACACACAGACAGAAGAACAGAACATTCACACACAAAGACAGACACAGAGACAGAGCATCGCACACACACAAGACAGGAGAGAGCATGTGCACCACAGAGACAGGGAGAGAGAGCATGCGTCACAACAGAGCAAAGAGACAGAGCAGCGCAACACACAGACACACGAGACAGAGCACGTCGCTCACACCAGAGACAGAGACAGAGACAGAGCACGCGCACACACAGAGACAGAGCATGCGTACACACAGAGAGAGAGAGAGAGACAGAGACAGACACAGAGAGACAGACACGTGCATGCTCTGTCTCTGTCTCTGTGTGTGCGCATTCACACACAAAGAGACAGGGAGAGAGCATGCACACACACAGAGACAGAGACAGAGCATGTGCACACACAGAGACAGAGACATAGACAAGAGCATGCGCACACACAGTGACAGAGACAGAGCATGCGTTCACACAGAGACAGAGACAGAGCATGCGTACACAGAGAACAGACAGAGCATGCGTACACACACAGAGAGAGACAGAGACAGCATTCACACACACAGAGACAGGGAGAGAGCATGCGCACACACAGAGACAGAGACAGAGCATGTGCACACACAGAGCCATAGACAGAGCATGCGCACACACAGAGACATACAGAGCATGTGCGCACACACAGAGACAGACAGAGCATGCGCGCACACACAGAGCCAGAGACAGAGCATGCGCACACACACAGAGACAGAGACAGAGCGGGCGTACATCGAGAACGGGAGAGAGCATGCGCACACACACAAAGACAGGGAAACAGCACGCGCACACAGACAGCACCGAGGCAGAGACAGAACACGCGCACACAGAGAGACAGGAGAGATCATGCGCACACCGCACAGAGACAGAACAGCACACACAACAAGAAGGACAGACAGAGCAAGCGCACACACAGAGACAGAGACAGAGCACGCGCACACACAGAGACAGAGCATGCGCACACAACAGAGACAGAGACAGGGCACGCGCACACACAGAGACAGAGACAGGGCACGCGCACACACAGAGACAGAGCATGCGCACACATAGAGACAGAGACATAGATAGAACATGCACACACACACACACAGACAGATACAGACAGGCAGACACACACACCGAGACAGATACAGACACACAAACACAGACAGGTAGACACACAGACACAGACAGACAGAGACAGACAGACACAAAACGAAGCAGATATTTGCAGCATCACTCAAACAGAACAGTAATTTGATGTGCAGAGAAATATTCAGGTCGTGCAATCATCACCACGACTCGGGGCCATCGATTGTTCAGGGATTGGTTGCAGGAAAAAATAAAATAAAAAAATAAAGAGTTGAATGACTCGATTTCAATTGGAGCCCAAATGATTGGAGCAATTTTTGGTGAACTTGTTCGAAATGTGACCCTGACTACAAAATACATTTTTGCATGCAGGGAACGTAGAATGACATGAAGCAGCGAGAGAGGAGATAAAGATTGGGGATGTAAAAGGTGAGATGAATGACAGGGGGGTGTTTAAGGATAAGAGTTGTCAGCACTTTTTGGCCCATCCAAAGAGAGAGACAGTGTTCGTGTTGAGCCTGTTTAAAGAAGAGTCCCGGGACCGCCGCGAGGCCCGGAATGCACGCGTACGGCCTCGCCCAGACTTACCACAATCGCCTCTCTGATGTTCTTCCGGATGTCCAGAATTTTATTCTTTTTCTCCCTGCGCAAACGGCAGAGATAAGCAACGTCGGTGATGTGTCGAAGCACCGCAATACGGACAAGTTCAAAATATGACCAACAGGTTTAAGGAATGAACCTTCTTACTCAGCGTTGAAGCCGTTAACGTGTAGTATTCGCATCTGCTTCACGATGGTGCTCTTTCCGGACTCGCCCGCGCCTGCGACACACACGCCACATACAGAGTTAAACGTACCCTCGATCTCGGTCATAGAACGAGTTGGGTGGATGCGGGTGCGTACCGAGCAGCAGCAGGCGGTGCGTGGCACGGTACAGCTGCTTCTCGCGCTGCAGCTCACGCTCGATCCTGCGGTTCGTCTCGCGTTGCGCGCGCTCGCCGTCGCGCGCGTCGTCGCTGCGCCCGTCACCCAAGCAGCCGAGCGCAGAGCCGCCCATGGCGACGGGCAAGCGGGTGGGAAGGCAGTTCGCGATGTCGGCGGACGAGCAAGTCGACGGGCAGGCAAAGCGAGGGAGACGCTCGAGCAAAGCGGACGTGCGCCGGAGATTCAGGAACAGGGCCCGCGGGCGGGCCACCTCGCGCCCATGTTTGTTAGAGCGGTGCGAAGGCACCGGAAGCATGAAGCGTCACGCGCAAAGCGACTCTACGTCAACACGTGTACAGAAAACTGACGTGGGAGAAGGGGAGGAGAAACGTTGTCTGTGGAGGAGAGAAAGGAAGGACGATTTCGACTGGGGAGGATCGAATGAGGAAAAAAAAAATTGGGTGGGAGATGAGATGAAGAAGGAAATAACGAGTCCCTGGAGTCTGGAGGAGTAGGAAGAGGAGGTGGGAAGGAGGTGGAGGTGGGCTGGTGGAGAAGATGAGATGTTTTTGCAGGATATAGTTGAGTAGATGGGGGGGTTGGGGAAAGGGGTATGGGGAAGAAAGTGGTGGTACGTGGAAAGAGTGGGGGTATTGGGAAGAGGTGGTGTATTGGGGAAGAGGTGGTAGAGGATATGGGGGAAGAGGGGGGTGTGGGAAGAGGGTGGGGTATGGGGGAGGACGGAAGGGAAAGATGGGGAGGAGGAAGGGAGGGATGGGGAGATGGGGAAAAAAGGGTGTGTGAGGAATGAGGGGAATGGGAGAGAGAGGATGGGGTGAAAAAGGGGAATGGGGGGATGGAGAAAAGCGGGGTGGGGAGAATGGGGATGGAGAACAGCAGGGTGGGGGAGATGTGGGATGGAGAAAAGCAGGGTGGGGGAGAAGGGGAGGAAGACGGGGTGCTGGAGGAGGAGGGGGGAGTGGGATGGAGGAACCAGGGGAAGGCAGGTGGAGGAAGAGGAATAAGGAGAGGGCAGGGGGGAGGGAAATGGAGGAGAGGAGAGAGGGAGGAAGGGAGAGAGGAGGGAAGGGAGGAGGGAAGGGAGAGGAGGAGGGGGAGGGAGGAGGGAGGGGGAAGGGAGGAGGGAGGGGGGAGGGGAGGAGGGAGTGTACGTGGGATGAGGGAGATTGGGGTGGGTTGAGGGAGGGGAAGGGTAGATTCACAAAAGTTGATAGGAAGGGGTATGGATCAAGGATTTACAGTAGAAGTGGCGGCAGGTCCTAACAATTATTCGGTGGGGATAGAGGGGCAGGCACCAAAAATTAATTCAGTGACTAGTGGTGGCACAAGTGCTAAAAGCCCCTTTTTGTCAAGCATCAGCATCCACATCCCTGGTGGAAAAAAAAGAAATATACCATCAGAGATGGGAATCTCCCGCCATTGAATGAAAAAGGTCACATATTCCAGATAATGAGGGAGGTGAATTGGAAACAAGACACCATTTTGTCATCATCTCGAAAAAGTTCCCCAGGGGTGAGGAACGTAGTAACCAAAATAATTGAAATCAGATAAGCGGTTTTCCATTTATTACAAAAAACATTTTTTTCAAGATGGCCGCCCCAGTCGGACATCTTGGATCCGGCCACGCCCAGAATCAATAGGGTTCTTCCTTTTCAGGTGGTACATGTTGACTCAAATTTCAATCGATACGGCGAAAAAACATTTTTTTGAAGATGGCCGCCCAGTCGGCCATCTTGGATCCGGCCACGCCAGAATCAATAGGGTTCTCCTTTTCAGGTGGTACATGTGTGACTCAAATTTCAAATCGATACGGCGAAAAAACATTTTTTTGAAGATGGCCGCCCCAGTCGGCAATCTTGGATCGGCTACGCCCAAAATCAATAGCGTTTTTCTTTTCAGGTGGTACATGTGTGACCCAAATTTAAAATAGATATGGCGAACAGTTTATGAGTTATCGCACTCACAGCTATAAATGTTGACGCCCGGACGGACAGCCGAACGGACTGCCGACGACCTGGGTGACAACAATATCCCCCATCCGCCACGCGGCGGGGGATAAAAACTAGAAGGGCACTCGGTAGAGCGCATACCTCCGCCACGCAATGCCTGATCCATGAGAACATATCGGGCCCAATACATTTTTAAACTGAGGGGAGCACTCGGTAGAGTGCAAAACCTCCGCCGCCAATACTGCTAGGTCACTCAAGTGAACCTGATATCCTATTCATTCAATTTGACGTCAACAGTGCTCACAGAGTTATAGTTTGCAACTTTCCCTTTTACTTTTAACTTTTACATACTCAATTCATTCGTCATAACTAGATTCCTTGAGACAGAAATTGATTTTACGTGGTATATACACCTGAAGTTCCAAAATCAGCCGCAATTATTATTAACCTCCGCCATCGAAGATCGAGGTTACTGTTTTCACCCCTTTCGTTTGTTACTTACGAAATCTAAAGATTTCGTAAGTATATTGATGACTTCCGTCCTCTGTTTGTGTGTTTGTTTGTTGTTTGTAGGCACGATAACTCGAGAACGGAAGAAGCTACCAATGTCAAATTACACCACGTGATTCAGGAGGGTGATGGCTAGCGCTGATTAGATTTTGGTCAAAATCGGTCAAAGGTCAAGGTCACAGTGAGGTCAAACATAATTCCATAAATTCATGTGGAGAAATGGAGTATTTTTGCTTCGCTCAACGTTACGAGTTCGTTTTAACTTCGATTTTAATTTTGTCTTCGGTTTTTGCGATCGCTTAGGACGCTTTAAACTGTTGTCGAAATTCTGGTAAAAATCGGATGTTTTGGAGACGTTTTAAGATTGTATAAAAATATCTCACTCGACGCGTCACGGCTCGTCCCATGATGCAGTGCGCTCGAGCAGATGCGTCGTTGAGTTACGTTAAGGTTTTCCGCGTGCGCGCTGACGGTGTTTTCGATAAAGATGGTGTTTAAAATCATTTTTTATCCCAATAAGGTTATCGTCGCATGCCTGATCGCTAAGCCGTCGGATTATGTAAAGATTGTTGTGGATGGCCGAATATACGTTTTGTGACTTTGATAAAATAATATTAAATAAATGCGTGGAGAGAATGGAATTTTTGCTTCGCTCGACGTTACGAGTTCGTTTTAACTTCGATTTTAATTTTCTCTTCGGTTTTTGCGATCGCTTAGGACGTTTAAAACTCGGTTGTCGAAATCTTGGTAAAAATCGGATGTTTTGGAGACGTTTTTAAGATTGTATAAAAAATATTTCACTCGACGCGTCACGGGTCGTCCCATGATGCAGTGCGCTCGAGCAGACGCGTCGTTGAGTTATGTTAAGGTATAATCGTGGAGAAATGGAGATTTTTGCTTCGGTCGACATTACGATTTTTGATGGTTTGATACAGAATCATCGTAGAAACTTCTGGTTTGCGTCGCTACCTTCTCTAGAGACAGCTTTTATTAGACAAGGTCAGAGGTCAAGTTTACGATTTCGTAAGTACCAGTCTATGACTGCTTGTTTGTTACTTACGAAATCTAAAGATTTCGTAAGTATATTGATGACTTCGTTTGTTTGTTTGTGTGTTGTTACTTACGAAATCTAAAGATTTCGTAAGTATATTGATGACTACCGTTTCTGTTTGTTTGTTTGTTTGTTTGTTGTAGGCACGATAACTCGAGAACGGAAGAAGCTACCAATGTCAAATTACACCACGTGATTCAGAGGGTGATGGCAAGTGCTGATTAGATTTTGGTCAAAATCGGTCAACGGTCAAGGTCACGTGAGGTCAAACATTCGATTTTGATGGTTTGGTACAGATAACTCGAGAACGGAAGAAGCTACCAATGTCAATTACACCACGTTTTCAGAGGGTGATAGCTAGTGCTGATTAGATTTTGGTCAAAATCGGTAAGCAAGGACGGTGAGGTCAAACATTCGATTTTATTGGTTTGGTACAGAATCATCGTAGAAACTTCTGGTTTGCGTCGCTACCTTCTCTAGAGACAGCTTTTATTAGACAAGGTCAGAGGTCAAGTTGACGATTTCGTAAGTACCAGTCTATGACTGCTTGTTTGTTTGTTTGTTTGTTTGTTTGATTGTAGGCACGATAATCTGAGAACGGAAGAAGCTACCAATGTCAAATTACACCACGTTTCAGGAGGGTGATGGCAAGTGCTGATTAGATTTTGGTCAAATCGGTCAACGGTCAAGGTCACAGTGGGTCAAATATCGATTTGATGTTTGTACAGATAACTCGAGAACGGAAGAAGCTACCAATGTCAAATTAACCACTTGATTCAGGAGGGTGATGCTAGTGCTGATTAGATTTTGGTCAAAAATCGGTCAAAGGTCAAGGTCACAGTGAGTCAAAATCCAAAACATTCGATTTTTTGATGGTTTGGTACAGAATCATCGTAGAAACTTCTGGTTTGCGTCGCTACCTTCTCTAGAGACAGCTTTATTAGACAAGGTCAGAGGTCAAGTTGTGCGATTTCGTAAGTACCAGTCTTATGGACTGCTTGTTTGTATGTTTGTTGTTTGTTTGTTTGGTTAGCACGATAACTCGAGAACGGAAGAAGCTACCAATGTCAAATTAAACCACGTGATTCAGGGAGGGTGAGTGCAAGTGCTGATTAGATTTTGGGTCGAAATCGTCAAAGGTCAAGGTCACAGTGAGGTTCAAACATTCGATTTTTGATGGTTTGAGGAAATAACTCTGAACGGAAGAATGCTACCAATGTCAAATTACACCACGTGATTCAGGAGGTGATGGAATGCTGATTAGATTTTGGTCGAAATCGTCAAAGGTCAAGGTCACAGTGAGTCATAATTCGATTTTTGATGGTTTGTACAGATAACTCGAGAACGGAGAAGCTACCAATGTCAAATTAAGACCACTTGATTCAGGAGGGTGATGGCTAGTTGGATTAGATTTTGGACAAAACGGTCAAAGGTCAAGGTCACAGTGAGTCAAACATCCAAAAATGATAACTCGAGAACGGAAGAAGCTACCAATGTCTAAATTACACCACTGTATTCAGGAGGAGTGGTGGCTAGCGCTGATTAGATTGGTCAAATCGGTCAAAGGTCAAGGTCACAGTGAGGTCAACATCCAAAACATTTGATTTTGATGGTTTGGTACAGAATCATCGTAGAACTCTGGTTTGCGTTGTACCTTTCCTAGAGACAGCTTTTATTAGACAAGTCAGAGTCCAAGTGACGATTTCGTAAGTGCAGTCTAATGACTGCTTGTTTGTTTGTTTGTTTGTAACAGTATTACGGAAAAACTCCTCGACAGATTTCGACGAACTTGTGGCGGGATTAGGTATCGTCCAAGACCATGCCATGATTTTGGACTTGGTCCAAATCCATATGCCGCTATGGCGGCCATTTGAAAAATATTTGAATATTTTTTTTTGCATTTTTACATGTTTAAGTGATTTCAACCCCCCCCCCACAAAAAATTGTAGAGGAAAAAAAAATTTTGCACCTTTTTTCAACAAAATTTAATTTTTTTTTTTTTGGGTTTCTACCAGTTTATGTGGATTTCCAACAAAAAACATGCCAAATTATTAATTGCGGTGATTTTGGAACTTCAGTGGTTATACCCACGCTAAATCAATTTCTGTTCGGAATCTAGTTATGACGAATGAATTGAGTAGTTAAAAGTTAAAAGTAAAAGGGAAAGTTGCAAACTATAACTCTGAGCACTGTTGAGTCAAATTGAATGAATAGGATATCAGGTTCACTTGAGTGACCTAGCATATTGGCGGCAGAGGTTTTGCGCTCTACCGAGTGCTTCCCTCTTAGTTTTGGCATGTTTTTTGTTGGAAATCACTTATAACATGCAGAATGCAAAAAAAAAAACGGAATTTTTGAAAAAAAGTTGCAAAATTTGTTTTTTTTCTCTAACAATTTTTTTTTGGGGGAGGGGTTGAAATCACTTAAAACATGTAGAAATGCAAAAACAAAAATTCAAATATTTTTTCAAAATGCCCGCCAAGCGGCTATATTGGACTTTGGACCAAGTCCAAAATCTAATGGCATGATCCTTGGACCATACCTAACCCCCCAAGTTTCGTCGAAATCCGTCGAGGAGTTTTTCCGTAATACTGTTCACAAACAACCAAACAAAACAGACGGGTGAAAACAGTAACCTCCATCCATCTTCGATGCGGAGGTTAAATATCATGTTATACAGTACTACAGTAATCCCCCGTTTCTCGCGGGGGTTACGTTCCCAAACCTCCCCGCGCTAAGTGATCCCGTGATATGGACGCCTCCCCAAAAATCGACTCGCTGGTCTTGTCGGTTTGGGAGTGATTGGGTTTGAGGTGCTGAGATCGACTAGTCTGGTCTGGTCGGTTTGACAGTGATTGGGTTTGAGGTGCCGAGAGATCGACTAGTCTAGTCTGGTCGGTTTGGCAGTGATTGGGTTGAGGTGCCGGAGATCGACTAGTCTGGTCTGGTCGGTTTTGAGGTGCTGGTATGAGCAGTGCTTGTCCAACGGCGGCAAAACTTTTTCCTTCCGAAGCATATATCGAGCACCTTTACCTTAACCTTCTCCTGAAGCGTCCAGGACCTTCCTCTAGCGCTTCGGTCCTGCCAGAAGCCTTAGAAGGTGCAGGGCGTTTGGGCGCCATCGTGGGGCTTGGAGAAAAAACGTAGAAAATATTCGAAGTTCACAAGCGAAACTTTTGCTCGTGCGTTGTGTGACTGGTCGAGCACCACGCGTTATAATTTATTGCTTAAATAATTTATATTTTATATATTATTTACCGCGATGTACTGGGGGAATCCGCAGACAAAATAATAAGTTACGTTCCAAGGGAAAACCCGCGATGAACCGGGGGCGCGATAGGTGTAACCGCGATGAAGCGGGGGTTGACTGTATTATCGTTTTTGGCCCTATCTCTCGATGGTGAAGAAGCACTTTAAAAATTAAATAATTCTCGTATCCAGATCCAGATTCGGTATGTTTCACCAAAATCGAATCAATTCGTCCTTGCGATGCACCCAACCTGTCCACAACTTTTTGAGATATTGTGCTATATATCATTTTTGGCCTGATCTCTCAATGGTGAAGATCACTTTTAAAATTCCAGTAGTCGGATCCTCACCAAAATCTAATCAGTTCGTCCTTGTCACACACCGAACCTGTCCACAAAATATAATCCGGATCCGTCCACAACTTTTTGAGATATCCTGTACACTAACAGACAGAAAGGGGTGAAAACATAACCTCCTTCACCTTCGGTGGCAGAGGTAAAGATGGGAAAATATAATAAGGATGGGGGTGCCACAGATGACTAACCACAGTAAAACAAGGAGCGAGTGAGAGGCTTCAGGGGACTTTGTGGACGAAAGAGCGCCCCAGACGGCACCAACAGTGCAAATTGGTGGCCTCGAAGAATCCTGTGCTCGGTGCGGTTCCAGTCGTGAACTGGCAGAGAAGGGATCCGAGATTATGCGCCATATGAGGCAACATCTCAGGGCCTACACCCAGGTCCTCTAAACTATCTGTCACGTGGATAAGGGTGCGTACCTGTTGGAACACCGACTCCAAAAGGTACCCTCTAATAGGCACTGCAGAACTATGAACATAACCCTCAAGGCAGAAATAACCCCCCAAATCCCACCAGGCAGCCTGCTCCAAGAGATTGCAACAGAAGTAACGTTCTGCTGAAGGCTCCAAAAGGACAGGTGGTGGTCCCACCACAGGTAGTTCAGGACAGCATGACATCTTGCTTGAGGCAATGAAAACAGAGCTCCAGTGAAACTGTCATGAAAAGGATGAGGAAGTTATGCAGAACGTACTAAAGGATAAGAGAGCAAGGACAGATGCCAAGGCTGAACAGGCAGAAGCAGGATCCAGACAGGGAGATTCAAGAACTGTGTTCCAAATCACCAAGCTGTTATCCAGTCAAGGGTGTTATAAATGGCTTCTAGTTAAAGACAAGAATGGGAAGGTAATTACTTCATCAGATGATAAAAGGAGCAGAGGTGCTGAACATTACCAGGAGGTACTTAACAGACCATCTTCACCCAACCAAATCAAAATTGATGATGACACAACACATCACTTGGATGTTGATACGGGCCCATCCCAGATTTCAGAAATTAGAACTTCCATAAATGGGAAAGCACGAGGAGCAGATTTAGTATCAACAAGATTATAAGAGTTGGTGGACCAGACATTGATCTTTAGGACTGTAATAATTGGAGAAACACAACACTTTTGTCTCTGCCAGGAAAAGTCTTCAATGTGATGCGACGATCAAGAGTAAAGGATGATTGGACAAGGAACTTTGAGAGGAGCAAGCATGATTCAGGAAATCAAGGTCATGCATTGGGCCAAATCTTTATCTGAGGAAAAACCATTGAAGGTATCCTAACCTTCCAGGCAAATATTGTAGTCAATCTCATAGACTGAAAAGGACAGCACAGATAGGAAATAAGTATGGAGTATGGAGTAGCAGCAGTAGCAGTCATGCAAATTTGAAGCCAAGCCAAACACATTTGCAACAGTTGCTTTGTGGCCAAAGCAACATGTAATAAAATCTGTGAATATGATGATGGCATTTCCTTAGACCTGGCTGAGTAGACCTTAGACCTTAGACCTTAGAAAAGTAGACCTGGCTGAGAGGTTGACCAAATTCGTTTGCGCGAGCTGGGCAGGAATCTTGAACACCAAGGAGCCAAAGTATAGATGCTGTATCCGAGGAAGCCTCTTTAGATACCAACATATACATATATGGACCCCAAAGACGATGCAGGCGGTGCTGTTAAGAAGCAGGTGCGGGCGGTGGTGTGGGTGAACAGGCGCTAACGACTGCATGGAAGATGGTGTGGGGACACAGGTGTGTCCATGGCGAGGCAGGCAGTGGTGAGGGAACACAGCCACACCCTCAATGGGGGCACAATGCAAGGGGACATGCACATCCATGATGGGGCTGGAAGCATTACAAGGCAGGCGTGCTCCAACAGCGGAGCCGGTGGCATGCAGGGGATGGGGGGATGGCAGTGGTCCGGGAGCGTGTGCGCCCATTGCGGGATGGGTGACAGTATGGGTAGGTGGGTGTGGACGTGGTGCACGCCACCGTGGACGATGCAAGCATGGACGCGTGGTCCCACGGCCGGGCCGGTAGGTGTCACAGGGGTGCGGTTCCATGGCCCGGTTGGGTAGGCGCTGTGTGGGTGCAATCCACGGTATGGAAGGCTTTGTCAGAGCACTGCAGTATGGGGGCACACAAGCATCCATGGTGGGGCGAGTGGCTGTCCGGGGGCAGACACACACCTATGGTGGGGTGAGTGGCAGTCTGGGAGCACAGGTGTGCTCACAGCGGGTAGGCAGCGGTATGGGGGAATTTTCCACAAAGGGTTATGCACGGATACCAATAAAAGGACAACGGACTCAATACGAGAACAGAATGATTGCATCTTCAACTAGAATGAAATGTGGTTTGTCCAAGAAAGATCATGGCTAATAGTGAGACCCAGGATGCCCAGTCAGTGGCTGGCCTTGGAGGCTTTCAAATACCTCCGCCAAGCTGAGCAGTTTACATTTTGTATCCCACTGATAGGCCGGATCTGGATTTGAACCTGAACCAAAATCTAATCGGTTTGTTCTTGTCACCTCCCCAACTCATCCACCAAGTTTTGTGTGAATTCCTCTGTAACCATTTGAGATATCATGCTATACTGTATATATTGTTTTTGGCCCACATCTCAATGGTGAAGAATCACTTAAAATAAATATATATATATATTGCATCCAGATCCTGATCTTCACCAAAATCTAATCAATTGGATTTTGTTACGCACCCAACCTGACCACTAAGTTTCGTCCAAATCAATCCACAACGTTTTGAGACATCTGACTCACAAATAGAGACAGACAAACAGATGTGAAAACATAACCTCCATCCACCTTCGGTGGTGGAGGTAACAAGAATGTCAGTGTTGTCGGACGGTTTCCTGAAAGTTGGATGTTTAGATCCTGATTTCTGCAAATCACTCAGGATTTGCCTTACACCTCAAATGAAACCAACAACATTTGTTCATCTCTTGTCACCACATGCACTACAAACCCACAAAATACTTGATAATTAATCGATGAATGGTAAAAATGCATCCATAAAGGCGATTCATATTTACAATATCTTGTAAAAATGACGAGCATTGTATTGTGACATTTCGCACTTGTAAATATTGACAACATTCAGGAAAAGAAAAACAATTACAGATAAATGTTAAATCAAATTTTGAATTTTTAGCTTTTGACCAATCATGAAATCTTCACGAATCGTAGCTCGGTATGTTCACAATCAAAACGAACAAGAAACGAGAATTGCTTTGCAATACATGTCCCCGACTGGTCCCAAAGAATAAGAAATAACCCAACAAACCCCACGTGTTTGGGTCTATTCGGCAAAATAAAAGAAAAAGCAATTTTCATTTACTGATATCTTTTGTAGATTAGAACCGAATAAAGACAGCTAGGATAACAAACCGGTGATAAAAATTCGTATTCTTTAAACGCACACTTGAGCCAATACCAGAACAAAAATGAAGAAGAACCTTTCAAACCCACCGTATTTTGTTCGTTTCTAGGCTTTACCCATTTCGTATTAAAAACTAGAAGGGCACTCGATAGAGCGCATACCTCCGCCCCACAATGCCTGATCCAAGAGAACATATCGGGCCCAATACATTTTTGAAATATCATGCGACGTATCATTTTTGGCCCGATCTTTCAATGGTGAATAATCACTTGAAAAATTATTGAACTGGATCTGGATCTGGATTCGAATCTTCACCAAAATCTCATCAGTTCGTCCTTGTCACACACCCAACCTGCCCCCTAAATTTCATTCGGATCCATCCACAACTTTTTGAGATATTCTACACACAAAGACAGACCAACAGACAAACAGAGGGGTGAAAACATTACCTCCTTCACCTTCGATGGCAGAGGTAACAACCTGATGTGCATACATGAAGCAAAAACATGTGTACAGCTTAAGTGCATACATAATACATCGTGGTTATTTATCTGGGATCATTCCAATGGCACTGGGCCATGGACTAACACCCAGGCCTTAGGCCTGCCAATCTGTGCTGCCTCATGCAATGGTAGCGCATGATTTTATTGGGGTGGAGTCAGGCCAGATGTCCAGCCAATGGGTGTAAAGCAGTGGGGTGGAGTCAGGACAGCTGAATACTGACCCATGTATAATATGTGATATTATCGAAGTCCAAAAAGGGAATAACTTTGAAAAATTGATGAAACTCCCTGAAACTCAAACTAGTTCTGTAAATTGTCTTACTAAAGCCATGTGCCAAGTTTCAGTTGAATATGTTAAAGGGTATGCGGAAAAAGTCTGAAAAACAACAGGTGGGACAAACGGACGGATGGACGGACGGACAGAGAGCAAACCTATAGTCCCCCTCCAGTAAAACCGGTCGGGGACTAATAAAAAGTTTAACAAACTCCCTCAAGACCACAATTGGACCATCACTCTTTCTGCCAAATTGGACTTCTTTTGGCATCCACCAGTGAAAACGCACCACCTAAAGAAGAAAATGGTGGCTCGATAAACTGACAA
>CM068960.1:66832274-66849516 GCA_035128595.1 Eptatretus atami | reverse complement strand
CAAATTTGCGCAATTTGTAGGTGAACTTGTTCCGATAATGTGACCCTGACGTACAAAATGAGCCATTTTTGCATGCAGGGAACGGTTAGTAATGACTGAAGCAGCATGAGAGGAGATAAGTTGGGCATGAAAGGTGAGATGAAATGACAGGGGGGGTTTAAGGATAAGGTGTCAGCCTTTTTGGCATCCAAGAGAGGACGATTTCGTTGAGCCTGTTTTAAAGAAGAGTCCGGACCGCCGCGAGGCGGAATGCAGCGCGTACGCCTCGCCAGATTACCACATCGCCCTCTCTGATGTTTTCCGGATGATCCAGAATTTTATTCTTTTTCTCCCTGCCGCAAACGCAGGATAGCAACGTCTGTGATTTGTGATCAGCACCGCCAATGAGACAATTCAAAATTGACCAAACAGTTAAGGAGATACACCTTCTTACTCCAGCTTGTGAGCCAGAGTTAACGTGTAGTATTCGCATCTGGCTTCACGATTGGTGCGCTTTCCGGACTCGCCCGCGCGCTCGACACACAGCCACACAGATTAACGTACCCTCGATCTCAGGTCAGTAGACGTTGGGTGGAGCCCGGTGCGTACCGCAAGCGGCAGCAGGCGCGGCGTGGCACGGACAGCTGTTCTCGCGCTGCAGCTCACGCTCGATCCTGCGTTCGTCATCGCGTTGCGGCGCGCCGCCGTCGCGCGCGTCGTCGCCTCGCACCGTCACCCAAGCCGCCCGAGCGCAGAGCTGCCCATGGCCGACGGCCAGGTGGGAGGCAGATTCGCGGATCATGTCGGCGACGGCAAGTCGACGGGCAGCAAAGGCGCGGAGACGCTCGATCAAAGCGGACGTGCCGGAGATTCGGCAAACAGGGGCCGCGGGCGGGCCACCTCGCGCATGTTTGTTACGAGCGGTGCGAACACCGGAAGCATGAGCGTCAACGCGCAAAGCGACTCTACGTCAACACAAGTGTACAGAAAACTGACGTGGAAAGGGGAGAGAACGTTGTCTGTGGGAGGGGAAGAAGGCGGGATTTCGACTGGGGAGGATCGTATGAGGAAAATATGGCTGGAGATGAGATGAAGAAAGGAATAACGCGTCCCTGGAGTCTGGCGGAGGTGAAGGAGTGGAGGGGTGGAGTGGCTGGGTGAGAGATGAGATGTTTTTGCGGCTATAGTGAGTAGAGGCGGCAGTTGGGGAAAGGGTATGGGGAAGAATGTGGTCCGTGGGAGAGAGGGGTTGGAGGGTGGTCTGGTATGGGGAGAGGTGTGGTAGATTATGGGGGAGAGGGGGTGTGGGGAGAGGTAGGATATGGGGGAGGCGAAAGGGAAAGATGGGGAGGAGGAGAGGAGGGATGGGGTGCAAAGGCGTGTTGTGAGTGCATGAGGCGGACTGGGAGGACGAGGAGGGATGTGGGTTGAACAGGGGAATGGGGGGATGGAAAAGCGGGGCTGGGTGGGGGAGAATGGGATGGAGAAGCGGGTTGGCGAGATGTGAGAGAAACGCGGGTGGGAAAGGGAGAAGACGGGGTGCTGGAGAGAGGGGGTGATGCAGAGACCAGGGAGCAGGATGGAGAAGAGATTAAGAGCAGGGCAGGGGAGAAATGGAGGAGAGGGAGGGAGGGGAGGGAGGGAGAGGGAGAAGGGGGAAGGGGGAGGAGGGAGGGAATGGGAGGAGGGCAGGGGAGGGGAGAGAGATGACGTTGGATGCGGGAGATTGGGTGGGGTGAGGGAGGGAAGGGATAGATTCACAAAAGTTGATCGGAAGCGGTAGGATCAAGGGAATGACAGTTAGCAAGAAGTGCGGCAGGTCCTAACATTATCGGTGGGGTGAGGGGCAGCACCAACCATAATTCAGTGACTAGGTGTGGGCATAGTGAAAGCCCATTTATTATTTGTCAAGTTCAGCATCACATCCTGGTGGAAAAAAAAGAAAATACTCAGAGATGGGAACCTTCCGCCATTGACTGAAGAAAGGTATACATATTCCAGATCATGAGGAGGTGAATTGGAACAGACACCATTTGGTCTCTCTCGAAAGTTCCCAGTGTGAGGAACGTAGTAACCAAAATTGAATCAATAAGCGGTTTCCATTTTTACAAACATTTTTTTAGATTGGCGCCGGTCGATCTTGATCCGGCCACGCCAGAATCATAGGGTTCTTCTCTTTTCAGTGGTACTGTGTGACTCATTTCAATCGATTACGGCGAAAAAAATGTTTTTTGAAGATGCCGCCCATTCAGGTATTTCTGGGTCCGCCGCCCAGAAGCAACGGGTTGCTTCCTTTTCAGGGGGTAAGTGTTGACTCAATTTCAAATCGATACGGCCGAAAATTTTTTTTGAAGTGGCCGCCCCAGTCAGGCCATCGGATCGGCTACGCCAAATCATAGCGTTCCTTTTCAGGTGGCATGATGGGACCCAATTGAAAATAAGAATTGGCGAACAGTTTATGAAGTTATCGCACTCCCACAGCTATAATGTTGACGCCGCGGGACAGACCGAAGGACAGTTCCGACGACGTGGGTGCACAACAGATATCCCCTTCCGCCACGCCAGGCGGGATAAAACTAGAAGGCACTCGGTAGAGCGATACCTCGCCACGCATGCCTGTCATGAGAAATATGGGCCCAATACATTTTTAAACTGAGGGGAGCACTCGGGTAGAGTGACAAAACCTCCGCCGCCAATACCTGCTAGGTCACTCAAGTGAACCTGATTCCTATTCATTCAATTTGACTGTCACATGTCTCACAGAGTTCATGTTTGCCACTTTCCCTTTATTTTAACTTTTAATACTCAATTCATTCGTCGTAACTAGATTTCCTTGAACAGAATTTGATTTTACGGGTTATTATCACTGAGTTCAATCAGCCGCAATTATAATTAAACTCGCCATCGAAGTGGAGTTACGTTTACCCTTTCTGTTTGTATTAAGAATCGAAAGTTCATAAGTATATTAGATGACTTCCGTCCTCTCTTTGGTGGTTTGTTCTCTGCCAAAACGAGAGTTTTTGCAGATATGTTGCAGTCTGTATGTTTTTTTTTTTTGTTTTTTTTCTTTTCGTTGTTATGTTTGTCTGTTAATCACGAAAAAAATTCTGCAGACCACAGTTTCTTTGCGAAAATTTTTGGTAACTTCGCATTCAGAGCTTGGAGGTTCCTTTCAGGCATTAAAATTTGAGGTCAAGGTCAAATTCAAGTCCTTTTTCGCCAATCAGGGTAATTCGACAAACCTCATTTTTTTGAGTAATTTTGACGTCGGACTCGTCTTCAAACTATCATGGATATTAGTAATGGATTGCCTAGTATTATTTTTGCGGTTGCGATGGCTTTGCCTTCATGTGTTTTTTTTGTTGTTCTTTTTTTTATCTGGATCACTATCATCACTCTGCAGAGCCAACAGTTTTGATTGAATTTTTTGTACTTCGCATATCAAGGCCTCTCGATGTCCCTTTTCAGCGCAATTATTTTGACGGTCAGGTGGCGAAGGTCAAGGTCACTTTGGCAGCAAATCAGGGAGTCGACGATAATCCTTATGGTTTTGAGTATTTGATCGGATCGTCTTCCAACTTCAGAATATAGTTCAGCGGTCTGGCATTCAGTGTATTATCTTTAGGTTTGCGATGGCTTGCCTTCATGAGTTAACGAGCACTAAGTCAACATATTTGACCCAAGGTCCAATTTCAAAGTTTTAGACCTATCGTAGTGTACTCAATTGTGAACACCTCGATGAGTGCTTTCCTAGTATATCCAAGCTTGAGACATTTATGACGTAATTTGGTACGTTATGAGCAAAGCTATTTTTTTCATGAGTTTACTCTGTCTTGAACGGATTCTCATCGGAATCTCGTCGAGGCAGATTTTCCTCAGGAGTCGCTCCTGGTGCGATAGCAGTCTGTTCACTCAGTGTCCTTAAAGAGCTCAACGTGGTACTTTTGCAAGATACGGATCCCACCTACGGGTGACATGGTTTATATTTGTTTGTTGTGTGTTTGTTGTTTGTTTGTAAGCACGATAACTCGAGACAGGAAGAAGCTACCAATGTCAAAATTAACACTGATCAGGAGGGTTGATGCTAGCGCTGATTAAGTGTTGGTCAAAATCGGTTCAGGTCAAGGCTCACCGAGTTGAGGTCAACATAATTCCATAAATTCCATGTGGAGAAATGGAAGTATTTTGCTTCGCTTCAACGGTTACGAGTTCGTTTTACTCCTCGATTTTATTTTGTCTTCGTTTTTGCGATCGCTTATGACGCTTAAAAACTCGGTTGCGAAATTCTGGGTAAAATCGATGTTTTGGAGACGTTTTAAGATTGTTATAAAAAATATTCACCTCGACGCGTCACGGCTCGTCCATGATGCGTCGCTCGAGCAGACGCTTGTCGTTGAGTTACAGTAGGTTTTCCGCGTGCGCGCTGACTGGTGTTTTCGTAAAAGATGGTTGTTTAAAATCATTTTTTATCCCAATAAGGTTATCGTCGCATGCCTGACTCGCTAAGCGTCGGGATTATGTATAAGATTGTTGGTGGTGGCGCGCGAAGATTACCGTTTTGTTGACTTTAATAAAATATTAAAATAATGCGTGGAGAATGGAATTTTGCTTCGCTCCGTTACAGTCGTCGTTTTAACTTCGTTTAAATTTTCTCTTCGGTTTTGCGATCGCTTAGTGACGTTTAAAACTCGGTTTCGAAAATTCTTGGTAAAATCGGTATGTTTTGGAGACGTTTTAAGATCTGTATAAAATATTCACTCGAGCGTTCACGGGTGCCATATCAGGCGCTCAGGCAGACGCGTCGTTGTTATGTTAAGCGTATAATTCGATGGAGAATGGAGATTTTGCTTACGGTCGACATTACGATTTTGATGGTTTGTACAGAATCTCGAGATTAATTCTGGTTCTCGTCGCTCCTTCTCTTAGAGACACTTTTTTAGACAAGGTCAGAGGTCAAGTGACGATTTCTAAGTACCGTCTATGACTGCTTGTTTGTTACTACGACATCTAAGTTTTCGTACAGTATTTGATCGGACTTCCGTTTGTTGTGTTGTGTGTTTTACTACGAATCTAAGATTTCTAATATATTGATGACTACGTTTCGTGTTGTTTTGTGTTAGCAGAAACTAAGAAAGTACTGTAATTACATGTCTGGTGGTTGTAGTCTGATTTTTTAATGGTTCAGTCAGTCAGGGGCAAACACAGATGGTATTTATACTCGAGAACGGAGAAGTACCAATTTGTCAAATTACACCATCGTCGTATTCAGGAGGGGATGGCTAGATGCTGATTAGATTTGCTCAAATCGTCAACGGCAAGGTACAGTTGAGGAACTCAAACATTCGATTTTTGTGGTTTGGTACAGATCATCGTAGAAACTTCTGGTTTGCTCGTCTACTCTATCTCTTAGAGCAGCTTTTTTAGACAAGGTCAGAAGTCAAGTGCGATTTCGTAAGGTACCCGGCTCTATGATGCTATGTTGTTTGTTTGTGTTGTTCGTCGATAACTTCATGAAGGGACCTGCAATAATTGATTCAGGTAGGCTTATCGTGATGGACAAGTAAGGTCAAGTCAGCATCAAGAACCGGAGAACGCTAGCCAATGTCAATTACACCAGCGATTTCAGGGAGGGTGATGCATAGCTCGCTTTGATTAAATGCGTAGTCTGGCGTAATTCCCAAATGAATTCAACGCGTCAGCATCAGGAGAATCGTTTGACCATGTTTTCAAGAACTCAGTAGGAGACACCACAAAGCCCTTGATCAGGAGGTGTGCTGCGCTGAGATTGTTTGTCAAAGCGGTCAAAGGTCAAGGGTCACAGTGAAGGCATCCAAAACATCGATTTTGATGCGTTTGGTACCAGAATCATCGTAGAACTCTGGTTTGCGTCGCTACCTTCTCTAGAGACAGCTTTTATTAGACAAGTCAGAGGTCAATTGCGATTTCGTAAGTTACCAGTCTATGACTGCTTGTTTTGTTGGTTCGTTTTTGTGCCGTAACTCAGACGATAAGAAGCTAAATTTCAAATTAACACGTGATGGGAGTGATGACAGTTGTCTAGTTGATTTTGTTCGTGTATAAGTCCGTTCAACATTATGTTTGTGCTTGTTTGGTAGCCAAGATAACTCGAGACGCGAAGAAGCTGACCATGTCAAATACACCACTGATCAGGAGGGTGATGGCATACGTCTGACTTAGAGATTTTGGCTCAAATCAGTCCAAAGGTCAGGTCACACGAGGTCAAATATTCGATTTTGATGTTTTCAGGTACTCGAGCGAAGAATGCTCCAAATTGAAATCTAGGCATTTGATTCAAGTATGTAGTAGTGATAGATTTGGACAACGGTCAAGGTAACAGTAGAAATAAAAGGATAACTAAGAACACAATGTAAATTAACACACGTAGATTAGGGCTGTTGGCTAGCGCTGAATTAGATTTTTGGTCAAATCGCGTCAGTCAGGTCACAGGTGAGGTCACAAAACATTCGATTTTTGATGGTTTGCGTTACAGAATCACGTTAGAAACTTTGGTTGTGCGTTCACCTTCTCTAGAGACAGCCTTTATTAGGACAGGTCAGAGGTCAATGTTGACGATTCGTAAGTGCCGTCTATTGGACTGTTGTTGTTTGTTTGTTTGGTGAACAGTATTGACGCGAAAAACTCCTCGACCGTTTCGACGAAATTGTGGGCGGGATTAGTTATGGTTCCAAGGACCATGCCATTAGATTTTGACTTGTCCAAAATCCAATATGGCCGCTATGGCGGCCATTGAAAAATATTTGTATTTGTTTTTTTGCATTTCATCACGTTGTTAGTGATTTAACCACCCCCCCCCAAAAAAATTGTAGAGGAAAAAAAAAATTTTTGCACCTTTTTTCAACAAAATTTCAATTTTTCTTTTACTTTTGTTTCAAATGCCAATAGGGGAGACTGAGTGCAACTCGACCATTACCGGTCTCAAGCTTCTTCATAATGTCCTCTGACATTATATCCATTGTTGAGGGGGTAATACTTAAAACAGATTGGCATCCAATTGGGGGAGACATTTTTTGGGGTTGATCATAAAAATTAGTCAAGCTTGGGGGACATTTTTGGGGGGGGGATGCACTTAATTATGAAAAAAAACTTTCCTAATTTTGGGGGTTCCACAATTTTCTTCTGGTCTAGTTGACGGATGAAGTGGATATTAAAAGTTAGAAAGTGAAAAAAGAAACTATACTTGGAGACGTGGTGCAATTAATTCGGAATAGGGAGTTGATATCACTTGAGAAAATGATAGCATAGGAGCAGAGATTTTTTGCGTCTAATTCCCCTTAGTTTTGGCATGTTTGGGGGGTTGAATCACTTATAACATGTAGAATGCCAAAAAAAAAAACTGATTTTTTGAAAAGTGAAAGTTTTTTTCGGGTAACAATTTTTTTTGGTGGGGGGGGGTTGGAAATCACTTAAACATGTAAGAGAAAGACAAAAAAAAATTCAATTATTTCTTCAAAATGCCGCCCATAGCGGCCATATTGACTTTTTGGACCAAGTCCAAAATCTAATGCATGATCCTTGACCATACCTAACCCCCCACAAGTTTGTCGAATTCCGTTCAGAGTTTTCCGTAATCTGTTCAACACAAACAACACAACAACACAACAAACGAAGGGGTGAAAACAGTACTCCCATCATCTCGATGGCGGAGGTTAATATCATGTGCTGATTTTAACTATCAGTATATCCCCGTAAATCTTCTCGCTGGTACCTTCCAGGAACTCCCCGCTATTTGAAATGTCGCATGAATGGTATGTCAAAATGACGCTTTCGGTTTGGGAAAGTATAGGAAGTTGCAACTATAACTCTGAGCAACTGTTGCGTCAAATTGATATGACATAGGATTCAGTTCACTTGAGTGACCTCAGCAGTATTCGGCGGCAAGGTTTGCGCGTGTAGCCGGTGCTCCCTCTAGTTTTGGATGTTTTTTGTTGGAATACTATAAATGCAGAAATGCAAAAAAACGGATTTTTTGAAAAAAAGTTGCATTTGCGTTTTTTTTTCTCTAACAATTTTTTTGGGGGGGGGTTGGAATACTTAAAAATGTAGATGCAAACAAAAATTCAATATTTTTTCCAAATGCCCGCATAGCGCTATTTGGCTTGACTAGTCAAAACAAATTCTCAAATGGCATGATCTGGGACCATACTATCCCCACCAGTTTCGTCGAAATCCGTCGAGAGTTTTTCCGTATTCTGTTCAACAAAACAACAAGACACGACGGGTGAACACAGGTAACCTCCTCATCTTGCGATGGAGTTAAATTGTTACAGTCATTCGTTTTTGGCCCTATCTCTCGATGGTGAAGAAGCACTTTATAAATTTAATAATTCTCGTATCCAGATCCAGATTCGGATGTTCACCAAATCGAGATCAATTCGTCCTTGCGATGCACAACCTGTCCACACTTTTTGGATATTGTCTATATATTTTTGCCTGATCTCTCATGGTGAGATCATTTAAATTTCCAGTAGTCGGATCCTCACCAATCTAATCAGTTCGTCCTTGTACACACCGAACCTGTCCACAAAAATATAATCCGGATCCGTCCACAACTTTTTGAGATATCCTGTACACTAACAGACAGAAAGGGGTGAAAACTAACCTCCTTCACCTTCGGTGGCAGAGGTAAAGATGGGAATATAATAAGGATGGGGGTGCCACAGATGACTAACCACAGTAAAACAAGGAGCGAGTGAGAGGCTTCAGCGGACTTTGTGCGACGAGCGCCCCAGACGGCACCAACAGTGCAAATTGGGGCCTCGAAGAATCCTGTGCTCGGTGCGGTTCCAGTCGTGAACTGCAGAGAAGGGATCGGATTATGCGCCATTGAGGCAACATCTCAGGCCTACACCCAGGTCCTCTAAATATCTGTCAGTGGATAAGGTCGTACCTGTTGGAACACCGACTCCAAAAGGTACCCTCTAATAGGCACTGCAGAACTATGAACATAACCCTCAAGGCAGAAATAAAACCCCAAATCCCACCAGGCAGCCTGCTCCAGAGATTGAACAGAGTACGTTCTGCTGAAGGCTCCAAAAGGACAGGTGGTGTCCCACACAGGTAGTTCAGGACAGCATGACATCTTGCTTGAGGCAAGAACAGAGGCTCAGTGAAACTGTCATGAAAAGAGAGGAAGTTATGCAGAACGTACAAAGGATAAGAGAGCAAGGACAGGCCAAGCTGAACAGGCAGAAGCAGGATCCAGACAGGGAGATTCAAGAACTGTGTTCCAAATCACCGCTGTGATCCAGTCAAGGGTGTTATAAATGGCTTCTAGTTAAGACAAGAATGGAGTAATTACTTCACAGATGATAAAAGGAGCAGAGGTGCTGAACATTACCAGGAGGTACTTACAGACCATCTTCCCAACCAAATCAAATTGATGATGACAACACATCACTTGGATGTTGATACGGGCCCACCCAATTCAGAAATTAGAACTTCCATAAATGGAAAGCACGAGGACAGATTTAGTATCAACAAGATTATAAGAGTTGGTGGACCAGACATTGATCTTTAGGACTGTAATAATTGGAGAAACACAACACTTTTGTCTCTGCCAGGAAAGTTTCAATGTGATGCGACGATCAAGAGTAAAGGATGATTGGACAAGGAACTTTGAGAGGCAAGCAGATTCAGGAAATCAAGGTCATGCATTGGGCCAATCTTTATCTGAGGAAAACCATTGAAGTATCCTAACCTTCCAGGCAATATTGTAGTCAATCTCATAGACTTGAAAAGGACAGCACGACTAGGAAATAAGTATGGAGTATGGAGTAGCAGCAGTACAGTCATGCAAATTTGAAGCCAAGCCAAACACATTTGCAACAGTTGCTTTGTGGCCAAGCAACATGTAATAAAATCTTGAATATGATGATGGCATTTCCTTAGACCTGGCTGAGTAGACCTTAGACCTTAGACCTTAGAAGTAGACCTGGCTGAGGTTGACCAAATTCGTTTGCGCGACTGGGCAGGAATTGAACACCAAGGAGCCAAAGTATAGATGCTGTATCCGAGGAAGCCTCTTTAGATCCAACATATACATATATGGACCCCAAAGACGATGACGTGCTGTGTAAGAAGCAGGTGCGGCGGTGTGTGGGTGAACAGGCGCTAACGACTGATGAGATGGTGTGGGGACACAGTGTGGTCCATGGCGAGGCAGCAGTGGTGAGGGAAACAGACACACACCTCAATGGGGGCACAATGCAAGGGGCATGCACATCCATGATGGGGCTGGAAGCATTACAAGGCAGGCGTGCTCCAACGCGGAGCCCGTGGCATGCAGGGGATGGGGGATGGCATGGTCCGGGAGCGTGCGCCCATTGCGGGATGGGTGACAGTATGGGTAGGTGGGTGTGGACGTGGTGCACGCCACCGTGGACGATGCAGCGCTGGAGCGTGTCCCACGGCCGGCCGGTAGGTGTCACAGGGGTGCGGTTCCATGGCCCGGTTGGGTAGGCGCTGTGTGGGTGCAATCCACGGTATGAGCTTTGTCAGAGCACTGCAGTATGGGGGACACAAGCATCCATGGTGGGCAGTGGCTGTCCGGGGGAAGACACACCTATGGTGGGTGAGTGGCAGTCTGGGAGCACAGGTGTGCTCACAGCGGGTAGCAGCGTATGGGGGAATTTCCACAAAGGGTTATGCCGATACCATAAAAGGACAACGGACTCAATCACGAACAGATGATTGCATCTTCAACTAGAATGAAATGTGTTTGTCCAAGAAAGATCATGGCTATAGTGAGACCCAGGATGCCCAGTCAGTGCTGGCTTGGAGGCTTTCATACTCTCCGCCAAGCTGAGCAGTTTCATTTTGTATCCCACTGATAGGCCGGATCTGGATTTGAACCTGAACCAAATCTAATCGGTTTGTTCTTGTCACTCCCAACTCATCACCCAAGTTTGTGGTGAATTCCTCTGTCCATTTGAGATATCATGCTATACTGTATATATTGTTTTTGGCCCACATCTCAATGGTGAAGAATCACTTAAAAAATATATATATATATTGCATCCAGATCCTGATCTTCACCAAATCTAATCAATTGGATTTTGTTACGCACCAACCTGACCACTAAGTTTCGTCCAAATCAATCCACAACGTTTTGAGACATCTGACTCCAATAGAGACAGACAAACAGATGTGAAAACATAACCTCCATCCACCTTCGTGGTGGGTAACAAGAATTCAGTGTTGTCGACGGTTTCCTGAAATTGGATGTTTAGATCCTGATTTCTGCAAATCACTCAGGATTTGCCTTACATCTCAATGAACCAAAACATTTGTTCATCTCTTGTCACCACATGCACTACAAACCCACAAAATACTGATAATTAATCGATGAATGGTAAAATGCATCCATAAAGGCGATTCATATTTACAATATCTTGTAAAAATGACGAGCATTGTATTGTGACATTTCGCACTTGTAAATATTGCAACATTCAGGAAAGAAAACAATTACAGTTAATGTTAAATCAAATTTTGATTTTTAGCTTTTGACCAATCATGAAATCTTCACGAATCGTAGCTCGGTATGTTCACAATCAAACGAACAAGAAACGAGAATTGCTTTGCAATACATGTCCCCGACTGGTCCCAAGAAATAAGAAATACCCAACAAACCCCACGTGTTTGGGTCTATTCGGCAAAAAAAGAAAAAGCAATTTCATTTACTGATATCTTTTGTAATTAGAACCGAATTAGACAGCTAGGATAACAACGGTATAAAAATTGTATTCTTTAAACGCACCTTGAGCCAATACCAGAACAAATGAAGAAGAACCTTTCAAACCCACGTATTTTGTTCGTTTCTAGGCTTTACCCATGTCGTATTAAAACTAGAAGGGCACTCGATAGAGCGCATACCTCCGCCCCACAATGCCTGATCAAGAGACATATCGGCCATACATTTTTGAAATATCATGCGACGTATCATTTTTGGCCCGATCTTTCAATGGTGAATAATCACTTGAAAAATTATTGAACTGGATCTGGATCTGGATCGAATCTTCACCAAAATCTCATCAGTTCGTCCTTGTCACACACCCAACCTGCCCCCTAAATTTCATTCGGATCCATCCACAACTTTTTGAGATTTCTACACACAAAGACAGACCAACAGACAAACAGGGGTGAAAACATTACCTCCTTCACCTTCGATGGCAGAGGTAACAACCTGATGTGCATACATGAAGCAAAAACATGTGTATCAGCTTAAGTGCATACATTTACATCGTGGTTATTTATCTGGGATTCCAATGGCACTGGGCCATGGACTAACACCCAGGCCTTAGGCCTGCCAATCTGTGCTGCCTCATGCAATGGGATGCGCATGATTTTATTGGGGTGGAGTTAGCCAGATGTCCAGCCAATGGGTGTAAAGCAGTGGGTGAGTCAGGACAGCTGAATACTGACCATGTATATATGTGATATTATCGAAGTCCAAAAAGGAATAACTTTGAAATTGATGAAACTCCCTGAAACTCAAATGTTCTGTAAATTGTCTTACTAAAGCCATGTGCCAAGTTTCAGTTGAATATGTTAAAGGGTATGCGGAAAAAGTCTGAAAAACAACAGTGGGACAACGACGGATGGACGGACGGACAGAGAGCAACCTAGTCCCCCTCCAGTAAAACCGGTCGGGACTAATAAAAGTTTAACAAACTCCCTCAAGCACAATTGGACCATCACTCTTTCTGCCCAATTGGACTTCTTTTGGCATCCACCAGTGAACGCACCACCTAAAGAAGAAATGGTGCTCGATAACTGACAACTTCCCCCCCCCCCCCCCCCCCAAAAAAAACTACTTTCAAATGATTTTTTAACGAAATAAAGTATTATTCCAGCTGGTACGATGGACTTGTTCAACCGCTTATCCCACTTAGCAGTTTGTATGGAAAAGTTGCTCCGCAAAATGCAGCCTTTGCGGTGCTTTGCAGGAAAAAAAGAAATAAAGGCTAGAAACTGCTAGGATCATTTGGATCACTGCTCTTGAAAGCACCAAATTATTTTGAATGCAAAAATTGTTGCAAGTTGAAGCAGCAATTGCTACACACTGCAGGATTATATAATCCAAAGAAAGTACTTTCAACAACTCTTTGGATCTCGACTTCCAAGTTAGCCAAGGACAAATGCCTTGTGCATTGCTTTAAATATTAAGAACTGATGGTATTTCAAACATTCTACCATTGACGAAGCAATTTTTGATGAGGGTAGACTCCTTCCCTGAAGTTGCTTTCAATAAGTACTTGGTTTCACTTGAGGCTATACATTAGGTTGGTAAAGAGAGGAATCTCCATTCTGAGCAATTATATGAGCAGAGTAACCAAGTTTATTGCAATACTGCAGAAACAGAAAAATTTTTACATTGCGAAAAGCAAGTAGGTTAGTTATTCATTGCTTTATGCACTAAAAAAGAAAAATCATTTCAAAACATGTTTGGGAAAGGCAATTCACAAGCAATCAGACCTTGCAATGGTACAATGCTGTCCTGGCTTGAAGACCACAACACAGACTTCACACATCTGCCTATATGCACAGGTGTCCAACCAAATACAGCACTAGCACCTTTGGACGTACGTGACCATTACATCAGGGAACTGATCCCATCTGTACGACAATTCAAGTGAGCCAGATTGAAGGAGCAGCATAAAATATACAATTATTATTTACAAAAACAAAAACAAATGAAGGACACGAGAGCGGCATTCAATAGAGTGCATACCTCTGCCAGGCTGAACAGTTTACGTTTTGTATCCCTACGATAGGCTGGATCTGAATCCAGACCTTAACCAAACGAATCCGCTTGTTCTTGTCGCCGAATCAACTCGCCACCAAGTTTTATCATAGCTGTCCACAACTTTTTGAAATATCATGCTATGTATCGTTTTTGGTCCATCTCTCAATGGTGAAGAATCACATTAAAATTCTTGTATCCATAATTGGGATCTTCATCAAAATCTAAACAATTCCCAACCCCACCTGTCCACCAACTTCGTCCAAATCAGTCTGTAACTTTTTGAGATATCCTGCTCACAAACAAGACAGGTAGATGATACACAACCAACAGGGTGAAAACATAACCTCTGCACCTCCTTGATGGCAGGTATAAATAAACAAGATATGGAAATATTTTTCTTCACTACATCATATCTGGTAGCCATGTGGGAATGAACAAGCAAACAGTATGCCACAGGATGAAACATACTTTCAGCAGCTGAACAAGACTGGAAAACAAAAAAAAATTAAAAATAATCACCTTTATTTCTTTATCTCTCTGACTGGAAAATTCCCTTTTAATCTATATGCCGAAGACCCCACCTCTGCCATGACACTCATTCTTCAGACAGGCAAGCTGCAGCTTCTGCCCTCTCTTCAGACATTGAAAAAAAAATAATCACAGGCTGGTCAAATACGAGGATATGTCTTTCAATCCTGGGGAGGAAGAAGAGGAAAGAGAAAAAAATCTCATCTTTTCTTCTCTTCTCTTCTCTTCTCTCCTCCTCCCTCTCAACAGTCTGGCAAACCTCATATCTACTTTCTTAACACTGCTCTTGAGGAGGTTTGTCATTCAAATCCTGGGTCTCACCATCAGCCATGATCTTTCTTGTACAAACCACATTTCAAAGTTGGCTTCAAGACAAGCCACTGACTGGGCATCTCCGTCGTACACAGCCTTCCTTGGCACCTGAACTGTATCCACTACAAGGCTTTCATCTGCAGCTGGATGGAGTACTGCTCTCCCTTTGGGCTGACTCCCCTACTAGGCCAGAGTAATGTGTATATAGGCCCAAACTAGAAAATTTATAACAAGCTGAAATTTCAGGAAAGATGCCTATGGGATATAACATATAAAAGTCCCTGAAAATCTCCTTGTGCTTTTCAAGATGGCGCCAAAATGGCCACCATTTTGTTTTTTTATTATATCTTAAACAGTAGACATGGTAGAAATGCAAACAAGTTCGAACATAGGTTTCAATACAAGCAAGCCTATAAAATCATTTACATGACTAAACACCTCAAAATATCCAAACCAAGATGCGGCCAGAGATGACCCCAAATATGGCCACCGTCTCTATTTTATCATATCTTAGCAACCAGATATGGTAGAAATGCAATAAGTGTCTAAATATAGGTTTTCAAACACGCAATCCATTTAAATCCTTAAGTATATAACAAAACATAAAAATATCCAAAACCAAGATGGCGGCCATATGGCAGTAAATATGGCCGCTGTTCTCAATTTCATATCTTAGCAACCACTGTGAGAGAAATGCATAGGTTTGAAGACCAAGCAATCTGATGAAATTATTAATTATAGCTTAAAAACCCCAAATCCCCCAACCAAGGTTTTTGCTTTTTTGTCATTTCAGATAATGGATGTGCCTTGTTAATATGCAAAGAGAGCTGGTTTAACTGACGGTGCAACAGTTCGATAAGGGCCGCAAAACACTTGTTTTGGCAGCTTCAGCGAGGAGATGGGCTTCATGAAGTACTGAAGAAAACATCACACACTAAGACTTCATGTTGCATGCCGCAGAACTATACTGGTCAAAGCACAATACTGCTGAAAGAGGAAATCACCTGCTACTCTGATACAAGACGAAGAAACACCACAATTGCGATCAGGTGTTTTCATTTGCACTCAAACGTGACTATGTTCTGTTCAGAAGTTATAGCTGTTGTACTAAAATAGTGAGCAAACGCAGGGAAGTTGTTAGCAACGTTGAAACCCTACAATTCCAGGAAACTCTCTTGAATCATGCCACAAATAGACAAGATGTATGGGTAATGTTGTTGCAGATCGCATATGACACGCCTTTGATCTAGTGTCAGCTGAGGCAAATATCACCGTAATTGTGCCTCAGCTTCCTCGGAGAAACATGAAATCCTGTGGCAGGCCAAATGATAAAGTTAAGGATGAAGCTTTAAAGCACAGCTTTGTGAATTTCTCGATGAGAATGACGATGTCAGTATTTCTGTAGCAGAGCTTTTAGAATGCATGGACCCTTTCTTATATGTCAAGAAGGATATTCAATAAGATATCTCAAGATAAGCTGCAGGACATTATGGTGATGATATCACATAACAAGCATCACTGGGAAATCAAGCATCGTTGTTTTCGTAACTCCGCACACAAGATTCTCCGTGAAAAGTGGATTACTGATAAGGTAATTGATGCGGCTACTGAATCCGAACGGATCTTGATATGGCTGCCTCAATCATACTTACGATATCCGTTTGAGAGTATACGACTGTATGAATACTGTACACATGGAGGACTGATAATGGAGCTACCTTTACCAAATTCTCTCAACGATTCATGCACAATTTGGTGGAACGGAGGGTAAAGTCCCATGGTACATAGAAGAATGTACTGCCATCGCAAATTCCATAATTTCAGCATGCAGACCAAGGTCCTTCATTTCACCACTGTTGCTTGGAATAGCTGTGTATATACACCGCAAGTATGCTTCGCGTGAACTGATAGATATCCTGAGCAGCATGAGCTTTGCTGATGACTTAAAGAGGTACAGCGGTTTGAACATGCCCTGATATCAGGTGGTTTTACACAATTTGTTTACGACAATGCTGATTTCAATGTAGCTACACAGTCACTTCACAACACTTTCCATAGTATGGGTGGCATAGCTTGTGTGACTCCACCTGGGATTGTGGATACCTCACCCATAAACGCCAGTGAAACTACCATCTGCTGAACAGTTGGAGCCCTTTTGGACACATTCCTATAAAGACATATAGCAAACCTGCTGTTCCCGGTCTGCAGTCTGTTGTAATAGATCCCCTCAAGATTTCTGACCAGGAGCTCCAGCCTCTCCGCTCAGCAGCTGCACCAGACTCCCTCTGGGTTGTTAGCTATGTTCTGGAACTAGCCCCTTGTCCTTCATGGAGTGGCTTCAGGAAAGTGG
Organism: Eptatretus atami; assembly: GCA_035128595.1. Classification (NCBI taxonomy): domain Eukaryota; kingdom Metazoa; phylum Chordata; class Myxini; order Myxiniformes; family Myxinidae; genus Eptatretus; species Eptatretus atami. The sequence goes on along the minus strand of CM068960.1, from coordinate 66,832,561 downwards.
CCATGAGGAGTGACCAATATGAAAGAACCAGAATAGAAATCCTGCCCTTCATCAATCTGGACCCCTCCAATCCAAGTACTATTTACACTGCATTATGCTTTGCACAGAAAGAGTGTTGAAAAAGCATGGCTTGAGAATATGTCCAGTCACATTTGACCAGCCTTTATACCTAAAGGCTGCAGAAATAGTAGCTGCTTCACAAGATCTAGAGAAAATCATTGTGCGTCTTGGTGAATTCCACCTTCTGATGTCTTACCTCGGTAGCATTGGCCAGATTATGACAGGAA
>CM068960.1:66778946-66792875 GCA_035128595.1 Eptatretus atami | reverse complement strand
GACCCCCAATCTTTGATGATAGGAGGGAAACCACGGAGTAACATTCCCGGGTCAGATTGCGGAAGAGTGTGTCGGAGTGGTGATGAGGTGTCGTTCACCAGACGGCATCTCCATGGGTTAACTTGAGGCGGTCCCTTCGGGTGGGTGCCTGGAATGTCCTATCCCTAAGAGAGGATGATCACTTGTCTCTGTTGAGAATCACTCGCCTCAGGAGGAGTATAAACAGAGACCAGGGAAATGACACCCAGGAGTTGATGAATCCTTAGTCTCATATAATACGCTCGTGGACTGGTGTTACCTCAATTATAATTGCAGTTCAGCTTTTGGCACAGCTACAGCAACTCTTGGGCATGGTAAACCATCAGAGCGACCAGACCAATAAATATTAGGTGTAACCACCCGCCATGATCTTGCGCGCAATCCGGTCTCGAACCTCAGAGAGTGCTGCAATAGCCGATGTTAAACGCTTTTAGCTCAGATGATAAAACAGAGACAAAGTTGGATCATCCTCTCTTAGGGATAGGGACATTCCAGGCACCCACCCGAAGGGACCGCCTCAAGTTAACCCATTGAGAGATGCCGTCTGGTGAAACGAACCTCTATCACCACTTCCGACACACTCTTCCGCAATCTGACCCGGGAATGTTATCCGTTTCGTGGTTCCCTCCTATCATCAAAAGATTGGGGGGTCCCGAAGGCTTTGCCCCAATCCCGTCATCGGTGAGCTTGCCTGCGAAGGGAAGATGCACAGGAGGTACTCCCACGGAGTGGGTTTTCAGGTTTCTTTGTGTTTTTTTGTGTTTTTGCGGAAATGAAGGGTTTTTACGGTGGCCGAGTGCTAATCTGCCACCAACCTCCTAATAAGAAGTAACCCAACTGCAGGAGGACCTCCGCAACACAAGTTGGGGCACATCGATATGGATGGGAAGATTCCAATCATCTTAAGTTCCATTGTTTCCATGACGTCAAGCTGAATAAGATTTTGAAGTATTAGGCCAGAATTATAAGTTAAACCTGGAAAAAATTTATAACAAGCTCAAAATTTCAGGGAAGATATCCAGAAAAATGAGTTAAAAACATAACGAAAGTCCCCGAAAATCCTCCTTGTGCTTTTCAAGCATGGCCGCATTTTGTTTTTTATCATACTTATAAGTAGCACGTGGTAGAAATGCAAAACAAGTGTCGAAAACGATAAGTTTTCAAAACACAAGCATCCATCAAAATCATTAATTACATGACTAAAACACTCAAAATATCCAAACCAGAGTGGCGCATTATGGTGGCCAAAATATGGCCACCGTTCCTCTATTTAATCATACTTAGCAACCACAATATAAAGAAATGCCCAAAAAAGTGCAATACAGGTTTGAAAGACACAAGCAATCCAATGAAATCATTAATCACCATTGATTAAAAAGCCAAAGTTAATAATCAAGATGGCGGCCAGTAATGAATTGTCAGTGTGGCTGACAAAATCCAAGCCAAATCAACCTTATTTTATGAGTGCACATGATAAATTATGTGTAATATTAAAAGGCGATTAGGGAAGCCTCAATTACCTCCCTCAGCTTAGTTCTTTTCATAGTTTTATGAATTGGTCATATACAGTCATTTATTACCATGTTGTTCATGATGATCTCTTGTCATCTTTCAGTCTCGTTATCCAATGGCTTTGTGCTGTTATCTTCATCGATCCATATCCAACATGTTAGTGTAAGTATTCTTTGCGATTTGATTGGCCGGTCCATTTGCTGCACATTGAAGTGAACAATCCCAGTTTCTTGCATCCACATGACATACCACCACATCCATCAACTTTGCACCCGCTATGAACCATGCTGAGCAAAGTGTCAGGGGCATAACAGGGAGTCAAGTTTTCCACTGGTGGAGGGTATTATTCCTGTGACTCATCCCAATCTGTTGTGCAAAGAATTCCCTCCCTTCTTGAACCGTGAGATTAAGTGCGGTACGAATGTTCCTTCGCTGCAGCTTAGTTGGAGGCCAGATTGCTAGCTGAAAAGATGAACTCAAGAAACTGCGACCATAATTGCCCAATTGTATGAATGTGGTGGTATTCATCAAGTGATTAAAGTTGCTGGCCCCAATACGGCTTGAGAATAAGCTTTCTCCTGCTCGTTTCACCTCGTCATGGGTGCTCCAATTTTTGTGAAGGGTGTCAACAAGTCATAGTCTTGTTTTTGGTGCACATTGTTGAAAGCTTTACGCTTGCCTCGACGATTAGATTGCAGACACCAGTGTCACAACCTGTCACAGCATGTAGAAAATCAAGTGAATTGCTGGGTCTCTATGGCATGCTGATATCATGAATGTTGTAGGACCGTTACAGGATTGCTTGCGGCATAACATGTAATAATCTGTAGTAGCGGTTTGCTCGAGCCACACATGGCAAAGTAAGTCAGTGTCTGTACCAACGAACAATGGGCAGGCTCTTCTGACTCTGCAACGGCTTAGCGCTGTTGAACAGTGTGTCTGCCATCGCTCGGCCTGTTTGACACTATGCCAGCCATAAGCATCTTTTCACGTAGAGTTTGTATTAGTCTCTTCTTCTTGTTACTGTTAGCTAAGAATTGTGCTTGGTTGTGGTGGTTGGCATATTATCCTCAAATATGAATATCCACTGGATGTACACTTCTGGCTCTCCGTCATCTGCTCAGCTACCTTTGTTGAAGTTGTGCTCACCAATACCCACTCAAAACACCATGGTTGATTGAGCTCATAATGCTTCAGGATTGTATGAAATATATGATTGATATACACCAAGCATAGGTGGACGTTGTGGCCAAACAAACTGATTGAAGTACGTGGCCACCTTCTAAGACAAAGAAAGCAAATTCTCTGGCGGTTGGATTGGCTGAGTGAATGATTTCAACAGGAGAACCCAGGAACTCTTGTTGGCTTCCGCATCACACCACGCCTTGAAAGGGAAGGCTTGAGCGAGGAGCAAGTTCGTAAGCCAAGAATGATCCCATCTCAGAATGTTATTCAGGACACATGTGATTCTGTTGATAGAGACTTTGGATTGACTTCTGTGTTTGTCCTGTTTGACTGTCTTACTCTGGGCACAATCGTCTTCACCTTTCATTGCGGCGTTAGCGTGATTGATGTCTGTGAACTTCTTGCAGCCATTTTGATGCTGCTGCTGACCATTTCTACAGCATCTCCAACAGTTTACAATGTATCTGCAAACAAAATGCCATTGACAGGGACGCCAGGCGATCTGGTTCATATCCAGAAAATGGTGGATTGCCTTGCAGCCATTCAACAAAGATGCAACGATCCCTGTTATCCCTTGACTGGTGTACTTGCTGCCAATTCTTTACTGTTGCTCTGAGGTACCAGTGTGCACTCCTGTGAACTGCTTCCAGTACATCACAGATAGGAACACAGCGAGGTAGTGCATAGGACCAGCTTTGTTAATGTACTGTCTTGTGATACCCCGAGCATGTGTCATTCCTCCAGAGGTTTGAGCATCCGCATCAGAATTGTTCAATGGTCTGATCAGAGAAGTTTTCCAACCACCAAGAATGAATCTTGACGACGGATGGTGAAGTACCCTTCTCTGTGAATACGTTTGTACTCGGCTATCGGCATGATTTTGCTCCAAGGCTCCACTCTTGCAAATACAAGTCTGGCAGATTGGGCGTCGCGAGATGTCCTGCAGCATCGAAAATGTGGAATAATTTCCCTCACACTAGCGTAGAGATGGAGTTCAGTCGCCTGTCTTTCGCTTTGAATTGAAGTGTTTGCGAGAAGGGCCACTTGTCCGGATATACTGCGCCAGAGCTTCCCAGTTCTGCTCTGACTTCATCCTGGTTCAAAGGAGTTGGGAAGTGGTCGGCTTAACTGTTTAACAACTCCCGGCTACGTCAGTTTTGCGTTTCTGGCCCTCGTTGAGAAGGGCTTGGATAAGGCACCACAAAAGCAAATTCTTTTTGGGTCAATTTGTTTTTTTGATCCATTTGCCAGCCAGGTTGTTTCCATTAGGACACACAATTAGGGCTGCTGAGGTAAGCATATTGGCACTGAAGTGCACGTTGAAGAAGGAATGACTGGTTTAACATGTGTACGACCTGACCTTTTGCGTAAACTCTTTCCCACAGTTCTGCTAGTCCACTTCCTGTTCATTAATCTGGCCAATGCTACCGAGGTAAGACATCAGAAGGCTGGAATTCACCAAGACGCACAATGATTTTCTCTAGATCTGTGAAGCCAGCTACTATTTCTGCAGCTTTAGGTATAAAGGCTGGTCAAATGTGACTGGACATATTCTCAACCATGCTTTTCACACGTCTTTCTGTGCAAAGCATAATGCCAAGGTTGTAACATAGTACTTGGATTGGAGGGGTCCAGATTGATGAAGGCAGGATTTCTATTCTGGTTCTTTCATATTGGTCACTCCTCATGGCCACTTTCCGAAGCCACTTCCATGAAGGACAAGGGGCTGTCCAGAACATAGCTAACTAATCCAGAGGGAGTCTGGTGCAGCTGCTGAGCGGAGAGGCTGGAGCTCCTGGTCAGAAAATCTTGAGGGGATCTATTACAACAGACTGCAGACCGGAACAGCAGGTTTTGCTATTGTCTTTATAGGAATGTGTCCAAGAGGCTCCAACTGTTTCAGCAGAGGTATTTCACTGGCGTTTATGGGTGAGGTATTCCACAATCCCAGGTGGAGTCACACAAGCTATGCACCCATACTATGGAAAGTGTTGTGACCAGTGACTGTGTAGCTACATTGAAATCAGCATGTGTCGTAAACAAATTGTGTAAAACCACCTATATCAGGCATGTGTCAAACCGCTGTACCTCTTTATAGTCCATCAGAAGCTCATGCTGCCTCAGGATATTATCAGTTACGCGAAGCATACTTGGCGGTGTATATACACAGCTATTCCAAGCGCAACAGGTGGTCAAATGAAGGACCTGGTCTGCATGCTGAAATTATGGAATTTGCGATGGCAGTAAATCTTCTATTGTACGCATGGACTTTTACCCTTCGTTCCACCAAATTGTTGCATGAATCGCTTTGAGAGAATTTGGTATCAAGGTAGCTCCATTATCATTTTCCTCCATGTACAGTATTCATCACAGTCGTATACTCTCAAACGGATATCGTTAAGTTGATTGAGGAGCATATCAATGATCCGTATCGGATTCAGTAAGCCGCATTCAATTACCTTATCAGTAATCCATTTCACGGAGAATCTTGTCGTGCGGAGTTACAAACTACGATGCTTGATTTCCGCAGTGAGGCTTGTTATTGTGATATCATCACATAATGTTCCTGCCAGCTTTAATCTTGAGATACTTCATTGATATCCTTCTTGACCATAATAAGAAAGGGTCATGCATTCTAAAAGCTCTGCTCAACAAACTGACATCTCATTCTCATCGAGAAATTCACAAAGCGTGCTTAAAGCTTCATCCTTTACTTTATCATTGGCCTGCAACGGATTTTTCAATGTTTATCTCCGAGAATGCTGAGGCACAATTACGGTGATATTTTGCCTCAGCTGACACTAGATCAAAGGCGTGTCATATGCGATCTTGCACAACATTACCTCCCAATACATCTTGTCTATTTGTGGGCATGATTCAAGAGAGTTCCTGGAATTGTAGGTTTCAACGTTGCTAACAAACTTCCCTGCTTTGCTCACTATTTAAGTCACAGCTATAACTCTGAACAGAACATAGTCACGTTTGATGTCAAAGTAGAAACACTGATCGCAATTGTGGTGTTTCTTCGTCTTGTATCAGAGTAGCAGTGATTTCCTCTTTTCAGCAGTTATGGTGTGCTTTGACCAGTTATATTCTTGCGGCATGCAACATGAAGTCTTAGTGGTGATTTCTTCTTCAGTACTTCTGAAGCCCATCTCCTCGCTAGAAGCTTCCAAACAGTGTTTTTGCGGCCCTTAATCGCAACTGTTGCAACGTCAGTTAAACCCAAGCTCTCTTGTGCATATTATACCAAGGCACATCCATTATCTGAAAGTTGACAAAATAAAAGCAAAAAACCCCTTTGGGTTTTTGGGGGGATTTGGGGTTTTAAAGCATATATAAAATTTCATTCAGATTGCGTGGCTGGTCTTCCAAACTTATGCATTTTCTCTCACAAGTGGTTGCTAAGATATGAAATTGAGAACCAGCGGCATATTACTGCATAATTGGCCGCCATCGGTTGTTGGAATTTTTTTATGTTTTAGTATATACTTAATGATTTAATGGATTGCTGTTTGAAACCTATATTTAGACACTTTATTTGCATTTCTACATATCTGGTTGCCTTAAGATATTGATAAAAAAGAGAACGGTGGCCATAATTGGGCGTCATTCTTGGCCGCCATCTTGGTTTGGATATATTGAGTGTTTAGTCATGTAATTAATGATTTTATAGGCTTGCTTGATATTTGAAAACCTATGTTTCGACACTTGTTTATGCATTTCTACCATGTTACTTGTTTAAGATATGATAAAAACAAATGGTTGGCCATTTTGCGGCATCTTGAAAAGGCAAAGGAGATTTTCAGGGATTTTTATATTGTTATTTTATCATAGCCACATAGGCATTCTTCCTGAAATTTTCAGCTGTTATAAATTTTTTCTAGTTTGGCGCTATAACACTGTATACTCTGCCTAGTTAGGGGAGTCAGCCAAAGGGCGAGAGCATACTCCATCAGCTGCAGATGAAAGCCTTGTAGTGGATAAGAGTTCAGGTGTGCAAGGAAGGCTGGTACGCGGAGGATGCCCAGTCAGTGGCTTGTCTTGGAAGCCAACTTTGAAATTGGTTTGTACAAAGAAGCATCATGGCTGATGTTGAGACCAGGAGTTCTGAATGACCCAAACCCCCAAGAGCAGTTGTTAAAGAAAAGTAGATCTGAGGGTTTGCCAGACTGTTGAGAGGGAGGAGGGAGAGAAGAGAAGGAAGAGAGGAGAAAAGATGAGATTTTTTTCTCCCTTTCTTCTTTCTTCCTCCCAGATTGAAACGACATATTCCTCGTATTTGGACCAGCCGTGGATATATTTTTTTTTTTGCAATGTCTGAAGAGAGGGCAGAAAAGCGCAGCTTGCCTGTCTGAAGAATGAGTGTCATGGCAGAGGGTGGGTCTTGGGCATATAGATTCAAAGGGAATTTTTCCGAGTCAGAGAGATAAAGAATAAACGGTGATTTTATTTTAATTTTTTTTTGTTTTCCAGTCTTGTTCAGTGCTGAAAGTATGTTTCATCCTGTGCATATGTTTTGCTTGTTCATTCCCAACATGGCTACCAGATATGATTTAGTGAGAAAAATTTTGTTCCATATCTTGTTTATTATTAACCTCTGCCATCCAAAGGTGGCAGAGGTTATGTTTTCACATCCTGTTGGTTGTTTATGCATATCTACTGTCTTGTTTGTGAGCAGGATATCTCAAAAAGTTACAGACTGAATTGGACGAAAGTTGGTGGACAGGTTGGGTGGTGGGAATTGTTTAGATTTTGATGAAGGATCCCATATTATGGATACAAGAATTTTTAATGTGGTTCTTCACCATGAGAGATGGGCCGAAAAACGATACATAGGCATGATATTTCAAAAAGTTGTGGACAGCTTATGATAAAACTTGGTGACCGAGTTGATTCGGCGACTAAAACAAGCGGATTCGATTTTGGTTAGGTCGGATTCAGATCCAGCTTCCGTAGGGATACAAAACGGTAAACTGTTCAGCTGGCAGAGGTATGCACTCTATTGAATGCCGCTCTCGTTGTCCTTCATTTTGTTTTGTTTTTGTAAATAAATATGTAATAATTTTATGCTGCTCCTTCAATCTCGCGCTCACTTGAAATTGTGTACAGAATGGGACAGTTCCCTGATGTAATGTCACGTACGTCCCAAAGTGCTAGTGCTGTATTTGGTTGGACACCTGTTGCATATATATGGCAGAGTGTTGAAGTCTGTGTTGTGGTTCTTCAGCCAGGACTAGCATTGTACCATTGCAAGGTCTGATTGCTTGTGAATATTGCCTTTCCAAACATGTTTTGAAATGATTTTTCTTTTAGTGCATAAAGCAATGAATAACTAACTACTTGCTTTTCGCATGATTTAAAATTTTTCTCTGTTTCCTGCAGTATTGCAACTAAACTTTGTTACTCTGCTCATAAATTGCTCAGAATGGAGATTCCTCTCTTTACCAACCTAATTATAGCCTCAAGTGAAACCAAGACTTATTGAAAGCAACTTCAGGGAAGGAGTACTACCTACATCAAAAATATTGCTTCGTCCAGGGTTAGAATGTTTTGAAATACCAATCAGTTCTTAAATAGTTTAAAGCCAGCACCCAAGGCATTTTCCTTGGCTAACTTGGAAGGTCTCGAGATTCAAAGATTGTTTGAAAGTACTTTCTTGGATTATATAATCCTGCAAGTGTTGTAGCAATTGCTGCTTTCCAACTTGCATAACAATTTTTGCTTCAAATAATTTTGTGCTTTCAAGAGGCAGTGATTCCAAATGATCCTAGCAGTTTTCTAGCCTTTATTTTCTTTTTTCCCTGCAAGCAACGCAAAGGCTGCATTTGCTGAGGGCAGACTTTCCATACAAACTGCAAGGTGGTATAAGCGGTTGAACAAGTACCAAATCGTACCAGCTGGAATAATACTTATTTTCGTAAAAAATATGTTTGAAAGTAGTTTTTCCTTTTGGGCGGGGGGGGGGGGAAGCTTGTCAGTTTATCGAGCAACCATTTACTTTTAGGTTGTGCGTTTTCACTGGTGGAATGCCAAAAGAAGTCCAATTTGCAGAAAGAGTGATGCGTCCAATTTGTGTGTCTTGAGGGAGTTTGTTAAAACTTATGTTTAGTCCCCGACCGGTTTTACTGGAGGGGACTATAGTTTGCTCTCTGTCCTCCGTCCATCCGTCCCGTTGTGTCCACCTGTTGTTTTCAGACTTTTTCCGGCATACCCTTTTAACATATTCAATCTGAAACTTGCACATGGCTTTAGTAAGACAATTAAGAAAACTAGTTGAGTTTAGGGAGTTTCATCAATTTATTCAAAATTATTCCCTTTTTGACTTCGATAATATCACATATTATACATGGTCAGTATTTCAGCTGTCCTGACTGCCACCCACTGCCTTCAACACCGCATTGCGTGGACATCTGGCCTGACCCACCCCAATAAAATCAGCGCTACATTGCATGAGGCAGCACCAGATTGGCAGCCTAAGGCCTGGGTTTAGTCCATGGCCGCAGTGCCATTGGAAGATCCAGAATAAATAACCACGATGTATATGTATTCACTAAGCTTGTACACATGTTTTTGTGCTTCATGTATGCACATCGGTTGTTACTCTGCCAGTCGAAGCGTGAAGGAGGTAAATGTTTTCCACCCTCTGTTTGTCTGTTGGTCTGCTTTGTGTGTTAGAATATCTCAAAAAGTTTGTGGATGGATCGAAGAAATTAGGGGCAGGTTGGGTGTGTGACAAGGACGAACTGATGAAGATTTGGTGAAGATTCGAATCCAGAATCCAGATCCAGTTCAATAATTTTTCAAGTGATTATTCACCATTGCAAGATCGGGCCAAAAATGAAATACCGTCGCATGATATTTCAAAAATGTATTGGGCCGATATTTCTCTTGATCAGGCCATTGTGGGGCGGAGGTATGCGCTCTAATCGATGCCTTCTAGTTTTAATACGAACATGGGTAAAGCCTAAAACGAACAAAAATAACGGTGGGGTTTGAAAGGTTCTTCTTCATTTTGTTCTGGTATTGGCTCAAGTGTGCGTTTAAAGATACGAATTTTATCACGGTGTTTATCCTAGCTGTCTTTATCGGTTCTAATCTACAAAAGATATCAGTAAATGAAATTGCTTTTTTCTTTATTTTGCCGAATCAGACCCAAACAGGGGTTTGTTGGGTATTTCTTATTCTTTGGGACCAGTCGGGGGAACATGTAATTTGGCAAAGCAATTCTCGTTTCTTGTTCGTTTTGATTGTGAACATACCGAGCTACGATTCGTGAGATTTCATGATTGGTCAAAAGCTAAAAAAATTCAAAAATTTGATTTAAATTAATCTGTAATTGGTTTTTCTTTCCTGACTGTTGTCAATATTTTACAAAGGTTGCGAAATGTCCAATTAAATGCTCGTCATTTTTACAAGATATTGTAAATATGAATCGCCTTTATGGATGCATTTTACCAATTCATCGATTAATTATCAAGTATTTGTGGTTTGTAGTTGCATGTGGTGACAAGAGATGAACAAGTTGTTGGTTTCATTTGAGGTGTAAGGCAAATCCTGATGATTTGCAGAAATCAGGATCTAACATCCAACTTCAGGAACGTCCGACACACTGACATTCTTGTTACTGCCACCACGAAGGTGGATGGAGGTTATGTTTTCACTCGTTTGTCTGTCTCTATTGTGGTCAGAAGTCTCAAAACGTTGTGATTGATTGACGAAAACTTAGTGTCAGTGGTTGGTGCGTAACAAATCCAATTTGATTAGATTGGTGAAGATCGGATCTGGATGCAATATATATTATATTTATTTTAAGTGATTCTTCACCATTGAAGAATGTGGGCAAAAACAATATATAACAGTAAGCATGATATCTCAAATGGTTAAGAGGAATTCACACAAAAACTTGGTGGATGAGTTGGGAGGTGACAAAGAAAAACCGATTAGATTTTGGTTCAGGTTCAAATCCAGAATCCGGCCTATCAGTGGGAACAAAATGTAAAACTGCTCAGCTTGGCGGAGGTATTTGAAAAGCCTCCAGGCCTAGCCACTGGACTGGCATCCTGGGTCTCATATTACAGTGATCTTTCTTGGACAAAAACCAATTTCATTCTAGTTGAAGATGCAATCATCTGTTCTCGTATGAGTCGTTGTCCTTTTATTGTAGCCGTGATAAACCTTGTGGAAAATTCCCCATACCGCTGCCCTACCGCTAGTGAGCACAACCTGTGGCTCCAGTACTGCACTCACCCCCCATAGTGTGTGTGTCTGCCCGGACAGCCACTCGCCCCACCATGGATGCTTGTTGTGCCCCCATACTGCAGTGCTCTGACAAAGCTCCATACCGTTGGATTGCACCACACAGCAGCCCTACCCACCGGGCATGGAACCGACCCCTTGACACCTACCAGGCCCGGCGTGGACCACGCGCCATGCTTGCATCGTCCACGGTGCGTTGCACACACGTCCACACCCACCTACCCATACTTCACCAATCCGCGCAATGGGCGCAACACGCTCCGGACCCACTGCCATCCCCATCCCCTGCATGCCACCGGCTCCGCTGTTGGAGCACGGCTGCCTTGTATGCTTTCCCAGCCCCATGCATGGATGTGCATGTCCTTGCATTGTGCCCCCATTAGGGTGTGCGTGTTTTCCTCACCACTGCCTGCCTCGCCATGGACACACTGTGTCCCACACGCATTCTCCATGCAGTCGTTAGCGCTGTTCACCCACACCACCGCCCGCACCTGCTTCTTAAACAGCACCGGCCTGCATCGTCTTTGCGGTCCTATATGTATAGTTGGTATAAAAGGCTTCCTCGGATACAGCATCTATACTTTGCTCCTTGGTTTCAAGATTCCTGCCCAGCTCGCGCAACGAATTTGGTCAACCTCTCAGCCAGTCTCTTTTCTAAGGTCTAAGGTCTAAGGTCTACTAGACAGGTCTAAGGAAATGCCATCATCATATTCAACTAGATTTATTACATGTTGCTTTGGCCACAAAGCAACTGTTGCAATGTGTTTGGCTTGCTTCGAAATTTGCATGACTGTACTGCTGCTACTTCCATACTCCATACTATTTTCCTATCTGTGCTGTCCTTTTCAGTCATGAGATTGACTACAATATTTGCCTGGAAGGTCTTAGGGATACCTTCAATGGTTTTTCCTCAGATAAAATTGGCCAATGCATGACCTTGATTTCTGAATCCCTGCTTGCTCCTCTCAGAAGTCCTTGTCCAATCATCCTTACTCTTGATCGTCGCATTCACATGAAGACTTTCCTGGCAGAGACAAAAGTGTTGTGTTTCTTCCAATTATTACAGTCCTAAAGATTCAATGCTGGTCCACCAACTCTTTAATCTTGTTGATACTAAATCTGCTCCTCGTGCTTCCCATTTATGGAAGTTTCTAATTTCTGAAATCTGGGTTTGGGCCCGTATCACATCCAAGTAGGATGTGTTGTCTCCATCAATTTGATTGGGTTGGGTGAAGATGTCTGTAAGTAACCTCCTGGTAATGTTCAGCACCTCTGCTCCTTTTAGCATCTGATGCAAGTAATTACCTCCATTCTTCGTCTTTAAACGTAGAAGCCATTTATAACACCCTTGATGGCTAACAGCTTGGTGATTTGGAACACAGTTCTTGAATCTCCCTGTCTGGATCCTGCTCTGCTTTCAGCCTTGGATCCTGTCCTTGCTCTCTTATCCTTTAGTACGTTCTGCATTAACTTCCTCATCCTTTCATGACAAGTTTCACTGGAGCTCTTGTTTTTCTTGCCTCAAAGCAAGAATGTCATCGCTGTCTGAATACCTGTGGTGGACACCACCTGTCTGTTTGGACCTTCAGCAGAAGTTTACTTCTGTTCAATCCTTGGAGCAGGCTGCCTGTGGATTTTGGGGGTTATTTCTAGCCTATTGAGGGTTATGTCATGTTCTGCAGTGCCTATTAGAGGGTACCTTTTGGAGTCGGTGTTCCAACAGGTACGCACCGCTTATCCACGTGAACAGATAGTTTAGAGGACCTGGCGTGTAGCCCTGAGTGTTGCTAATATGGCGCATAATCCGGATCCCTTCTCTGCAGTTCACGACTGGAACCGCACCGAGCACCGGATTCTTCGAGGCCACAACATTTGCACTGTTGGGTGCCGTCGGGGCGCTGTCTTTCGTCCACAAAGTCCCCTGAAGCCTCTCACTCGCTCCTTGTTTTACTGTGGTTAGTCATTCTGTGGCACCCCATCCTTATTATATTTTCCCTCTTTACTCTGCCACCGGAAGTGAAGGAGGTTTGTTTTCACCCCTTTCTGTCTGTTAGTGTACAGATATCTCAAAAAGTTGTGGACGGATCGGAATTATATTTGTGGACAGGTTGGTGTGTGACAAGGACGAAACTGATTAGATTTTTGGTGAGGATCGAGCTACTGCGAAATTTTAAGTGATCTCACATTGAGAGATCCGGGCCCAAAAATGATATATAGCACAATATCTCAAAAAGTTGTGGACAGGTGGGTGCATCGCAAGGACGAATTGATTCGATTTTGTGAAATCCGATCTGGATCTGGATACGAGAATTATTTAATTTTTAAAAGTGCTTCTGTCCACCATCGAGAGATAGGAGATAGGGCCAAAACGATTATAGTACTGTATAACTGATATTTAACCTCCGCCATCGAAGATGGATGGAGGTACTGTTTTTCACCCCGTCTGTTTGTTTGGTTGTTTGTAAACAGTATTACGGAAAAACTCCTCGACGGATTTCGACGAAACTTGTGGGGGATTAGGTATGGTCCAAGATCATGCCATGAGATTTGGACTTGTCCAAAGTCCAATATAGCCGCTTAGTTGGCGGGCATTATGAAAAATATTGAATTTTTGTTTTTTTTTTGGGTTTTGCATGTCTACATGTTTTAAGTGATTCCAACCCCCTCCCCCCCCAAAAAAAAATTGTTAGAGAAAAAAAAACCAAAATTTTTGCAACTTTTTTTCAAAAAAATCCGTTTTTTTTTTTTGCCGATTTCTGCATTTATAAGTATTTCCAACAAAAAACATGCCAAAACTAGAGTGGAGCACTCGGATAGAGCGCAAAACCTCTGCCCCAATACTGCTAGGTCACTCAAGTGAACCTGAATCCTATTCATTCAATTTGACGTCAACAGTGCTCAGAGTTATAGTTTGCAACTTCCCTACTTCTCTGT
>CM068960.1:66761941-66777953 GCA_035128595.1 Eptatretus atami | reverse complement strand
GGTAAAGCTCCAGGGATCTGTGGCATCCATGCTGAACTTCTCAAGGCTGGTGGAAATGCTCCACTCGTGTAGTTGCATGCAGTACTGTGCTCTGCCTGGAACACAGGCATCATCCCAACTGACTGGAAGAGGAGCCTTGTTATCCCTCTCTGGAAAGGGAAGGGTGATCGCCAAGATGGCAACAACCACCGAGGGAGGACGCTGCTCTGTGCCGGGCAAGGTCTTTGCTCGGATCATTCTTGATAGGGTTCGCCACCATCTGCTTGAGTACCAGCGTCCAGAGCTGTCAGGCTTTACACCAAAGAGGTCAAAGATTGACCATATCCTTGCTCTTCGGGTCCTCACCGAACGCAGACGAGAGTTTCGGCAGGGGCTGCTTGCAGACCCAGACGTCTGTTGACCTCTGGCTCACAGCCAGCAGAGACATGAATTTCACTGCCAAGGAAGTGAATCTCTCCACGACCTCAACATCCTCACCACAAACAGGCACAAGACAGGACAGCGGCACCAGATGTCATTGAAAGCCTGGATCTTAGTTTTGACCCAGGAAACCGGAATCCCAGCGGCTCCGACTCCTCATTCAGCACCTCGGGGCCCCAAAGGATATCTGAAGTCTCCGCAAAGATGACTGCATCATTCTGTGAAATCAAGGTCAGAGATCTTGACATTCCCAAACGATGCACCGCGCATCTCTCCGACATCCTCCTAGAATCCAGTCCATACAAGTGCTGAAAGTGTGGAGCCAGTACACACCCTGATGAACTCCAGTAACACTGGAATAAGTCAGAGATGGCACCACCACATCTCACAGCACTCTCAGTACAGAGTCGAGTTCAGACATCAGATCGATCAGTTTTGTGGGCACCCCTGAAGACCAAGAAATCCTCCAGAGGGCATCCTGATTTCCACTGATCGAACGCGTTACAGAGATCAACATAGGCTGCAAGCAGCCCCTGCGAAACTCTCGTCTGCGTTCGTGGAGGACCCGAAGAGCAAGGATATGGTCAATCTTTGCACTCTTTGGTGTAAGCCTGACAGCTTCTGGACGCTGGTACTCAAGCGATTGTGCGAACCTATCAGAATGATCCGAGCAAGAACCTTGCCCGCACAGAGCAGCGTTCCTCCCTGGTGGTTGTTGCCATCTTGGCGATCACCCTTCCTTTCCAGAGAGGGATAACAAGGCTCCTCTTCCAGTCAGTTGGATGATGCCTGTGTTCCAGCAGAGCACAGTACTGCATGCACTACACGAGGTGGAGCATTTCCCCAGCCTTGAGAGTTCAGCAGGATGCCACAGATCCCTGGAGCTTTACCCCATTTCAACCGGTTCACCGCCAGCGTGTTTCCACAAGCGAAGGCGGACCACAGCGATTGGAGGGTCAGCAACAGGGATTGTAACACCCCTGACGTCCAACTCGACAGCTGGTGGATCAGCGTGGTACAAACCGCTCAAAGTAACCTGCCCAGCGGCCTTCACTTCGACTCCTCTGTCAAGAGCCTACCACCCTCTACTCCAACTGTCAGTACACCGAGGGATGGGTTGGATGAACACAATGCGCGAATTCCCCTGTCAGCGGGACGAGATCTCTTGACACAGTGATGCTCTACCCCCTCACAGATTCCTCGCACATAGGCCTCTTGTCCACCCTTAACGCACGTACAGTTTTACGCCTCAGCTCCTTGAACAGCTCAGCTCTGCCATTCAGCCTGGCCCTGCGACTCTGGTCAATGGTATCCAGTGTCCCTGAGAGACAAATCTTTGCCCTACGTGAGTTCCCAGACATCCACCGGCAACATCAAGGACGTGGTCTTGAAGCACTCCACAACTCTTCAGGACCCCCCAAAACCCATCCTCAAATCTCCACTCGCCTGTTCGCAAACTCCTCAGCTACCCTCTCTACCTGAGCAGGCCACATCCAGCCTCGGCTGGATGGTACCATTCTCCTGGATTTAAGGTGCAACTTCGAGTTGCTACAACAAGTCGGTAGTCTGTATGAGGAACTGAGCACTCCGGTGGACCCTGCAGTTCTGGTCATCCTCCAGCGACCATCGATGAACACCTGGTCAATCTCTTTTGCCACACCGCCAGATTGGAATACCAAGTCCAGCGATGAGCTTGTGGCGCTGAACCATGAAGCGGCCATCCTAAGTCCATGATTCTTGCAAAGTCAAGGGAATTGGTGCTATTCTGGTTTACAGTTCCAGACCCATGGGGACCAACACACGTCTCATACTAACCATCCCAATCAGTTCCAGTCGATGCATTGAAATCCCGAAGACTGGAAAGTGATCTCACCTGGGGCACTGATCAACCACAGAACTGAGCTGGCGTAGAATGCATCCTTCACGGTGAGATCACTCGCCTCAGGAGGAGTATAAACAGAGACCAGGGAAATGACACCAGGAGTGATGGAATCCTTAGTCTCATAAATACGCTCGTGACTGGTGTTACCTCAATTATAATTGCAGTCAGCTATTGGACACAGCTACAGCACTCCTTGGGCATGGTAACCATCAGAGCGACCAGACCAATAAATATGTAGGTGTAACCACCCGCCATGATCTTTGCGCGCAATCCGTCTCGAACCTCAGAGAGTGCTGCAATACCGATGTCTAAACGCTTTTAGCTCAGATGATAAACAGAGACAAGGATCATCCTCTCTTAGGGATAGGGACATTCCAGGCACCCACCCGAAGGGACCGCCTCAAGTTAACCCATGAGTGCCGTCTGGTGAACACAACCTCATCACCACTCCGACACACTCTTCCGCAATCTGACCCGGGAATGTTATCCGTTGTTTCCCTCCTATCATCAAAGATTGGGGGTCCGAAGGCTTTGCCCCAATCCCGTCATCCGGTGAGGCTTGCTGCGAAGGGAAGATGCACAGGAGGTACTCCCACGGAGTGGGTTTTCAGGTTTCTTTGTGTTTTTGTGTTTTGCGGAATGAAGGGTTTTACGGTGGCCGGAGTGCTAATCCTGCCACCACCTCCTAATAAGAAGTAACCCAACTGCAGGAGGACCTCCGCAGACACAGTTGGGCACTCGATATGGATGGGAAGATTCCAATCATCTTAAAGTCTTGTTTCCATGACGTCAAGCTGAATAAGATTTGAGTATTAGGCAGAATATAAGTTAAACCTGGAAAAAATTTATAACAAGCTCAAAATTTCAGGGAAGATCCAGAAAAATGAGTTAAAACATACCGAAAGTCCCGAAAATCCTCCTTGTGCTTTTCAAGATGGCCGCCATTTTGTTTTTTATCATACTAATAAGTAGACGTGTAGAAATGCAAACAAAGTGTCGAAACGTAGGTTTTCAAAACAAGCATCCTATAAAATCATTTATTACATGACTAAAACACTCAAAATATCCAAACAAGATGGCGGCATATGGTGCCAAAATATGGCCACCGTTCCTCTATTTATCATATCTTAGCAACCCATATGATAAGAAATGCAAACAAAGTGTCAATACAGTTTGAAGACCAAGCATCCAATGAATCATTATCACATGATTAAAAAGCCAAGTTAATAATCAAGATGGCGGCCAGTATGAATGTCAGTGTGGCTGACAAATCCAAGCCAAATCAACCTTCTTTTATGAGTAGCACATATAAATTATGTTGTAATATAAAAGGACATTAGGGAAGCCTCAATACCCCTCAGCTTAGTCTTTTTCATAGTTTATGAATTGGCATAAAGTCATTTATTACCATGTTGTTCATGGATGATCTCTTGTCATCTTCAGTCTCGTTATCCAATGGCTTTGGTGCTGTATCTTCATCATCCATATCCAACATGTTAGTGTAGTATTCTTGCGATGATTGGCCGGTCCATTTGCTGCACATTGAAGTGCAACAATCCCAGTTCTTGATCCACATTGACATACCCACCAATCATCAACTTTGCAACCGCTATGAACCATGCTAGAGCAAGTGTCAGGGGCTTAACAGGGAGGTCAAGTTTCCACTGGTGGAGGGTAATTATCCTGTGACCTCATCCCAATCTGTTGGTGCAAAGAATTTCCACTCCCTTCTTGAACCGTGAGATAAGTGCGGTACGAATGTTCTTTGCTGCAGCTGTAGTTGGAGGCAGATTGGCTAGCTGAAAGATGAACTCAAGAAACTGCGACCTAATTGCCCCAAAATTGTATGAATGTGGTGGTATTCATCAAGTGATTAAAGTTGCTGGCCCCATACGGCTTGAGAATAAAGCTTTCTCCTGCTCGTTTCACCTCGTCATGGGGTGCTTCAATTTTTGTGAAGGTGTCACAAGTCATAGTCTTGTTTTTGTGCACATTGTTTGAAAGCTTTACGCTTGCCTGAACGATTAGATTTGCAGCGACACCAGTGTCACAACCTGTCACAGCATGTGAAACATCAAGTTGAATTGCTGGGTTCGTCTATGGGCATGCTGAAATATCATGAATGTTGTAGGACCGTTACAGGATTGCTTGCGGCATAACATGTAATAAATCTGTAGTAGCGGTTGCTCGAGCCACACATGGCAAAGTAAGTCAGTGTCTGTCCATACGCAACAACTGGCAGGTCTTCTGACTCTGCAACGGTAGCGCTGTTGAAACAGTGTGTCTGCCATCGCTCGGCCTGTTTGAACACTATGCCAGCCATAAGCACTTTTCACGTAGAGTTTGTATTAGTCTCTTCTTCTTGTTACTGTTAGCTAAGAATTTGCTGGTTGTGGTGGTTGGCATATTATCCTCAAATATGATATCAACTGGATGTACACTTCTGGGCTCTCCGTCTCTGCTCAGCTACCTTTGTTGAAGTTGTGCTACCATACCCATCAAAACACCATGGTTGATTGACGCTCATAATGCTTCGGATTGTATGAAATATATGATTGATATACACCAAGCATAGGTGGACGTTTGGCCAAACAAACTGATTGAAGTTACGTGGGCCACCTCTAAGACAAAGAAAAGCAATTCTCTGGCAGGTTGATTGGCTGAAGGTGAATGATTTCAACAGGAGACCCAGGGAACTCTTGTTGGCTTCTCGCATCACATCGCCTTGAAAAGGGGAAGGTTGGCTGAGGAGCAAGTTCGTAAGCCAAGAATGATCCCATCTCAGAACTGTTATTCAGGACACATGTGATTCTGTTGATAAGAGACTTTGGATTGACTTCTGTGTTTGTCCTGCATTTGACTGTCTTACTCTGGGCACAATCGTCTTCACCTTTCATTGCGGCGTAGCGTGATTGATGTCTGTGAACTTCTTGCAGCCATTTTTGATGCTGCTGCTGGACCAATTTCTACAGCATCATCCACAGTTTACAATGTATCTGCAAACAAATGCCAGTTGACAGGGACGCCAGGCGATCTGGTTCTATCCAGAAAATGGTGGATTGCCTTGCAGCCATTCAACAAAGATGCAACGATCCCTGTTATCCCTTGACTGGTTACTTGCTGCATTTCTTTATGTGCTCTGAGGTACCAGTGTGCACTCCTGTGAAACTGCTCAGTACATCACAGATAGGAACACAGCGAGGTTAGTGCATTAGGACCCAGCTTTGTTAATGTACTGTCTTGTGATCCCCGAGCATGTGTCATTCCTCCACGAGGTTTGAGCAATCCGCATCAAGATTGTTCAATGGTTGATCAGAGAAGTTTTCCAACCACAAGAATGAATCTTGACAGACGGATGTGACAGTACCCTTCTCTGTGAATACGTTTGTACTCGCTATCGGCATGATTTTGCTTCCAAGGCTCCATCTCTTAGCAAATACAAGTCTGGCAGATTGGGCGTCGCGAGATGTCCTGCAGCATCAAAATGTGGAATAATTTCCCTCACACAGCTAGAGATGGAGTTCAGTCGCCTGTTTTCGCTTTGAATGAGTGTTTGCGAAAGGGCCACTTGTCCGGATATACTGCGCACCAGAGCTTCCCAGGTTCTGCTCTGACTTCATCCTGGTCAAAGGAGTTGGGAAGTGGTCTGGCCTAACTGTTAACAACTCCCGGCTACGTCAGTTTTGCGTTTCTGGCCCTCGTGAGAAAGGGCTTGGATAAGGTCCCACAAAAGCAATTCTTTTTTGGGGTCCAATTTGTTTTTTGAGTCCCATTTGGCCCAGCCAGGTTGTTTTCCATTAGGACAAAATTAGGGCTGCTGAGGTAAGCATATTGCACTGAAGGCACGTTGAAAAGGAATGACTGGTTATAACATGTGTACGACTGACCTTTTGCGTAAACTCTTTCCCACAGTTCTGCTAGTCCACTTCCTGTCATTAATCTGGCCAATGCTACCGAGGTAAGACATCAGAAGGTGAAATTCACCAAGACGCACCAATGATTTTCTCTAGATCTGTGAAGCCAGCTACTATTTCTGCAGCTTTAGTATAAGGCTGGTCAATGTGACTGGACATATTCTCAGCCATGCTTTTCACACGTCTTTCTGTGCAAAGCATAATGCCAAGTGTTGTAATAGTATTGGATTGGAGGGGTCCAGATTGATGAAGGCAGGATTTCTATTCTGGTTCTTTCATATTGGTTCACTCCTCATGGCCACTTTTCCTGAAGCCACTTCCATGAAGAGGACAAGGGGCTGTCCAGACATAGCTAACTAACCAGGGGAGTCTGGTGCAGCTGCTGAGCGGAGAGGCTGGAGCTCCTGGTCCAGAAAATCTTGAGGGGATCTATTACAAACAGACTGCAGACCCGGAACAGCAGGTTTGCTATATGTCTTTATAGTGAATGTGTCCAAAGGCTCCACTGTTTCAGCAGAGGGTATTTCACTGTGCGTTTTATGGGTGAGGTATTCCACAATCCCAGGTGGAGTCACACAAGCTATGCACCCATACTATGAAAGTGTTGTGACAGTGACTGTGTAGCTACATTGAAATCAGCATTGTCGTAAACAAATTGTGTAAAACCACCTGATATCAGAGCATGTTCAAACCGCTGTACCTCTTTATAGTCATCAGAAAGCTCATGCTGCCTCAGGGATATCTATCAGTTACAGCGAAGCATACTTGGCGGTGTATATACACAGCTATTCCAAAGGCAACAGTGGTAATGAAGGACTGGTCTGCATGCTGAAATATGGAAATTTGCGATGGCAGTACATCTTCTATTGGTAACGCATGGGATTTTACCCTTCGTTCCACCAAATGTTGCATGAATCGCTTTGAGAGAATTTGGTATCAAGGTAGCTCCATTATCAGTTTTCCTCCATGTACAGTATTCATCACAGTCGTATACTCTCAAACGGATATGCTTAAGTCTGATTGAGGCAGCCATATCCATGATCCGTATCGGATTCAGTAGCCGCATCATTAACCTTATCAGTAATCCACTTTCACGGAGAATCTTGTCGTGCGGAGTTACGAAACTAACGATGCTTGATTTCCCAGTGAAGCTTTGTTATTGCTGATATCATCACCATAATGTTCCTGCAGCTTTAATCTTGAGATACTTCATTGACATATCCTTCTTGACATATAAGAAAGGGTCCATGCATTCTAAAAGCTCTGTACAGACAAACTGAATTCTTCATTCTCATCGAGAAATTCACAAAGCGTGCTTAAAGACTTCATCCTTTACTTTATATTGGCCTGCAACGGGATTTTTCAATGTTTATCTCCGAGGAATGCTGAGTGCACAATTACGGTGATATTTTGCCTCAGCTGACACTAGATCAAAGGCGTGTCATATGCGATCTGCAACAACATTACCCCCAATACACTTGTCTATTTGTGGGCATGATTCAAGAGAGTTCCTGGAATTGTAGGTTTCAACGTTGCCTACAACTTTCCCTGTTTGCCTCACTATTTAAGTCACAGCTATAACTTCTGAACAGAACATAGTCACGTTTGATGTCAAAGTAGAAACACTGATCGCAATTGTGGTGTGTTCTTCGTCTTGTATCAGAGTAGCCAGTGATTTCCCTTTTCAGCAGTTTATGTGCTTTGACCAGTTATAGTTCTTGCGCATGCAACATGAAGTCTTAGTGGTGATGTTCTTCTCAGTACTTCTGAAGCCCATCTCCTCGCTAGAAGCTTCGCAAACAAGTGTTTTTTGCGGCGCCTTAATCGCCAACTGTTGCAACGTCAGTTAACCCAGCTCTCTCTTTGCATATTATACAAGGCACATCCATTATCTTGAAATTGACAAAATAAAAGCAAAAAACCCCTTGGTTTTGGGGGATTTGGGGTTTTAAAAGCATATAATAATAATTTCATTCAGATTCGTGGCTTGTTTCCAAACTATGCATTTCTCTCACAAGTGGTTGCTAAAGATATGAAATTGAGAACAGCGGCATATTACTGCCAATATTGGCCGCCATCTTGTTGGATTTTTTTATGTTTAGTTATATACTTTAATGATTTAAATGGATTGCCTGTGTTGAACCTTATTTAGACACTTTTATTTGCATTTCTACATATCTGGTGCCTAAGATATTGAACAAAATAGAGAACGGTGCCTAATTGGGCGTCATCTGGCCGCCATCTGGTTTGGATATTTTGAGTGTTTTAGTCATGTAATTAATGATTTTATAGGCTTGCTGATATTTGAAAAACCTATGTTTTCGACACTTGTTTATGCATTTCTACCATGTCCTCTTGTTTAAGATATGATAAAAAACAATGGTTGGCCATTTTGCGGCCATCTTGAAAAAGCAAAGGAAGGATTTTTCAGGGACTCTTTTATATGTTATTTTATCATACCCATAGGCATTTCTTTCCTGAAATTTTCAGCTGTTATAAATTTTTTCTAGTGTTGGCGCTCATATACATGTATACTCTAGTGCCTAGTAGGGGAGTCGCCACAAGGGCGAGAGCAGTACTCCATCCAGCTGCAGCATGAAAGCCTTGTAGTGGATAAGAGTTCAGGTGTGCAAGGAAGGGCTGTGTACGACGGAGGATGCCCAGTCAGTGGCTTGTCTTGGAAGCCAACTTTGAATATGTGGTTTGTAGACAAGAAGATCATGGCTGATGTGAGACCAGGAGTTTTGAATGACCAAACCTCCCAAGAGCAGTGTTAAAGAAAGTAGAATCTGAGCGTTTGCCAGACTGTTGAGAGGGAGGAGGAGAGAAGAGAAGAGAAGAGAAGAGAAAAGATGAGATTTTTTTCTCCCTTTCTTCTTTCTTCCTCCCAGGATTGAAGACATAATTCCTCGTATTTGACCAGCCTTGGATTATTTTTTTTTTTTCCATGTCTGAAGAGAGGGCAGAAAAGCGCAGCTGCCTGTCTGAAGAATGAGTGTATGGCAGAAAGGGTGGCGTCTTCGGGCATATAGATTTTAAAGGGAATTTTTCCGAGTCAGAGAGATAAGAATAAAGCGGTGATTATTTTTTAATTTTTTTTTTGTTTCCAGTCTTGTTCGCTGCTGAAAGTATGTTCATCCTGTGCATATGTTTGTTGTTCATTCCCCAACATGGCTACCAGATAATGTAGTGAGAAAAATATTTTTCCATACTCTTGTTTATTTATTACCTCTGCCATCCAAAGGGTGGCAGAGGTTATGTTTTCACCCTGTTGGTTTGTTATGCTATCTACCTGTCTTGTTTGTGAGCAGGATATTCAAAAAGTTTACAGACTGAATTTGGACGAAGTTGGTGGACAGGTTTGGTGGTGGGAATTGTTTAGATTTTGATGAAGATCCCAATATTATGGATACAAGAATTTTTAATGTGGTTCTTCACCATTGAGAGATGGGCCGAAAAACGATACATAGGCATGATATTTCAAAAGCTTGTGGACAGCTTATGATAAAACTTGTGACCGAGTTGATTCGGCGACAAGAACAAGCGGATTCCGATTTTGGTTACGGTCTGGATTCAGATCCAGCTTCGTAGGGATACAAACGGAAACTGTTCAGCTGGCAGAGGTATGCACTCTATTGAATGCCGCCTCGTTGTCCTTCATTTTTTTTGTTTTTGTAAATAAATAATGTAATAATTTTATGCTGCTCTTCAATCTCGCCTCACTTGAAATTGTCGTACAAATGGATCAGTTCCCTGATGTAATGGTCACCGTACGTCCCAAAGTGCTAGTGTGTATTTTGGTTGGACACCTGTTGCATATATTGGCAGATGTTGAAGTCTGTGTTGTGGTCTTCAAGCAGGACTAGCATTGTAACATTGCAAGGTCTGATTGCTTGTGATATTGCCTTTCCAAACATGTTTTGAAATGATTTTTCTTTTAGTGCATAAAGCAATGAATACTACCTACTTGCTTTAGCATGATTAAATTTTTTCTGTTTCCTGCAGTATTTGCCAACTAAACTTTGTTACTCTGACTCATAAATTGCTCAGAATGGAGCTTCTCTCTTTACAACCTAATGTATAGCCTCAAGTAAACCAAGACTTATTGAAAGCAACTTCAGGAAGGTATACTACCTACATCAAAAATATTGCTTCGTCACATGGTTAGAATGTTTTGAAATACCATTCAGTTCTTAATAGTTTAAAGCCAGCACCCAAGGCATTTTCCTTGGGCTAACTGGAAGTTCGGATTCAAAAGATTGTATGAAAGTACTTTCTTTGGATTATATAATCCTGCAAGTGTTGTAGCAATTGCTGCTTTCCAACTTGCATTAACAATTTTGCATTCAAAATAATTTTGTGCTTTCAAGAGGCAGTGATTCCAAATGATCCTAGCCAGTTTCTAGCCTTTTATTTTCTTTTTTCCCTGCAAGCAACGCAAAGGCTGCATTTTGCCTGAGGCAGACTTTCATACAAATGCAAGGTGGTATAAGCCGGTTGAACAAGTACCAATCGTACCAGCTGGGAATAATACTTTATTTTCGGTAAAAAATATTTGAAAGTAGTTTTTCCTTTTGGGCGGGGGGGGGGGGAGTTGTCAGTTTATACGGAGCCACCATTTACTTTTAGGTGTGCGTTTTCACTGTGGAATGCCAAAAGAAGGTCCAATTTGGCAGAAAGAGTGATGCGTCCAATTGTGTCTTGAGGGAGTTTGTTAAAAACTTTTTTAGTCCCCGACCGTTTTACTGGAGGGGGACTATAGGTTTGCTCTCTGTCCTCCGTCCTATCCGTCCGTGTGTCCCACCTGTTGTTTTCAGACTTTTTTCCGGCATACCCTTTTAACATATTTCAATCTGAAACTTGCACATGGCTTTAGTAAGACAATTAAGAAACTAGTTGAGTTTCAGGGAGTTTCATCAATTTATTCAAAATTATTCCCTTTGTTGACTTCAGATAATATCACATATATACATGGTCAGTATTCAGCTGTCCTGACTGCCACCCACTGCTCTTCAACACCGCATTGCTGGACATCTGGCTGACTCCACCCCAATAAAATCAGCGCTACATTGATGAGGCAGCACAGATTGGCAGGCCAAGGCCTGGGTTTAGTCATGGCGCAGTGCCATCTGGAATGATCCAGATAAATAACCACGATGTATATGTATGCACAAGCTGTACACATGTTTTTTGCTTCATGTATGCACATCAGGTTGTTTACTCTGCCATCGAAGCGTGAAGGAGGTAAATGTTTTCCCCCCTGTTTGTCTGTTGGTCTGCTTTGTGTGTAGAATATGCTCAAAAAGTTGTGGATGGATCGAAGAAATTAGGGGGCAGGTTGGGTGTGTGACAAGGACGAACTGATGAAGATTTGGTGAAGATTCGAATCCAGATCCAATCCAGTTCAATAATTTTTCAAGTGATTTATTCACCATTGCAAGATCGGGCCAAAAATGAAATACGTCGATGATATTTCAAAAATGTATTGGGCCGATATTTCTCTTGGATCCAGGCCATTGTGGGGCGGAGGTATGCGCTCTATCGATGCCCTTTAGTTTTAATACGAAATGGTAAAGCCTTAGAAACGAACAAAATACGGTGGGTTGAAAGAGTTCTTCTTCATTTTGTTCTGGTATTGCTCAAGTGTGCCGTTTTAAAAGAATACGAATTTTTATCACGTGTTATCCTAGGCTGTTCTTTATCGTTCTAATCTACAAAAGATATCAGTAAATGAAATTGCGTTTTTTCTTTATTTTGCCGAATAGACCCAAACATGGGGTTTGTTGGGTTATTTCTTATTCTTTGGGACCAGTCGGGGGACCATGTATTTGGTCAAAGCATTCTTGTTTCTTGTTCGTTTTGATTGTGACATACCGCAGCTACAGTCGTGAGATTTCATGATTGTTCAAAACGCTATAAAATTCAAAAATTTGATTTAACATTAGATCTTGTAATTGGTTTTCTTTCCTGAATGTTGTCAATATTTACAAGGTTGCGAAATGTCCAATTAAATGCTCGTCATTTTTACAAGATATTGTAAATATGAATCGCCTTTATGGATGCATTTTACCAATTCATCGATTAATTATCAGTATTTGTGGTTTGAGTGCATGTGGTGACAAGAGATGACAAATGTTGTTGGTTTTCATTTGAGGTGTAAGGCAAATCCTGATGATTTGAGAAAATCAGGATCTAAACAGCCAACTTCAGGAAACGTCCGACAACACTGAACTTCTTGTACTCACCACCGAAGGTGATGGAGGTTATGTTTTCACTCGTTTGTCTGTTCTATTTGTGAGTTCAAGTCTCAAAACGTTGTGATTGATTGGACGAAACTTAGTGTCAGTGGTTGGGCGTACAAATCCAATTGATTAGATTTGGTGAGATCGGATCTGATGCAATATATTTATATATTATTTTAAGTGATTCTTCACCATTGAAGAATGTGGGCAAAAACAATATATACAGTAAGCATGATATCTCAAATGGTTACAGAGGAATTCACACAAAAACTTGGTGGATGAGTTGGGGAGGTGACAAGAAAAACCGATTAGATTTTGGTTCAGGTTCAAATCCAGAATCCGGCCTATCAGTGGATACAAAATGTAAAACTGCTCAGCTTGGCGGAGGTATTTGAAAAGCCTCCAGGCCTAGCACTGACTGGGCATCCTGGGTCTCATATTCAGTGATCTTTCTTGGACAAAACCAATTTCATTCTAGTTGAAGATGCAATCATTCTGTTCCGTATGAGTCGTTGGTCCTTTTATTGTACCTGCATAACCCTTTGTGGAAAATTCCCATACCGCTGCCTACCCGCTGTGAGGCACACCTGTGCTCCAGACTCGCACTCACCCACCATAGGTGGGTTCTGCCCGGACAGCCACTCGCCCGCACCATGGATGCTTGTGTGCCCCCATACTGCAGTGCTCTGACAAAGCTCATACCGTTGGATTGCACCCACACAGCAGCCCTACCCAACCGGGCCATGGAACCGACCCCTGTGGACACCTACGAGGCCCGGCCGTGGACCACGCGCCATGCTTGCATCGTCCACGGTGGCGTGCACCACGCTCACACCCACCTACCCATACATGTCACCCATCCCGCATATGGCGCAACACGCTCCGACCACTGCCATCCCCCCCATTCCCCTGCATGCCACCGGCTCCGCTGTTGGAGCACGCGCTGCCTTGTATGCTTTCCCAGCCCCATCATGGATGTGCATGTCCTTGCATTGTGCCCCCATTAGGGTGTGCGTGTTCTCCTCAGCCACTGCTGCCTCGCCATGGACCACACTGTGTCCACACATTTCCATGCAGTCGTTAGCGCCTGTTCACGCCACACACCGCCCGCACCTGCTTCTTAAACAGCACCGCCTGCATCGTCTTTGCGGTCCATATATGTTATATGTTGGTACTAAAAGGCTTCCTCGGATACAGCATCTATCTTTGCCCTTGGTGTTAATTCCTGCCAGCTCGCGCAACGAATTTGTTGTCAACCTCTCAAGCAGGTCTACTTTTCTAAGGTCTAGGTCTAGGTCTACTAGCACAGGTCTAAGGAAATGCCATCATCATATTCAATAGATTTATTACTGTTGCTTTGGCCACAAAGCAACTGGTTGCAATGTGTTGGCTTGGCTTTCAATTTGCATGACTGGTACTGCGCTACTTCCATACTCCATACTATATTTCCTATCTGTGCTGTCCTTTTCAGTCATGAGATTGACTACAATATTTGCCTGGAAGGTTTAGGGATACTTCAATGGTTTTTCCTCAGATAAAACTTGGCCAATGCATGACTTGATTTCTGAATCTGCTTGCTCTCTCAGAATCCTTGTCCAATCATCCTTTACTCTTGATCGTCGCATTCACATGAAGACTTTCCTGGCAGAGACAAAAGTGTTTTGTGTTTCTCCAATTATCTACAGTCCTAAAGATCAATGCTGGTCCACAACTCTTTTTATCTTGTTGATACTAAATCTGGCTCCTCGTGCTTTTCCCATTTATGGAAGTTTCTAATTTCTGAAATCTGGGATTGGGCCCGTTCAACATCCAAGTGGTGTTTGTCTCCATCATTTGATTGGGTTGGGTAAGATGGTCTGCTAAGTAACCTCCTGGTAATGTTCAGCACCTCTGCTCCTTTATAGCATCTGATGAATAATTACCTCCCATTCTTCTTGTCTTTAAACGTAGGAAGCCATTTATAACACCCTTGATGGACTAACAGCTTGGTGATTTGGAACACAGTTCTTGAATCTCCCTGTCTGGATCCTGCTTCTGCCTTTCAGGCCTTGGGTCTGTCCTTGCTCTCTTATCCTTTAGTACGTTCTGCATTAAGCTCCTCATCCTTTTTCATGACAGTTTCACTGAGAGCTCTTGTTTTTCTTTGCCTCAAGCAAGAATGTCATCGCTGTCTGAACTACTGTGGTGGGACACCACCTGTCTGTTTGGAGTCCTTCAGCAGAAGTTTACTTCTGTTCAATCTCTTGGAGCAGGCTGCCTGGTGGATTTGGGGGTTATTTCTGCCTTGAGGGTTATGTCATGTTCTGCAGTGCCTATTAGAGGGTACCTTTTGGGAGTCGGTGTTCCAACAGGTAACGCACCCTTATCCAAGTGAACAGATAGTTTAGAGGACCTGGGTGTAGCCCTGAGTGTTGCCTCATATGGCGCAAATCTCGGATCCCTTCTCTGCAGTTCACGACTGGAACCGCACGAGCAGCCAGGATTCTTCGAGGCCTAACATTTGCACTGTTCGTGTGGCCGTCTGGGCGCCGTCTTTCGCCACAAAGTCCCCTGAAGCCCTCACTCGCTCCTTGTTTTACTGTGGTTAGTCATCTGTGGCACCCCCATCCTTATTATATTCCTCTTTACTCTGCCACCGGAGGTGAAGGAGGTTTGTTTTCACCCCTTTCTGTCTGTTAGTGTACAGATATCTCAAAAAGTGTGGACGGATCCGGAATTATATTTTTGTGGACAGGTTCGGTGTGTACAAGGACGAAACTGATTAGATTTTTGGTGAGGATCGAGCTACTGCGCAAATTTTAAGTGATCTTCACATTGAGAGATCGGCCAAAAATGATATATAGCAAATATCTCAAAAAGTTGTGGACAGTGGGTGCATCGCAAGGACCGAATTGATTCGATTTGGTGAAGCATCCGATCTGGATCTGATACGAGAATTATTAATTTTTATAAAGTGCTTCTTCCACCATCGAGAGATCAGAGTAGGGCCAAAACGATTATAGTACTGTATAACTGATATTTAACCTCCGCCATCGAAGATGGAGGAGGTACTGTTTTTCACCCCGTCTGTTTGTTTGGTTGTTTGTGAAACAGTATTACGGAAAAAACTCCTGCGAGGATTTAGACGAACTTGGTGGGGATTACTATGGTCGCAAGGATCATGCCATTAGAGTTTGGACTTGGTCCAAAAAAGTCAACTTAGGTTATTCGGCATTTTAAAGAAAAAATTCGATTATTTATTGTTTTTTTGGTTTTGCATTTCTACATGTTTTAAGTGATTCCAACCCCACTCCAAAAAAAAATTGTTAGAGCAAAAAAAAACCAAAATTTTTGCAACTTTTTTTCAAAAAAATCCGTTTTTTTTTTTTGCCGATTTCTGCATTTATAAGTATTTCCAACAAAAAACATGCCAAAACTAGAGTGGAGCACTCGGATAGAGCGCAAAACCTCTGCCCCAATACTGCTAGGTCACTCAAGTGAACCTGAATCCTATTCATTCAATTTGACGTCAACAGTGCTCAGAGTTATAGTTTGCAACTTCCCTACTTCTCTGT
>CM068960.1:66743264-66761429 GCA_035128595.1 Eptatretus atami | reverse complement strand
CTGGAGTACCGGCGGAAAGTAGACGCAGCGACGCGCTGCTCTGGCGCATGCTCCCATACCTGACCTGACCCTACACATGTAGGACGAAGCGCCGCCTCAATTCCAAGTTCCATAAAGACCATCTCTGGAGCAAACCAAGTGCCAGAATAAAGGGAGGATTCGCTTTTCTTTTGTTTCCCCTTGTCTGTATTCAAGTCCTGTGAAGAGGCACTTCGACTTTAGACTTCATTCACCTCACGTTATTATTATTACATTTGGAATTACCCTTGTAAATATTTATATTGTCATTAAATCCCCGCGTTTATTTTAAGTTGCCGTGTCTGTATTTGTTGTGGGGTTCGAGTATAAACCTCCCTGTGCATCCATCTGTGTTCAATCGCTCCACCAGTGCCGCACCCCACCCCTCCCGCACGAGTTATAATCTCTGAGGATGAACGTGTCCGCCTCCATATTAAAACCGCTCGGCTATCCGGCCTGGCTGGTGTTACCCACCCGTCCACCACAATTGGGTAGGGGGGGGATTAACCCGAACCGCCAGACCCACGACAATATAATAATAATAAAAAATTTAAACCGATTTATCTGGGCACTTAAAATTAAACATCATCTATTACTAAAAGGAGAAGTGTCCACGTGTGCACGTGTCATGCGTTATCCTAAAGGGTTTCTGCCATCGTAGAATAATACAAATGGTTCCGTTGGAAAGCAAATGATCAATTTACTTGTGTCTGATTTACCAAAAATTGTCTATTTAATCATAAAATGCCCATTTTGAAAACCCATCTTTCCAGGAGGGAAGAGGAAGAAGCAGGATTTGGAGCTTTAATGCAGCGGTTGCAAAGGAACAGCAGCAGGAACTCTTTATCAAACTAGAAGGGCACTCGGTGGAGCAACTACCTCTGTCAGACTGATTAGTTTACGTTTTGAATCCCACTGATAAGCCAGATCTGGATTCGGACTTGAACTAAAATTTAAATCGGCTTGCTCTTGTCACCTCACCAACTCATCCACCAAATTTCGTCCGAAGCCGTCCACAACTTTTTCACATATTTTTCAGACCGTCCACAACCTACATGTTGTTTTAGCCCAATCACTCAATGGTGATGAATCCCTTAAAAATTCTCAGATCCAGATTTGGATCTTTCCCAAAATCAAATAAATTCTTCCTTGTTGCATACCCAACCTGCCCACCAAGTTATGCCTGAATCTGTCCACAACCTTTTGAGATGTCTTGTTCACAGACGGGGGTGAAAGCATAACTTCCATCGACTTTCGGTGGCGGAGGTAATAAAGCATGATGGACACAGACATATGTGTGTGTATATATATATATATATTGTTACGAATTCTGGCCCGTCCGGCGTGCGATCGGCCGCTTGACTCGAATGGCGACCGCGTCGCCCACCGGAACGGACAATTCAGTCGTGACCCTCTTGGAACTATCGCCAAGGAGCTAGTCACGGGTGGGGGTTTACCCTCACCACAACCCAGTCCGCATTCTACCCGTGCGAAATAGGGTGAATCGCCGAAAGTCGATATACCTAAGTACTCGCACGGGTAACCTACCGAGGGGTTGTACCACGCCACAGGTCGACTCCGGACACGAACCGCTTAAGCGGCTCATTCCGTGCTACAGGGATAACCGAGCGGGTTATCGTCGACCTTGACGGTTCAGATTAGTTACCGGGTGTTTTAAACCCACTATCAATCCCTTACGTGATGCAAGATGGAGATTCAACAAGGAAAGGACGAAGCGAAACGGGGGAACAATTGGACAAGCACATTTAATGCGCGACACACGGAAGCACGTATTTCCAGTCAGCAACAATTAATCATGCACGTATACAGAGACAAGAACAAAAGCAAGAACGAAACGCAGAGCTACAACCGAATATAATAATTACACTGGCACTTATGCAGGTCTAAACTTGACGGACTGGCGCCACACACACACATTTACACAAAACCCAAAGAAACAAAAGTGGCGACTTCCCTTTTGTGCACCGAGTCCTTCTCCCGCGCCCTCAGCTTTCAGCTCCTCCGGCGTGGTCGGTAGCTCGTGCTTCGCGCCGGCACGTGTTGGCCGCTCGACGCCACGGACGGGGTTTTGGGGAACGAACAGGGTTTTCCGGCGCTATCTCGGTGCGGACGGGGGGGGGGGGGGGGGGGGAAGAAACCGTCGATACTTGGGGCGAGAGAGGGGAATGGCAGACGCTCCGTCCCACCAGCGGGTCTCGGGACCGCACCGACTCCGACTGACCCTCCGACCAGGAACTCTCGAGCAGGAGCTTCCTCTCTCTCTCACCACACCGTCATGTACAAAGGATCAAGCGCGCGCGCCCTGAACTCTCCTCGTCCGCCCCCTTTTGTAGCGCGGGCTCCGCCCTGTCGCTCCGCCCCGTTCTTCGCTCCACCCCTCTTCAAGGCGTTTCGAGAAAGGTCTCGACAGGGGGCGTTCCTCCTCCCTGATCGCGTCACACCGCGCATCCACCAATCGGGAGCGAGCTGCCCCACCCCTCCCCTTCACACCAAGCGCGGGAAGAATGGCGGGAAAAAAACCCCCACAGGCTTCACAAGTGCTTTTGTTCTGCCAATCCTTTTCGGATGGTTTCCGTGGTGCGGAAACCGTCTTACCGTGGTCCGCGGAGGATGGCGTTCGTAAGCGGCGTAGTGGCGAAGATGGTGGTGATTGTTGTGGGTGGTGTGAGCGTGGTGGGCGTTGTGGTGTAGGTGGTGGAGGTTGTTGTTTGCATGGAGGTTTGTGGCAATGGTGGCTCAAAATAACGATAGATAAAGAAAAACGGCTAACTAAAGCGTCGCAGCCCGAATGAATCACACATATTCCCTCTAAACAACGGGTGGGCTAACTACACATGAACTTAGCGTCATAACTGATCTAAGGACCCTTTATGGTGTATTGCGAATTTCCACAGCCGTAACATATATATATATTATATACATATATATATATATATATATTGTTATGGAAATGGCCCTTATTGGACTACTAAATATAGGATTAGCTCAGATCCCCATTAAATGCATGTTAGCTAGGTTGTATGGTAAAATGGACGTTACATGTGTGTCGGGAGGTGTAGGATGCATGTTTTATTGTTCATACAGTGGTGGTGTGCCAAGGCCCCTCTTCCTCCCTCTCCGGACGATAGGCCCCACCCAGTCAGCTGAGAGGGTGTGGCCAAAAGAGGAAGTGAAGCTAAGGGGAGGAGTTTGTCGGTTTTCGCTGAGAAAGGCGTGCTCGGGTCGAAGGAGCGAACGAGAGAAAACGAAGGCTTCGTAAAAAGGTTGAGTTTGTGGAAAACAGTCGGGTTTTCGAGGCGTGCTCGGGGTGGCTTCGAAGCGAGCGAACGAAGGCTTCGTAAAAAGGTTCAGCGTGTGGAAACATCGCTCTCGACACGTGCTCGTGTTTTCAAAGCGAGCGAACGAAGGAGGCACAGTGTTGGATCTCCGGGAGAGACGCTGAACCTGCCTGCACGTCGAGTCTGCATTTTTGGCAGTAAGAGAGGCTGCCTTTTTGGGGCAGTGGGAGAGGCGGCCTGCACGTCG
Source organism: Eptatretus atami (assembly GCA_035128595.1). Classification (NCBI taxonomy): domain Eukaryota; kingdom Metazoa; phylum Chordata; class Myxini; order Myxiniformes; family Myxinidae; genus Eptatretus; species Eptatretus atami. The sequence goes on along the minus strand of CM068960.1, from coordinate 66,757,865 downwards.
AGTCGGCGATCGACTCTTATGAGGAGGTGATTCTGCCGTGAGAGAGACGGCAGCCGGCTTTGAGAGGCGAGCTGTGAAAAGGAAAGAAAAGGTGATTCTACAGAAAGAAACTGAGAGGACGGAGTTGAGAAGTCGGGCTTTGAGGCGGGAAGGCAAGAGAGGAAACGACGGAGCCTCTGACGGTCCCTGCTCACACCAACGGCTCGACACGTTTGCCGATCCGCTTGCCGGAGCCGGCACCTCGATTTGGGCCTTGTCTGGTGAACAGGCCAGGCCTGGATTTGTATGCTGGACCATGAGAGAAATCAGCTGAGGCCCATCGTCGACCTACGCGGGGTCAGAGCGCGCGGAGACCGCGTGCGGTGCGGAAAGGAAAGAGTGCGGCGCCGCCATCTTGCCACGCGGCGCGTTCGAGCTGGGCCTCGAATCCGTGGACATCCGCCTGTTGCGAGCAACATTCGTGCTTTTGACACTGTCCTCTTGTCCATGAAACATCACCAAGTACTCTGTCTTGTCTTGCATGCATGCTGTCTGTCTCTTTGTCTGCACGTGTTGTACAAGGCATATCTCGGTAGGGACCCCCTCGAAACCTGTAGTCCGTAGTTCCCTAGTTAAGAATGGGTTAAAGATTGTTAATAAAAGCATTGTCGTGAATGTTTTGATTGTGTCGTATTCCCCGATGTTCCCCAATAAATCTGGTTGGTTCGTATGAAGTTGCCGCTATGGATTAATTCGTGTCGCGTCGAGGAACGGTCCGTTCGATTGGCATATAAAACCAAAAATGGTTACAGACTGGCAGAAAACGCTCGGCATCTGACACAACCAGTCTGTAACCGGGGTTCTATTTCCCCAACTGGTAAGGTACAAGGATTACGTTGGTATCGCGATTGAAGACGCGTGACCCGAGGCCTGTGCCGAGCCGGCCGGCGTTACAAACCCCGGAGACGGCGGTGGTGAGGGTGGCGCCAAGAGTCGGGCTAGAAATCCCGTCACCCCGGATCCGCAACAATATATATATATATATATATATATATATATATATATATATATATATATATATATATATATATATATATATATATATATAAATATACACACACACACACACACACAGTATTGTAGTACTTCTCAAAGCAATATAAAAACAGAAAGCAATCAGATTGCAGACCCTCACCAGGACTTGTTCTGTGTGGCTTTATAGACGTACTCACATTCTAATTGTACAGGGTCGCCTGAAAGTATGCACACCATCAGACAGATACAATGACCGATTAATTATGGCAAGTAATTCACAATAAAACCTGTAAATTAAAAGGGGTTTTAGGCCAAATGCTTTAGTGGGGAAGGATAAAGTGACTTTCAGACCACCCTGTATAATACTTTACAGAGGTACTCAGGTGGAAAAAAAGAAAAAGAAAAAGAGATCGTGTAATACTGGCTACCACCAGGTGGTATTTGTGGCCTACGGTATGTATACATGTGGCTTGTATGTATACAAGCACATCGTGTGGATAGACAGACAATTAAATGGACCCAAAGGCAATACCCTCTCCTCCGATGAGGAAAAGGAACACACAAACAACAGCAACAACAACTTTATGTGATAAAAGATCCATTTTTCACGTGCTTAATTTCATTTACATCCTCATTGAGAGTCACAGACAGACATGCAATACGTTTGTGAAGTGAAACATGCTGTCGTTTGATTAAATCAGTCAGCGAAGCGACGGGTCGGCAAGACTTGTTATAAATTAATTACAGTACGATGATTTTGATATTTTATAGTGTGACAGGTAATCTTAAGATTGCCATGAATTAGTACAATTCCAATCCACACAACAAGCCTCCAACCTAATGCAAAATTGTATGACCTGCTGGGACCCCTCTATGTAGACTCAACTTGTTACCCCACGCACACAAAGTGAAAAGCAGGGTTAAGCAATTGGTTCATGTTTGTCCTTCCGTCTGTCTGTCTGTCTGTCTTATCAGTTTATGATCGAGGAACAGCTTATTAAATCGAATTAACACGAATAGGAAGACAAGTCTTTCGTTTTTACTGTACTTTGTCTCTGAATTCGTCCCGATCACACATGCACAGAGAGGAGAGAGACAATATTTTTTTATATTAAGGAACGACTGTACTTTTGAATAGTTCTAGGTGTACATGTATCAGAGCAATATAGTCCATGACCACTTTTTTTCCTTCACGGGTATGTATAAAAGTGAAATTGACTGCTTAAAAAGGTCATAAGAATCTTCAGAAGACTTATCCAAGTTTTCCCACAATTCACATTTACACAGGACGAGTCACTCTGATGCAAATGCAACAAATGTCAGGTCAGCCAATTTTAATTCCAAATGTCTTTGTATGTATCGCATCCACCCGGTATTATGTTGCGAATTTCAGTCACTCTATGGCAGACAACAGCACATCTCAGTAATCCTGAGTAATCAGATTACATGGAATCCATCGTAAGCTGTGCTTACGAATTGATTATACAAGTTATTTATGAAAAGCAAAAATCCAATGCAAATGAAAAATCAGAACCCAGTAGAACAATAACAGTATAAACAAGACAGAATATTTAACAAGCATAGCCTTGCTGGGGTATACAGATTACAGTAGATATGAGAATGAACGATACAGGCACACACTCACACCAACCGACACGCACAGCAACTACAATCACTTCTGTCCCTTTGACATTGGGCAAAGCGAATCGACATGGATGTTGCCATTATGCAACATCCCCATTTCCAATTGAGGAAATCTGACTAATCAAAAAAAGAAGTTTTCTTCATCTGTAGGCAAATGGAAAAATTTCAAGATGGGGCTGGAAACCGGGCTTGACCAACAGTCTCACGTCGTGTCCATTTTGGCATCCTCCCTGATGTATATACAGGTGAATTTTAGAAAGTCTGCATATTTCAAATTATTATATAGCACCGTAATTGGTGAAAATCCCAGACGGCGACCGTAGGAAAGGAAATTTTTTCATCGGATTTCATTGCAGTGCAATTGCATCACTGTGTGAAAGGGATGCTGGGTAGATCCTTGTCAAATATGTTAGAGATCAATTCAGATTGCATCTTTTGGTTTACATTTACTTCACTGTTTGGTTTACAGTCACCCGTTGAGAGTACGTGGCCTTTCCAGGGAGTCAATACAGTACTGCTGAAACAGTTTCTTGGCAAGGAATATGCTAGGTGGTTTGCCATTGCTCTCCCAGCAGTATTCATCATGGCAGGCATTTGGAATTTGGCCAAGACGTTAGCAGATTCTATATTAAAGACACCACTGGATCTTTACGATTCACCAGCAGCAAATGCTGGCAGATGGGTTACCTAAGAGGCAAAGTAGATTTGAGAGGTAGTAAGTCAGCCATATTGGGCTGCAAGGAGTGAACTCACCACCCCATGTGTGATTATATATAAATGTCTGGGAAATTACAAAATGTAATCAATCCTTTGTGAAATAGTAGTCAATGGTCAACATGACTGAACTATGTAAGATCGAGCAAACAAATGGCTTTGGAACTTAAAAGGATTGTCAAAATTTGGATTTTGCACTGCACATATCGATTACTGACCTTTTTAAGCCAGCCACTCCACTCTCCCATGGTGGTCAGTATAACTGAGCCCAGATGAGAATGCAAATCAAATCTAGATTTATTTTCTTCAGCAACACATGTGATGCCATGAAGTATGATGCGCGGGTCACTTACGTAGGGACAGTTCAGTCCAAATTAAATTCCTGAAGGAAGAGGATCCACCAACAAAGTGCATGGTGCTTTTAAAGCACGATAAACTGCATGTTTTTTTTTAAGGACCACAAACTGCGTGGTGCTTGTCATGCAAGAACAGCACTGCATCACGTAACACACTCTTTTGAGGTCAACCTGGCATGTCCTTAAAAATAGAATTTAATGCTAAACTATATTTAGCATAAGTAGATTTAGGCCTATTTTAGAATTTTCCACGATGTTAAACCCCATAAGAAAAAATAAACTTTCATTATTTATTTGTTTTCCTGTTTTTCTAAACGAGATATAATCAGGTACATTGAATAAGGAAAACAAGTCTGATCAGTTAATTGCATCTTATTGTGGTCCCTCCCCCTCAAAAAAATTAGATTTAGGACCTTAGACAATGAACAGTCCGAGACGATTTAGATTTAGGACCTGCTGGCAAGACGAGCATTGGGCTCAGTCATTCACTACATTTTAAAATCCCCATTCTTCAGTTGGTTGCAAATAGCTTGAAATTGATAAAAATGAATTCCTCTATTAGGCAATACTTTTCATTCTTCATAATTGAGGGATACAAAACAACAAGTGGTGCCAGGCACAACAAATCCCGCCCATTTAAGGCATAAAGTTATTTTGGGGATCAAATTAAATTTGATACATCCTTAACCCCGATCTTCATAAATATGCATTTTTCACTATACGATTGTTAGGATTTTAAGTCACAAATAAAATAAGGTTCACTATAGCTTAGTTTGAAGTAAATCGGATCATTTTTGACGAAAGTTATGAGCGAAAAACGATTTTGACCTTTTCGTGACCTTGACCTTGACCTTTGATCCAATTGAAACCAAAAGTTAATGGGGTCGTCCAAGGTTCATTGCCCACCTGTGGATTAAATTTGATAGTTGTTGCTAAAGCAGTTTTGCCGTAAAGTTGCTAACAGACAGACAGACAAACAAACAGACAAACAAACCGGATGATTACAATATCCCGCTCCCTACCGTAATAATGATCTGCATGTATTGCTCAAAATATTAATTATTCTTTGAAAGTTCGAAATAAATGAATGAATGAAACAAAAGGCCAAGTGAGGCAATTGACAAGATTCACATACCTCTCATTCTGCTGCAATTCCTTCAATGTCACGGATACATTTAAAAAAAAACTAACAGCGTTGAAAGGCATATTCAAAGAATTTCAAAGGGTGGTCGAGCTATAGAGTGACACCTAGCTTCCAGAACCCAGCAATGCAAGTGAAGCAAAGGACAGTGCATTTTGATCCAAGTTTTTCCAGTCGACTTCAGCACCATGTCGATACTTTCAAATGAAAAACTAAAACTTCTCCCTGATGCTATTTTCCAGTTCTTTCCAAGAAGATAGCAAAATATGCAGTGTTGAAGCACCAGAAATAATTACAGTATTTATAAGATAAAAAAAAATAAAATTATTCAACCTTTCCAATTACTGCAAGGACAATGTCACGAATCAAATTAACTTTACCGGTACGTTTAAAGATAAAATGCGTTTGGGATTTCCATCCAAGTATAATGCTGTCATCAAGGATCCCAGGTTCCCATACATAATGTATCAATGTCCTTCTATATTATTGTCCTACATAAAGTACATGTACAAGCCCCTCCATAAGCCTCAAATAACTGTATGCAAGTAATCGATATACTCTACATAATAGGATATTGCTGCCTAGGTCTGTCTCACCCTGAAAAATGGAAACACTCATCGGAAAGAAAACATGAAGTGAAAGTTGTTTCAAATTAATCCAAACCTAAAGGAAAATAAAAAAAATTTTCATCAGACCAAAATTTAAAATTTTTTCAAAATCTGAACCCAGGCGATGTATATGCAGCAGAACGCTGCCTTGATCACTCCCAATTTATTATTATTTTTCTTTGCTGTTAAGAAATGTGCCACGATATCTTTGCTTTTAAGAAATATGATTTTGGAATTTCACTACTCCATACAGTATATAAAATAGGCTCATGCTGTTAGTCTGCCCCCCCCCCCTCCGAAACATGGAAACATTTCAGAGAGAGAAAAATATTATTCGGTAAAAGTTGCTTGAAATTAATCCTAACAGACAGGAAATTACAACATTAAAAAAAAAGTTGTACGCAAGAGACTGCATTTTCACACACCTAAAATGCAAGTAACGCAACCTTTAGAACCAAGAACTTCCCAGGAAGATGGATTTGCCATGGTGGGCTAGTCTCCTGGCCTCCACAGTCTCCCGATGTTACGCACTTAGACTTCTTCTTTTGGGGGTATGTCAAGGGTTCTTTACCAAGTCTCTGTTGCTGACATTGAATCACTTCGTGCAAGGATAACCAACTGCATCAGCAGTGTGATGAGGGATTTGTTTGTCAACATGTGGATTGAAGTAAATTATCGCTTGGATGTGCTACGTGCCACTAAAGGTGCACATATGTTGAGGTGTACTGAAGGACACAAGAAACGTTACGAATTATGACAGAATGCAAAAAAAAAAAAAAATCATTGTATCTCTTTTGGTTTGGCTGTAATAAAATAAAATAAAAACCGGAACAAGACTTTGTGGACAGCCTGGGGGCACGGCTGTGGAGCTAATGCAATGCCCCTAGTTCCAGTACACTGGCACTCATTTCACCAACCTCAGAAGGATGACAGGTTGAGTCAACCCCACCAGATGTTAATTGAACGGCCACAGAGGCTCAAACTGAGAACCCTAAGATTCCAGGCCAGCCACCCTAACCGCTAAGCCAACACCAGGCTTTGTTTCCACGTCTAAATTATCTTTATATAATCCATGGTAAGTTTACCCAATCAATTTTTTTTAATCAATCAACAAGTTGTTAAACTCATTTTACTCTCTTCTTGAAGCATCAGGTGCATACAACCACTCAACACATTCCTTGTTGAACCTCCAATTTTGAGCTCTTTCAACAAGCGCAAGAATTAAAGGCTTCCTTTTTTTTCTATCGTGGTATTTTTAACCATGGGCTTCTGTGTGTAAACTATTAAATAAACAAACCTGCCCCCAATTCCACAGTCTACAAATGTTGACTCGTGAAAGAGCAATGAGACAGATGCAAGGTGAACTTACTGCCAAGAAAGTGGTGGGGAAGAGGGAAACAATGGACTGGACTTGGATTCCAGAGTTTGTGCGTTGAAATCCACCTGAAGTCAGCAATATATAGACTTAGATTCTAATCTACAGGTAATCAAGCTGGTCTCAGGATGATTGCCATAATTATGATTTTGATTTTGAGTATAAACCCAGCTGGCTCATTAACAACATGCAGGGTAGGATCATCTGCTGCTCCACTGGGTCTTGTTAACATGTGACGCTTGTCCACTCATTGTGGTCAACACTTTTTCCCTTCTCTTGATACAGGTCTTTGTTAATGACTATGGGTTCTATCCTTCACTTGTACTTTCCACTTAAAATAAAATTATTTTTAAAAAATCTGAGCAAGAGGGGAAAGAAGCGAAGAAAAGATCGTGGATGGTTTGAGGAACGACATCAAATGCCACTTTGGGAGATTAAAGACGCAGAAATATTCTATTGCTGCGCAAGCACAGGAGCACACGCATGCCACAATGTGTTAATGTTTAATACAGAACATTTGTTAAAATAGAATAGTACTTGGGACAAAAATCAGAGCATATGAAAATTCCAACAATAAATCGGTCACGACAACTGCAGTTTCAGTACAACATCCACCATAAATATCAACTTGAAAACAATTTGAAAACAAAAACATTAAAAACTTAAAATCACAACGTCAAAATACTCAGCCAGCGAGTTGGTTTTTCAATAGACAGGAAGAAAATTTCTTCCATTCCACAGCGAGACAACAAGCTTCATCACCGCCAAAACAATACACAAATGGATGATCTCAACACCTTCAACAGTTATCCAAGTTCATTTTCGTATCCCATTCATGGTTTCTCTATGAAACAGCATGTTAAAATTAATGTCAACAAAATCAAACCAAGCTCCCCTTTGTATCAACTTGGACTTGAATGCAAGGAACTTTGGTGCAGGAGGAAGCCATTCGGGCCATCACATCTGCGCTGCAGCAACAGTAGAAATCATCTTCCATCCACAAAAAAGCTACTTACAAGTCCTGCCAATATCCATGTACCCCTCTATCTCTAATGCATCCAGGTACTTGTCTAATTCCAATTTAAACTTATCCACCCCCTCGACTGCCACTACCTTTCTAGGGAGATCATTCCATGCTTTAACTACACTCCGAGTGAAAGACCCCTGCCGTGGTAATGTCATAACTCTCATTTTCTTTCCCTCAGGTTATGGCAGGCAGGATGAATTATAATCGAGCTGGTAAAACACTTGGAATATGTATTTCAATCGTGACGAATCTCACACTCACTCTGTCTCTGAAAGAACCGTCTAGTGAACCCTCCATCTACTTTCTTCACAATTCTCTTGAAGAAGTTCAGTCACTCAATCTCCTGGGTCACACTATCAGCCATGACCTTTCTTTGACAAAAAACATTTCAAAGTTGGCCTCCAAAGCCAGCCGCCGACAGGGAATCCTCCACCGTGCAAGGTCCTTCCTTGGCACACTTGAACTCTCATCACCTCCAAGGCCTTCATCAGGAGCTTGATGGAGCACCACTCTGCATTGGCACCAAGGCCTTCAAGATCATAGGAATCTCCTGCGATGAAGCCGAGTCTATGGGCTGATCACCTTCACATCGCAGACAGGTTGGTTGTCTCTGTCTTCTACCGCCTCATTTCTGGTCTTATACCCTCTGCTATCTCCCCACCTTCACCCCCAAGGTTTATGTAGGGCACCAAAGGGTGAAACTCCCAAAATCACCACTCGCCTCCACTCATTCATTCCTCTTTTATTCCCACCTGTGGAATCAACTTCCACGTTCTCTTCAATCCCATTCTTCCCACCAGGTCTTCAAGACAGCTGTTCACCACCATCTCAGATAATCCCCAGCCCAACATGATCTTTTCTATGATAATTAACCCTCCCCAAATTTCCAGTTATTCCTTCCGTATACATCTTGTCCATCCCGTATGTCCTCCCCCAGCCCTAATTACTGCACACATCCCTTATTTCTCCAAGTCTCCCTCTATTTTGTCTCCCATTACTGCTGTTGGTATGTTTCCCTCCTCTTTTTCTCCTGTTCTTTTTCTTCTGTTACATCCTGATCCGTTCTATGTTCTGGCTCCTCCATACTGACCTCAACTTTGTATATGAAAAGAAGGCTTCTATTAAAATAAAAGCAGCATTGCAAAGGCAAAGGGATAAACGTAAATGGTGATGAAAAGTCACGTCAACAGGCATTAAAATAGAACCAACATACAGACTCGAGAAGAACGGCATCAAGATTGCAACAAACACTGCTCGAGCCAAAAATATTTCCAATTCCAAGCTGTTCCTATAATTTGCCATGACACAAACCAGTCATCTTTGAGAGCACTGTGCTTCAGGTCAACAAGGGCCACTTGTGCTCATAAACATAGACTACCAAATTTACTTCTGTAAAAGTTAGTGACAACTGGTTCAACTTTCAAATACAAGTTGTTATCTGCTTTTTTTGCTGGTTACAAAGTCGCTGGAGGAATTATGTTTCTGGGTCGTCCGTCCGTACAGACGTACAGTGCTAATTTTCTCTGCAACCACTTATCCGATTGACATGAAATTTCCACCATAGGTGCGACTACTCATGTAGAATGTTTTAATGATAATTGTGATGTCATAGGTCATGTGGTGTGGCAGCCATGTTGGAAAAAAGGAAAAACTTTGCACCTCGATCTCCGAAACGCTCCAAGGAAGAAAAAAAAAGAAAACTGGCAAAAGTCAAGTACTCCTCATGGGAAACGAGTGTGTTTATTTTTGATGACATCATGAGTGGCTTCGTTATGACGTGGCCATGCTTGAGTGAATGATGGGTAAGAAGGATAAAATTGAGACTAAAATGGTGGCTGGCCATAATGGACAGGCATCTGACTGATAGAAACAATAATAATTTCAGAATAGTAACAGTGAGTGGGTTATGGTCTGAGTTGGTCTGAGTGGGAATCTGCCAAATAGGAATGGCAACGTGCCAGGCCAGGCTAGCAGCCAAAAAGGCTGAACTGGCGAGTACAATGGAGGCTGGACAGGCCAAACTGGCGAGTACAATGGAGGCTGGACAGGCCAAACTGATAGGTGGGATCATGGTGGCCCAGATGGATGCATCTGTAGGCCAGGTCAGTGAGATTCAAAACTAAGAAGGATTTGGGGTGGGTTGAACCCCAGGGGTGAGCCTGCTGCCAAAAGTGCAGTTTGTTGCAAGAGGCACAGGCACAACACTGAGAAATAGATGCTGCTGGGGCTGAATGCAACATTTTGTAAGGGAGGTGCCACAACATGGAGTCGGAAGCGAAAGAAGATTCTGGCATCAGCTATGAGTTGGTCATGACACCCACCATAGGGCAAAGGGTGAGTAGACAGTGGGGTCAGAGGACATGACAGTAGGGTCAGGAGTGACGGAGATAGTGATAGTGTTGGAATTGACACACTAACAGCTCGGGCGTTCGGTGCATCAAGCCTGTGCTACATCTACACCACATCAATTCAATCTAACAGTTTATAAAGTTACATTTGCAGGGGAAAGGGTGTGGGAAGTGGAGTGGCTGTGCCGAGAGCAGTTGGGCAGGCAGAGACATCACCAGGGGGTCTCATACACGCATTGTCAGACCCCACTATTTGTGGTGATACGTTCCTAAAAAATGCCACGAATGTTGGGCATTGTTTTTTTGTTTTTTTTTACATGGTCTTGGCTCATGGAAGGGCGATTACACAGAGCAAATCACGACACAACATAGCAAAGGGAACAGCATGAGAAAGGGGAAAAACCAACAGCGGAGCAGCGGGAGAAAGTAGACGGAGACGGACAAACAAGGGATGCAGGTAACAACTAGAGGGGGAGCACTCGGTAGAGTGCAAAACCTCCGCCGCCAATACTGCTGGGTCACTTAAATGAACCTGATATCCTATTCATTGTAGTTCAAAACGGATCAGACTCTACTGAACCACGATTGAATAAACTAAACTAGATCGACGCGCATGTAGAAATGCCCAAAAAATAAAATCGGAATTTTTTTGAAATTAAAAGTTGCAAAATTTGTTTTTTTTTTCCTCTAACAATTTTTTTTTTGGGGTTGGAAATCACTTAAAACATGTAGAAATGCAAAAACAAAAATTCAAATATTTTTCAAATAAAATCGAATTTTTTTTGAAAAAAAGTTGCAAAATTTTCCAAGTTTTTTTTTTTTGGACCAAGTCCAAACTCTAATGGCATGATCCTCGGACCATACCTAATCCCCCCACCAAGTTTCGTCTAAATCCGTCCAGGAGTTTTTCCGTAATACTGTTCACAAACAAACAAACAGACAGGGGTGAAAACAGTAACCTCCGTCCATCTTCGATGGCGGAGGTTAATGAGGGGAAAGGGAGAATGCAAAGGGTGGACAATATGGATACATAACTGAAATTGTGTTTGACCAGTTTGTGATTATGTCAGGGTTTGAGTGGAGAGAAGAGGCTGCTGCCTGTCAGAAGGATGAGAGATGTCACGGCAGAGAGTGGAGTCATCAGCAAAGAGATAAAGAGGATTTTTCAGAGAGTCAGTGAGATCATTGATGAAGATTAGGAATAATATGGGGCCTAGAACACTGTCTTGGGGTGCTCTAGCCTTGACAGGGAGAGAAGATGAAAGGGTTCCATTGAAAGCCACATGTCTATGAGGGTGGAGGAAGTCAGTAATCCAAGAGTACAGTTGGCATTCAATTCCAAAGGCAGACAGTTTGGAGAGCAAGGCAGGATGCCAGACTGTATCAAAAGCTCGAGATATGTCGAGAGAGATGGCCCTGATCTCATGTCTGATATAGAGAGTACTCCATCCATCCATTGTTACTCCCTCCATTGTGGGGAGAGTAGAAACAGCATGTCCAAGGTCGAGTGACCAGGTCTAAATCCAAATTGATGATCTGAGCTGGAAAAACTGAATGATTTTGTCAACTGCGAGATTGGAAGTGACATTCTGTTGGTGTTTCCATTACTTTGTACACTACCTGTACCATTGTATCGTTTCCACTGCCACTACCTTTAGATCATTCTGTGCATTTACTACTCTCTGAGAGGGTAGTCTCAATGTTGGGGAGTGTGTCAGTGGTAGTAGAGCCAGAGGAAATAATGTCAGCAGAGTTCATAGAGAAGCCTGTGTGTGTGGTGTCACTATTAATTAGTTGGAGCTCCCAGAGGTGATGGGTGGTATGTGGTATCAGTTGAGGTAGAGGTTGAGGAGGAAATTAAGCTGACAGACAGATGAGGTAGAGAAGGGGGAAAGCAATAGACTAGGGGAGGATATAAGTAGAGTTTGAGACAAAAGGAAGGGTTGCAGTAATAGCGATTATAGGGACAATGACAGCGATTGTAGTGGAAGGAAGCGAGGGCAGATGTGGCAGCCAAGGGAGAGACAGGCTGAAGAGAGCTCGAAGGACATCACAAGACAAGGGATGGCTAGGCTTACAGAGTTGACACAAGTGACATTAGGCATAGCATGTAAAATGGTGAAGGGCAGAAGGAAAAAAACAAAGGGTATCAGCAGATGTGAGCAAGAAGGATTAGGGGTGACCAACAAGCCAGAAAGTCCAGCGAGGATGGATGGCAAGACTGCCGGCCTGATGGGCCAACTCTGGGCAAGAGACAGTAAGGAGACAAGGATAAGGGGTAGGATAGGTTGAAGGTACTGCCTTCAACTGGGGCAGAGGCTATGGTGCCAGGACTACACCAGATGAAGAGGGTCGTGAAACATGAGTGGGAACCATAGTCTCTGATGTGTATGTGTCAATGTACATACTTCTACATCTGTATATGTCCTTTGCAGATGAGCACACATGGACGTCGTGATGAAGATTAATTTAGTTTTTCGGGTCACATGTCCCACGGATCCAGTTTCCTCTTTTTTTTTTCCCTACCTCCCGTTATTGACGTAGTTCCGAGTCACCCTGGCAATGAATACACCACCCAGGTAGTGAAGACGTTCAGCTGGGTGGTGAGCGTGCTTGGACCCACCTTCCTTGGGAAGGTGGTTGCCAAGGAACAGTTAACAAAAACGAGTGAGTGAACAAGCCCACTCTTTGTTGAAAGACACCATGGAATTTTTAATGTCCAGCAGCTAATGAAGGAAGACATGCAAGTTAACAAACATTTTAGGGAGGATGTAGTTTGTGAGGCAAGGTGCCAGTGGATTACTCGGACCACTTTGCTGTGCCTTTGTATGTGCAGCTGCTCTGACATGAGGTTTTAACATCCCGATAAGAGGTGAGTCGTGCTTTCTGTTCCTACCTTGCAAAACCGACACTTGTCTGATTGACTCGGTTCCAGCATTTTCTTAATGCCACCGGTGTAGTGTCCTTGGTCTTGGGCATTTATAATGATTCGTTCTCCATCATAGTTGAGCTCACTTCTTTTCCATTCCAAGGAACCTTCTTTGTCGATACGACTCTGCCCAATCTGTCCAACTCTTGTTTTTTTTTAAACATATACATATCCCTGCTTTTTTATTGTTCTCCCAGTTGTCAGTGTATATCTGTTAATATTTTGCTTTATATTTGTCCTTTTTGCAATTGGGGTTGTATTTGTTGCTGTTTCGGTTGCATGTGTGACATCTTCTATTCCCACCTTTTTTTGGGAATTTTTTGCAAGGTGGGTTAGTGATACCTTTCTGGCTTGCTGTCTTCATGTTTGCATACAAATTGGATTTGGTAGTTTGTTGAATTCTTCAAGGACTCAGCCAATCCTGCAGTTGTCACCCTGTGCACTTGGTTGAGCACCATCAGACCGCTACATTCTTGGGATGCATTGGTTTTTGCAGAACATGATGTGGACAGTGAGGGTGTGTGTGTGTGTGTTGTGTGTGTGTGTGTGTGTGTGTGTGTGTGTGTGTGTGTGTGTGTGTGTGTGTAATAGTCCTCTTCAATGGAATGGTGACTGTGAATCCTCATCTAACACAAACAATAGTGTTAGGTTCCAAAGTTTCTGACCAATAGGCAGTGCACGTCATGCATCCACCCTATTTAAGCATCCATTACACAGTTTACAAGGATTTTAACAGCCAGGAAGGAATTTTTTTTAAAGTAAAAGAGGCACCATCAGCTTAAGTTGCAGTGGACAGAGCCTGTGAGACAGAACCGCTCATTGCAAGTAACTCGGGTCAGCTGCCACACAGCTTGCAGGCCAACCAGCCAACTCCTTTAGCAATGCAAGCCCATTGCTTGGGAATCAATCCATGGACATGTTTCTGGCCCACTGGCCTTATTCAACCACCTTTTAAAAAATAAAAACAAAAAAGGTACAAAAAAGTAAAAAAAATAATAACAGCACGATGTCGCCGCGCTGTAAAAATAAAACCCAAACCTTGTAATAATGCTGAGGATGTGCATCTCGACACATGGCCAAGGTAAGTAGTCTAATAAAACTCGTCAAGATAGCGTACACCTGCAATTCAGCCCGAAGGCCAAAGCACGTAGTCAAGCAAACACATAGATCTCAGCCGAAAGGGACACGAACGTATGGTCAAACACATGCATCTCAACATAAAGGGTCAGAATGAATGGTTATAATAACTGGCAACCACTGCGTGTCTTTCGAGACAGCCTTTTTATTTAATAAAAAGGGTAAAAACAAAACCCACCAAACATTGTAATAAAGCCAAGACCCTGCAACTCATCACCACTGCCAAAGTACACAGTCCAACAAAGCTTGTAAAACTAATGTACACAACACACATGCACTTCAGCTTGAAGACCAAAGTACATCAGCAA
>CM068960.1:66718082-66733415 GCA_035128595.1 Eptatretus atami | reverse complement strand
GATACGGGTCACCCTAAGGGTGACATTGGTTTATTTGTCTGTTTGTTTGTTTGTCTGTCTGTTAGCAACTTTACAGTAAAACGGCTTTAGCAAACACTATGAAATTTAATCCACAGGTGGGCAATGAACCTTGGATGACCCCATTAACTTTTGGGTCCAATGACCTTTCAAGGCCAGTAAGGTCAAAGGTCATGGTGTCAATGAAAGCCAATAAAGGACTTATATATGTCTTTCCATAGTAAACATGCATATTCCAAACCTTTTTTATTTATAATGGAAAATTTGTAATTTTGAGTGACCATGACCCCAAAACTTCGGACCCTACCGATTCTATCACAAATATGCATTTTTCACTATACAGGAAGGTAGGATGTATAAGTGAGAAAATAGAAAAGGTTCACTATAAGCTTAGTTTAATAGATCAGATTCATGTTTTGACGAAGTTATGAGCGAAAAAACGGATTTTGATCTTTTCGTGACCTTGGACCTTGACCTTTGATCCCAATTGGACCCAAAAGTTAATGGGTCATCAAGGTTTCATTGCCCACCTGTGGAGTTAAATTTCATAGTGTTTCTAAAGCGTTTACTGTAAGTTGCTAACAGAAGAACAAACAAAACAAACAGACAAAAATAAACCAATGTCACCCTTAGGGTGACCCGTATCTTGCCAAAAAGTGTGACCACGTGAGCTCTTTAAGGTCACACTAAGCGGTTACAGAGCTGCTATCCACCAGTGAGGACTCCTTGGGAATAATCTGCCTACGAGAGATTCCGATGAGAGAATCGTTCTACAGTGAGTAACATGAAAATAAACAATGTCACCCTTAGGGTGACCCGTTATCTTGCCAAAGTGACCAACGTTGAGCTTCTTTGAAGGTCACACTGAGGTGAACAGGAGCTGCTATCCACCAGGAGGCGACTCCTTGAGGAATATCTGCGCGTACGAGAGATTTCCGATTGAGAATCGTTCTACAGAGTAACATGAAAATATCGTTTTCCTCATGACGTACCAAATGACGTCATTTACTGTCTCAACTTGATATTCTAGAAAGCACTCATCGAGGTGTTCAATTTGATGGTACTACACGATTGGTTTTTCTAAAACTTGAAAATTTTGACCTTTGGGGTCAAATATGTTTACCTGTAGCACTAACCATGAAGGTCAAGGCCAATCGCCACCAAAAATTAATCAGGCTGAGCGCCAGACCTGATGAAACTATATTCCCATTGAAGTTTGAAGACTGATCCGATCAAAATTACTCAAAAAATAAGGGTTTTGATCGATTACCCTGATTTGCGAAAAAGTGACCTTGACCCTTTGAGCCGCTTGACCTTCCAAATTTTTATCGCTGAAAGGGACCTCCCATAGGCCTTGATATTCGAAGTTAGAAAAATTTCCAATGAAAAACTGTGCTCTGCAGAAATTTTTTTTCGTATTACAGACAAAAAACAAAAAAAACGATACAGACTGACATAACATATTCTTGCAAAAAAACTTCGTTGGCAGAAAATTATGCGTTTTGCCTCATAACGTCACCAAAATGACAGTCAAGTCTCAAGCTTGATATATCGAGAAGCCACTCATCGAGGATGTTTCAATTTAGGTACTACAATGATTTATGGTTCCTTAAAACTGAAAATTTGACCCTTCGGTTTTCAAATATGTTTTGACCTTAAGGCGCTACCATGAAAGGTCAAGGCCCAATCGCCACCAAAAATTAATCAGTGAGTGCCAGAAACCATAACTATATTCCCTATGAAGTTTGAAAACGATCGATCAAAATGACTCAAAAAATAGGGTTTCGTCGACTCCCCTGATTTGCACGAAAGTGACCTTGACCTTTTGACCCTTGACCTTCAAAAATTTTATGCGCTGAAAGGGACCCGCTATTAGCCCAAGTGATATGCAAGTTACAAAAAATTTCCAAATGAAAACTGTGCGCTGCCAGAGGATGTATACTGATTACAGACAAAAAAAAAACAAAAAAAAAAAACACATGAAAGGTAAGGCCATATCGCCCTCTAAAAAATTAATTCAGACTGAGCGCAGACCATGAACATATCCCATGGAAGTTTGGGAAGACGATCCGATCAAAATTACTCAAAAAATAAGGGTTTCGTCGATTACCCTGATTGCGACAAAGTGACCTGACCTTTGACCCTTGACCTTCAAAGATTTATGCCGCTGAAAGGGACCTCCAAGGCCTCTGATTATATGCGAAGTTACAAAAATTTCCAATGAAAAAAACTGTCCTCTGCAGAATTTTTTTTCGTGTATTACAGACAAACAAAAAAAAAAAAATAAAAAAAACATACAGACTGACTACATATCTTGCAAAAACTTCGTTTTGGCACGATAACAAAACCGGAACGATAGCAATATCCCGCTCCCTCCCTCGGGGTGGGGGGGTGGATAATTATAAGAAATTAGAACACAAAATATGGAAACACAGACACCCACACAGAAATTCTGTGTTCTGTGTAGTTGTGAAATCCGAGCAGACGAGATATGTGGCTGAAACAATAAAATAGCCTGGACCTCCTCCTTGTTGAAAAAAAAAATCATCTACATAGCAACAAGTAATCTGCACGCGGAATTGAAAGAGGAGGAGGAGGAGAAGATTGGGACCATACTCTGTGCAGGAGCGTTGTTGCTGCCTAAGCAGTCTCCTTGCTATTGGGCACAATCTGGACGGGTCACCACTCCCGACAACAGTATACAGCATGCTGCACTCATTTGCTGACCTCGGAAGTGGATGACAGCGAGTTAATCCCAGCTGGTATTGATTCAACAACTAAGCGGGATTTGAACTCGGGACCCAAGGATCCAAAGCCCACCACCCAAACATTAATCCAACACCAGTCATGAATTGAAAGACTGATTGAGCTTGGGCAAAAGAAAATATTCAAGTTCCACAGAAGGAAATACTACTAAGGGCACTCGGTTAAGAGCGATAACTCCGCCCTACACCAATGCCCGATCGATCTAGTAAAAACATATCGGGCCCATAAAAGTTTTGAAATTACCATGCCAGATGTTGTTTTTTGCCCCACTCTTCAATGGTTGAAAAATCACTTTTAAATTCTCGTATCTGGATCTGGGATTTCAGATCTTCACCAAAATTTGAGATCAATTTGTCGTGGCACACAACCCAACTCTGTCCAAACCAAGTTTTGTCCAACCATCCACAACTTTTTAAGATATCTAGTTTAACCCTATCTCTCAATGATAGCCGAAAAGAATCACTTTAAAAATTCTACTTGTCGGATCCGGGATCCGCATCTTCACCAAAATCTGAATCGGCTCGTCTTGTCACACACCAACCTGTCCACAAATTTTCATTCGGATCCGTTCCACAACTTTCTTGAGATATCTTGCCACACAGACAAACAGACCAGAAAAGGGGTGAAAACATTAACCATCCTTCATTTCGTTGGCCCAGAGGTAACAAAAACAAATTGTTTTGTTAAATGACCCGAAAAGATTATCTTGGAAACAAAGTGAAACAAAACAAGATGTAATAATTAATTAATACCCCTCCAAGAAGAATAGATTAAAAACTTTTGGAAAGAATCTATGAAGACCCAAATAGCATAATAGAGGAGGCGTATTGGATCCAAAACTTTGAAAAAAAATTAGCAACACGCAGAGGAAATGCTCCCAGTGATAACTGTATGAAGAGGAAAAAAAAAAAACAACTTCCAAAGATTTGCCAAACTTAAAAAAAAAAATACCCAGTTCCCACATGGAATTCCAAACTTCTGGCTCAAACAACGAGATTCTTTCCAAAATTCATTAAATGCTCAAGCAAGCATTTCAACAAAACTTAATCCAATGTGAAGAAGGCCTTGGATGAGGGCTCAGAAGTTAAACCACCTTCCTCATCCCAAAATCTGAAGAAACCAACTACTCAAGCTAGGTACCAATAACCTGTCTACCACAACATACAAAACTTCTTGATGGGAATCATCACAGAAATTGATGTACATCACTTAACCAAGAAGGCCACTAGGCAGAACAGAAGTTTGATGTAAAAGAGGATTGTATAAGAAGGAACAGACCAGCCTACTTACTAAACAATGCCACACTTAAAAACTGTAAAACCAGAATTAACCAGATTATCCACAGCTGAAAGGACTAGCAAAAAAACTTTTGATAGTTGTCCTACATTCATGGATAATAAATGCATGCATTTGTACAAGATCAACCCCCAAGTAATCAAACTGGATTAGAAGGTAATGGAATTTCTGGAATGCCACATTGATTGGCAACTCTTAGAAGGAAAGCTTGAAATACCAGATGTTTGAAGATACTTTGCAGGAGCTTCCAGGGTGATAGCATTCATTTCATCTGTTGTTTGGCCTGGCCCTGGACTCACTGAGAAACTTCGTCAATGAGCAAGGGCATGGATTACACCCTAATGTCTAATGAGAGAAACTTCCAAAGAGGCGGGTAAGGTGACACAACATGATGCGTGATTTAAAAAGAAAAAACTTTGCAGCAAACAACTATGAATCATGTAGAACAACTGTAATTGATGAACCGTACTCCGAACATTTCAAATGGAATTTTATGCCGAGTTAAGGTGCAAGTGCACATTCGTTACAAGGTAAACTACAAGAACAGACAACATAAAATCGACCTCAGATTACAACCAATACGGAAAACTAGACAACGGAACATCACACAGAATACCTCAGAGTAGAGGACGGGGCCACCAAATATGTTCCAAAACAAATGCGCCAGAAACAATTGCCAAAGAAACATCGTGTAGAACGAGGTGATCCTGAAAACAATCTCAACCTGAAAAAAAATCAAACCATTAACCAACTCGCAATACCAGTATATCCCAATACAGCTGTGGAATAATAAACTGGCCAACCAAATGGAAATCAACAAACTAGATAGTCAAAACACGGAAAGCTCTTCAACATCCACCAAAAGGTCAACAAAAAATCTATGCATTCGCTGATCATGTACTGCCAGGACGAAAGGAGTAGCATCCTGGTGGAACTGCAAACAAGTGCACAAGATAAAACTGTCGGACTGGCTGACCACCTTAAAAGTCTAAGCAATGTACAGAGATCCAATATGATGCAAAACATGAAGGACTGGCAAGCCAGAGAAGGTATCCCAGACCTACCTGGCAAAAAAACTTTCGTAAAGACAGGTGCAAATGGAAGATGTCGACGCATGAAAACCGATACAGCAATGAATACTGCCCAATGATTGCCAAAAAAGATGAAAGAAAAATATAAAGCAAAATATCAACAGGATAATGATACTCCAACAACTGGGAGAAACAACAAAAAGAGCAGGAATAAAAACGCTGGGCATAGTCGCAAAAACAGTTGCGACAGATTGGGAATAGACAAAGTAGAAGGACTCAATGAAATGGCTAAAGATAAAGTCAGCGTAGATGGAATGGGAGAACGAATCATTATTAATGACCAAGACACGACACAAATGGCCTTAAGAAAATGGCAGGGACTGAGTCTATCAGACCAAGTGTAGATTTTTCAATGTAGAAACAGAAAGTACGTTCATCTCCTTTGGATGTAAAAGTACTCCTCAGAACAGCTGCCACACAAAGGCACAACAGAGTTGTAGAAAATCCACTGCTCATGATTCTGGCAAAAAACTATCAATATCCCAGTCCAGAAAAACTCATGGAAACATGAATCAACGATAATTGAGAACAAGAAGTAATTGCTTCACATATTATGACCTGATGATCCCAATGAGCGTGAACATTAGAAAACCAAAGATTGTGACCAGTTATAGTACTTATAGTTTTAAAAAAAAAGAAGAAAGAAAAAGGCATTGCTAATTGAGTTATCGGCTCCCAGCAATTTTGGACGAAACAATGCAGAAATCAAGATGCATGACCAAATACAGTACCAGGATTCAAAAATGAAGTGAAAAAAAGATCCTGGAATCTGAAGAGCGACAAAATGAAAAATTTATGCCCAATGATTGAATGAGCAATGGAAATGATGAAGAAAGAACTTACAGAGATATTAATAAAACCATCCCTGAGAATATGGAATGCAAACAAATTGTAGTTTGGAAGCTGTGCCAGGGCTTCCATGATTGAGCCTGAAAAAGAGTCCTCGGGTAACAAAAACTTTTAGAACAATAAAAACCTCACAGCTTGGTCCTTAATTCGTGACCCCCACTCCCGCCCCGCCCTCCCCCCAACCCCCACTCAAACCCACCTTACAAAAATTTGAAGGTAGATACTTTGGGACCTGGGGGGCTCCATTCCACCTTCTGAAACGCACAGATGGAGATACCGCGCACGCACACGCACACCTCGCTCTTGTTATCTTATTGATTAGCAGGAGTACCCGGCATTGCCCCAGGTTACTGTTCTCATCCTGTTGGCAGTTTTAAAGAATTAAATTTTTGTTGTTATTCTTTCTTTTCCCTTTTCTTTTTTTTTTGTGGAAGGCCAAAAACACTCCCTCACCCATTAAAGAAATGCGGGCGGAGATAATTTTTTTATACCTTTCACAAGCTATAAAGGGCTTCGGAACTATAGAGTGATAAAAAAAAAAAAAAAACTTTTCTTTTCAAGAAATGTTCCAAAAATTATTTCCCCCGAAAATACTCACTGATGAACTCTGATAGTTGTTACGAAAGAACCGTTTCAAGCTATTTTCTAGAAAACTGGCAAACACACAGACAGACAGGCAAATATCTCTTTTATCGCTACAGTATAGATTAATGCAGCCATCATGAATGTGTTGGTATGTTACTATGTTGTTGTATATAGCCAAAATAGCTCCCGCCGGTGATGTATATGCTAGCCCAGAAGTGCGGGGATGAGTGACTGAACTTAAAATTCTAATTGTTTTAAAGATGTATGTGCAACAAAATAATTTAATTTCACATGAATTGAATAATGTAAAGCTATTACAAACATTAGTTTTATGAGCTTTGAGCAAGAACAAACAGTATAGTGTCTGTCTTTACTGCTGTTGCTAGACAGGCCCTTCAGTAGTTAAATATTCGATTATCCAAGAAAAACAAAAAAAGCACGTGTCTGTCATGTTTCCCTATCTTCCTGAACCATGTTGCCCCTATCATAATTAAAGCCGTTCATTCTATTATAGCAGTGGGACTGCAAAAAATCATTACCCCCACCCCCACCACCCTCCAAAGTTAGTTTTCACATTTTGATTGCCACCTGAGCTTATTTCATGATGCTTTGAAACCAACACTTAATATAAAGAGTCCATACAAAACTAGTCAATTGATAAGCTAAAAAAAAAATGCTAGTTAAAATGTGAATAAGTTTGATCACAGAGAAAAACTCAGATGATTCTCAGTTTGCAATAAATATTCAAACCCTTACCGAATTTAACTCGACATCACTTTCAGGAGCAAATGATTTATTTTGAAAGTGGCCACCAAAATTAAGATATAATAGGTTTCACCTGTATTTATCAGCTGGCTTAAATTAAAAATTAAGCGTCCCCCTCTTACTAAGGGAGTTTTAAGGTGCAACTTCACTTGGTCAAGCACAAGGCAAACATGAAGACCAAGGCAGCTTTTCCAAATAAGTCAGACATAGCATTGTTTGGAGAGCACTGTCAGCGAGAGGGATTATAAGAGATTTCAATAGTTCACTCATTATCTGGTCTGAGTACGATTGAAATCCATCATTAAGAAGTGCGAAAAACGTATCATTACCATCAGACTCTACTCAGATCAGGTACACTCATCCAAACTCAGCAGCCGGGCAAGCAAGTAAACTGGCTTCAGGATGTCACTGTTTAAATCCAACAATTACTTTGAAGGATCTGCAAAGATGATGGCTGAGTTGGGGTCATGTGTCATCAATCACAATCTCCTGTCCCATTTCATGTTCCCTCTATGACAGTGGCAAGAAAGAACTATACTGAAACATATGCGTCTGAAAAGCTTCCTATGGAGTTGCGAAAAGCATCTATGATATTGCAGATTGGAGAAAACGTGTTGTGTTCAGATGAAGACAAAATTGAACTTTTTGGTGGAAATCAAAGCGTTGCGTCTCATGGCAGCCCGAACAACTGCATGTCACTCAGTCAACACACATCACTACTGTCAAGCATGGTCAGTGGCGACATCATTAATGGGGCTGCTTTTCATCAGCAGGGATGGCAAGCATGGTGAGGAATAGAAGCGACAATGGACATGCAACATACAGGGAGAATCCTTGTCGAAAAAACTGCTTGAGTCAGCCATGAATCTGAAAACTGGTAGGAGATCCATATTTCAGCAGGCAATTGATCTGAAGCAACAAAGCTAAATCCACACTGAGTGGCTGAATAAGAAGAAAATAAATGTTCTTGAGTGGTCCAGTTCAAAAATCGCTGACTTCGAACCCAATTCAAATTCATGGCGAGACTTGAAGGATCAGTCATCGACGATCCCCATCCAAACGGCAGAACTAGAGAGATTTTTCACATGAAGAATGGAACAAAAGATTTCACCATCTCACTGTACAAAGTTGGTAGAGACCTACCAGAATGACTCATAGCAGTCGTTGCTATCAAAGGTGCTTCCACCCAAAATCCTGACCTGAGGGCTGATTAACTCTTTGCAAACCGTGAATTTGATTTGTACATGTTTTTGAACGTATTCTGACATTAACCTCCTTAAACTATAACAGTGTTCAGTTTTTTGATCTCTTCCAGTTATGAATTATAAAAGTTCATTTGAAAAAATAGTTTTCTGATTTCATTCGTAATTCATCTAAATTTAGCAAATATTGCGTCTGGGTGAATTACTTTGCAGGTTCACTGTATAATTTGAGCAAGTGTAAGTGATCATTCTACTCCTCCCAAGAGGATTTGACCTAGTATCTGAGAACGTTCAGGAATTAACGATGAACCCTTATTGTGCATTGTCCACGTTTCTTTGAGTCCATCACGTTTTTTAAGAAAACAAATTCCACCCATCTTGGAATTTTCTTCCTTTGTGGAGGGTACAATTGTAATTATCCAAGCTGTTATAAACAAATGTATTATTTAGTGCACATAAGCAGTACGCATGTTTTCGCTTGCTTATATGTAAGCCGGTTAATTTTTATTGTTTGGAAGCTGTCGAGTCAGCCGTCTGCCTATAACCACCCAATTGAAGGATGCTGCCCAGTTTACAAGAAACGCTGTTTGCATGCTTGGAACAAGATCAAACCCGTCGGGGTGGATATCTCTGCTATGGTATTAATATCATAAAAACATAATGAAATATCATGACTCCGACCCTCCCAGTGGCTCCTGCAGGGAGCAGCTGCTTCCATTATGGCATATGTCAACAATGTCTTGCACACATCTCTTGTGGCATCTAAATTACTTTGAACTTCTTTATTATTTTATTCCTTTTTGACCCAGTCAAAAGTAATCTTTTGTTAAAGCATTTGCCATCAGAAAGTGCTTCCTATTAATGTCACAACGTTTTGTGTAATAGATGCCTAAATGTAGTGGATGTATGGCAGAACCCTGCCAGCAATTGCTGTAGAGACTACTTGTTCAAGCTCACAATTCTGGTGAATA
This sequence comes from Eptatretus atami, assembly GCA_035128595.1. Taxonomy (NCBI): domain Eukaryota; kingdom Metazoa; phylum Chordata; class Myxini; order Myxiniformes; family Myxinidae; genus Eptatretus; species Eptatretus atami. Next base: position 66,723,872 of record CM068960.1, on the reverse strand, counting down.
AGGGACTATTTTAATGGTATTCCACGTGGTAAAGCTTGGCTCTTGAGGGTAACCAACTGCCCGTCTTGTGGATACCAGTGGTTGCCCAATTTATTGTATGACTCTCCATTTTCTGGCCTTGTGGACTGAGGTGTACGTGTTTCTTGCTGATGTACTTTGGTCTTTCAAGCTGAATGCATGTGTGTTGTGTACATTAGTTTTACAAGCTTGTTGGACTGTGTACTTTGCGTGGGTGATGAGTTCAGGGTCTTGGCCTTTATTACAATGTTTGGTGGGTTTGTTTTTACCCTTTTAATTAAATAAAAAGGCTGTCTCGAAGACACGCATAGTGGTTGCCAGTTATTTATAAACCATTCATTTTCTGACCCTTTATGGGGTTGAGAGCATGTGTTTGGACCATACTTCGTGTCCCATTTCGGCTGAGATCTATGTGTTTGCTTACTACGTGCTTTGCCTTCGGGCTGAATTCAGGGTACGCTATCTTGACGAGTTTTATTTAACTACGCTTACCTTGGCCATGTGTCGAGATGCACATCCTCAGCATTATACAAGGTTTGCGGTTTAAATTTTTACAGCCCGAGCACATCGGCTGTTATTATTTTTTTACTTTTGTTGTACCTTTTTGGTTTTATTTTTAAAAGGTGGTTGAATAAGGCCAGTGGGCCAGAAACATGTCCATGGATTGGATTCCCAAGCAAATGGGCTTGCATTGCTAAAGAGTTGGCTGTTGGCTGCAAGCTGTGTGGCAGCTGACCCGAGTTACTTGCAATGACAGCGGTTCTGGGTCTCACAGCTCTTGTCCAACTTGCAACTTAAGCTGATGTGCCTCTTTTTACTTTAAAAAAAATTCCTTACCTGCTGTTAAAATCCTTGTAACTGTGTAAATGGATGCTTAAAATAGGGTGGATGCATGACGTGCACTGCCTTGATTGGTCAGAAACTTTGGAACCTAAACACTATTGTTTCGTGTTAGATGAGGATTCACAGTCACCCATTTTCCATTGAAAGAGGACATATTACACACACACACCACACACACCACACACACACACACCACACACACACACAACACACACACACACACCCTCACGGTCCACATCATGTTCTGCAAAAAACCCAAGCATCCCAAGAATGTAGCGGTCTGATGGTGCTCAACCAAGTGCACAGGGTGAACAACTGCAGATTGGCTATCCTGAAGAATTCAACAAAACTACCAAATCCAATTTGTATGCAAACATGAAGACAAGCAAGCCAAAAGGTATCACTTAACCCACCTGTGCAAAAAATTCCAAAAAAAGTGGGAATAGGAAGATGTCACACATGCAAGCCGAAAAAAATCAACAAATACAACCCCAATTGCAAAAAGGACAAAATATAAAGCAAAATATTATTAAAGATATACACTGACAACTGGCGAGAACAATAAAAAAAGCAGGATATGTTATATGCTTTAAAAAAAACAAGAGTTGGAACAGATTGGGCGTGAAGAGCGTATCGACAAAGAAGGTTCCTTGGAATGGAAAAGAAGTGAGCTCAACTATGATGGAGAACGAATCATTATTAAAAATGCCAAGACCAAGGACCACATACACCGGTTTGTGGCATTAAGAAAATCTGGAACCGAGTCAATCAGACAAGTGTCGGTTTTGAAGGTAGGAACCAGGAAAAGCACGACTCTCCTCTTATCGGGATGTTAAAACCTACATGTCAGAGCAGCTGCACATACCAAAGGCACAGCAAAGTGGTCCGAGAATCAAACTGGCCACCTTGGCCTCACAAACTACATCCCCCTAAAATGTTTGTTAACTTTGATGTCTTCCTTCATTAGCTGCTGACATAAAAATTGCCATGGTGTCTTTCAACAAAGAGTGGGCTTGTCACTCACTCGTTTTTGTTAATGTTCCTTGGCAACCACCATTCCCAAGAAGTGGGTCCAAGCACGCTCACACCCAGCTGAACGTCTTCACTACCTGGTTGTGTATTTTTTTCCATTTGGCCCCCCCAGGGTGACTCGGAACTACTTAATAACGCCGGAGTAGGCGAAAAAAAAAAAGAGGAAACGGCATCCGTGGGACATCGTGACCGAAAAACTAAGATTAATCTTCCATCACGACGTCCATGTCGTGCTTCATCTGCAAAGGACATAACAGATGTAGAAGTATGTTACATTGACACATACACATCCAGAGACTATGGTTCCCACTCATGTTTTCACGAACCCTCGTTCATCTGGTGTAGTCCTGGCCACCATAGCCTCTGCCCAGTTGAAGGCAGTACCTTTCAACCTATCCTACCCCTTATTCCTGTCTCCTTACTGTCTCTTATGCCCAGAGTTGGCCCATTCAGGCGGCAGTCTTGCCATCCCAATCCTCGCTGGACTTCTGGCTTGTTGGTCACCCGCTTAACCTTCTTGCTCACATTCGCTGATACCCCTTTGTTTTTTTCCTTCTGCCCTTCACCATTTTTACAGCTATGCCTAATGTCACTTTGTGTCAAACTCTGATAAGGCCTAGCCATCCCTTGTTCTTGTGATGTCCTTCGAGCTCTCTTCAGCCTGTCTCTCCCTTGGCTGCCACATCTGCCCTCGCTTCCTTCCACTACATCGCTGTCATTGTCCCTATAATCGCTATTACGGCCAAGCCCTTCCTTTTGTCTTCAAACTCTATATATCCTCCCCTAGGCTATTGCTTTCCCCCTTCTCATACCTCATCTGTTCTGTCAGCTTAATTTCCTCCCTCAACCTTCTTACCCTCAACTGAACCACCATACCAACCCATCACCTCTGGAGCCTCCCAACTATGAATAGTGACACCACACCACACAGGCTTCTCTATGAACTCTGCTCTGACATATTTCTCTGGCTCTACTACCACTACACCACTCCCCAACATTGAGCACCCTCTCAAGGAGTAGTAATGGCCACAGAATGATCTAAAAGGTAGTTGGCAGTTGGAAACGATACAATGTACAGGTAGTGTACAAAGGAATGAACACCAACAGAACTGTCACTTCCAATCTCGCATGTTGACCAAAATATCAGTTTTTCCCAGCTCAGATCATCAATTTGGATTTAGACCTGGTCACTCGACCTTGGAACATTTGCTGTTTCTACTCTCCCCACCAATGAGGGCAGTAACAATGGAGGAGGAGTTACTCTCTTATATCAGACATGAGATCAGGCCATCGTCTCTCGACATATCTCGAGCTTTGATACAGTCTGGCATCCTGCCTTGCTCTCCAAACTGTCTGCCTTTGGAATTGAATGCCAACTGTACTCTTGGATTACTTGACGTCCTCCACCCTCATAGACATTGTGGCTTTCAATTGAACCCTTTCATCTCTCTCCTGTCAAGGCTAGAGCACCCCCAAGACAGCTGTTCTAGGCCCCATATTCATTCACTAATCATTTCATCAATGATCTCCACTTACTCTCTGAAAAATCCTCTTTATCTCTTTTCTGATGACTCCACTCTCTCACGTGACATCTCTTCATCCCTTCTGACAGGCAGCAGCCTCTTTCTCTCCCACTTCAAACCCTGACATATCACAAACTGGTCAAACACCCCCCCCCCAATTTCATTATGTATCCATATTGTCCACCCTTTGCTTCTCCCTTTCCCCTCATTAACCCTCCGCCATCGAAGATGGACGGAGGTTACTGTTTTTCACCCCCTGTCTGTTTCTGTTTGGTTTTCGTGAACAGTATTACGGCAAAACTCTGACGGAATTTAGACGAAACTGGGTGGGGATTAGGTATGTCCGAGGATCATGCATTAGAGTTTTACTTGCGTCCAAAAAAAAAAAACTTTGGAAATTTTGCAACTTTTTTTCAAAAAAAATTCGATTTGATTGAAAAATATTTTGAATTTTTGTTTTTTGCATTGGGCTACATGTTTAAGTGAGTTCCGAACCCCAAAAAAAAAAAATTGTAGAGGGACAAAAAAAAAAACAAATTTGCAACTTTGAATTTCAAAAAAATTCCGATTTATTTTTTGCATTTCTACATGCGCGTTCGATCTAGTTAGTTATTCCAATCGTGGTTCAGTAGAGTCTGATCGTTTTGAACATACAATGAATAGGCTATCAGTTCATTGGAAGTGACCAGCAGATTGGCGGCGGAGGTTGCACTCTACGAAGTGCTCCCCCTTCTAGTTGTTACCTGCCATCCCTTGTTTGGTCCGTCTCTCTACTTTCTCCCGCTGCTCCGCTGTTGGTTTTTCCCCTTTCTCATGCTGTTCCCTTTGCTATGTTGTGTCCGTGATTTGCTCTGTTGTAATCGCCCTTCCAATGAGCAAGCACATGTAAAAAAACAAAAAAACAATGCCCAACATTCGTGCATTTTTTAGGAACGTATCACCACAAATAGTGGGGTCTGACAATCGTGTATGAACCCCCTTGGTGATTGTCTCTTGCCTGCCCAACTCTCTCGGCACAGCCCACTCCCACTGTCCCACACCCTTTCCCCTGCCAAATTGTAAACTTTCATAAACTGTTAGATTGAATTGATGTGGTGTATGTTAGAATGTAGCACAGGCTTGATGCCACCGAACGCGCCGAGCTGTTAGTAGTGTCATTCCACACTATCACTATCTCCGTCACTCCTGACCCTACTGTCATGTCCTGCTGACCCCCACTTGTCTACTCACCCTTTGCCCTATGGTGGGTGTCATGACCAACTCATAGCTGATCCAGAATTCTTCTTTCGCTTCCGACTCCATGTGTGTGGCACCTCCCCTTACAAAATTGCATCAGCCCAGGCAGATCTATTTCTCAGTGTTGATGCCTGTGCCTCTTGCAACAAACTGCACTTTTGGCAGCAGGCTCAACCCCTGGGGTTCAACCCACCCAAATCCTTCTTAGTTTTGAATCTCACTGACCTGGCCTACAATGCAAATCCATCTGGGCCACCATGATCCCACCTATCAGTTTGGCCTTGTCCAGCCTCCATGTACTTCGCCAGTTTGGCCTTCCAGCCTCCATTGTACTCCCAGTTCAGCCTTTTTGCTGCTAGCCTGCCTGGCACTTGTTGCCATTCCTATTTGCAGATTCCCACTAGGACCAACTCAGACCGATAACCCATCACTGTTAACTATTCTGAAATTTTATTGTTTCTATCGTCAGATGCCTGTCCATTATGGCCAACCACCATTGTAGTCTCAATTTTTATCCTTCATTCCCATCATTCACGCAAGCATGGCAACGTCAAACGAAGCCACTCATGATGTCATCAAAAATAAAACACACTCGTTTCCCGATGAAGTAGTACTTGACGTTTGCCAGTTTTCTTTTTTTTTCTTCCTTTGGAAGCGTTTCGTGAGACGAGGTGCAAAGTTGTTTACCTTTTTTCCAACATGGCTGCCACACCACATGACCTATGACATCACCCAATTATCATTAAAAACATTCATCATGAGTAGTCGCACCTATGCGTGGAAATTTCATCTCAAATCGGATAAGTGTTGCAGAGAAAATTTAGCCACTGTACGCGTCGGGACGGACACCCAGAAACATAATTCCTCGCAGCGACTTTGTTGTAACCAGCAAAAAAAGCAGATTAACAACTTGTATTTGAAAGTTGAACCATTGTCAGCTAACTTTTTACAAGAAAGTAAATGTTGGTTAGTCTATGTTATGAGCACAAGGCCCTTGTGACCTGAAGCACCATGCTCTTCAAAGATGAACTGGTGTGCATGGCAAATTATAGGAACAGTGGAAGGAAATATTTTTGCATGAGCAGTTGTTTTGTGCAATCTGATGCCCGTTCTTCGAAGTCTGTATGTTGGGTTTCTA
>CM068960.1:66701218-66717769 GCA_035128595.1 Eptatretus atami | reverse complement strand
TGTGTGTGTGTGTGTGTGTGTGTGTGTGTGTGGTGCTTTTTCTTTGATTTCTATACAATTATATGCCCCTGAGCCAATCGCCACCAAATTTTGTATATGTGCTGAGGGTACCCAGGGTCAGGTTATGGGCACAACCTCTCACCCCACTCGCAAGGCAATTCTCTGGAAGTGTGCATAGTCTGGAAATAATAATTTTAAAAATAAAAATAAAAAAGGGACGACAACATGAGACTCATGAGAAACTCATGTTAAACTAGAGGGGGAGCACTCGGTAGAGTGCAAAACCTCTGCCGCCAATACTGCTAGGTTCACTCGAGTGACCTGATACTATTCATTCAAATTTGACGTCAACAGTGCTCACAGAGTTATAGTTTACAACTTCCCTTTTACATACTCAATTCATTCGTCATAATCGATTCCTTGAGACAGAAATTGATTTACGTGGTTATCACCCTGAAGTTCCAAAATCAGCCGCAATTATAATTTTGCATGTTTTTTTGTGAAATCACTTAAAACATGTAGAATGCAAAAAAAAAAAAATTCAAATATTTTTTCGAATTGGCCGCCATAGCGGCCATATTGGATTTTGGACCAAGTCCAAATAATGGCATGATCCTTGACCAGACCTAACCCCCCCCCCCCACAAGTTTCGTCAAACTCCGTCGAGGAGTTTCCGTAATACTGTCACAAACAACAAACAAACGAATGCGAACCTCAGCCATAGCTGAAGGTTATCTTGCCAAGAACAAAAATATTTATATCCTCAATGATGTCAGCAAAAGATTCTGTCGTCAAATTATAGCTATATCTGAAAAGCACGCTTCTGGGCTTCAATTTGAGTACTACTCGATATTGTTAGTCAAAGATTTAAAAATGACCTTCATGATCGTCAACTTCGACTTAGGCGCTAACCATGAAGGTCAAGGCGATCGCCACCAAAAACGAATCAGCTGAGCGCCTATCGATATACTAATATCCACCAAGTTTGGAGATTAATCCGATAAAAATTACTCAAAAGTTAAGGGTTTCGTTGATTTTGATGTTGACCTTCTGGTGACCTTGACCTTCAACATTTTGTGTGTCGAAAGCTATTGCGCTCACGAGTATAAATATCAAGTTGAGAGCGATTGCACGAAAACTGTGATCTACAGAGCTAGTTGAAACTTGAAAATCAATTGTACAAAAAAATAACTACACAAACAAAAACCGACGAAAAAACAGATCTTGCAAAACGCTCTGCGTTTGGCAAGATAACAAACAGAAAGGGGTGAAAACAGTAACCTCCATCCATCTTCGATGGCGGAGGTTAATGAGTAAATTAGGTCATTTGGCCCAACCTTGCCGTGGTGCACTACCGAGTTCATTTTTTCCTGCAGCTGTAAACAACAATCTTCTTGATGGTTTACGAAAGTCCAAATAACCCCAACTTATGAATTACTATTCAGCAGTTAAAGAGCGAGGAGTAGTAGTAGTAGTAGTAGTAGTAGTAGTAGTCACGTTTTGTATTTTTTAAACTTTAATCTGCTGGCTAATCGTGGAGTTTGAACACAAATCAGGCACATACAAGAACATTAGTAAACATTCATGTAGGTTGATACAAATCAATGCAACATCAATACGAGACAACATTGACAAATCCAAATACTGTATCTAGCAAATAATCTAGGTTCCCAAGATCAGAAGTAAAGTATTCAGAGGTTCAGAGGGGAACACTAAACAGGCCAATTCAAACTCCTAAGATGATTCAGGTGGTTGTATTTTTAATATACAATACTTGTATGTAGTCTGTCTTTGCATTTAAACACAAAAACAGACCATATACAAGTTAAATGGAGTTGGAAGCTGAATTTCAACTAGCCTTCATTAAACCACCACTGGTCTAAATGACTTTTGTTTCAGACCATGGGATCTTTGACCATTTAACTACAAACCAGCACATCCTGTTACTACTCTGCCCCATGATTAACAGACAACGTAAAATTAGCTAGAGGTTAGACAAACACAGCTTTTGACCTTTGGGGAAGTGAAGTAACTTCATGGGGTATTCTGGGTGCCAGCAGCACCATGTTGTGACATATGATTTTTCTCTCTGCAGTCGGCAGAGCAATAGTTATTGTGTGCAGCCTGTGGCTGCTGGTTACATCATTTTCTGGGGGCGTGGCTGCACCGCTGATGCAATGCCCTCTGTTACCAGTAGACTGGCACTCCTTTTGCCGACCTCAGAAGGACGACAGGCTGAGTCAACCCCACCTGGTGTCAATTCAACGATTAAAAACAGGGGCTCCAACTCAAGACCAGAAGATCTTAAGCCAGCCACCTTAACCACCAAGCAAACACCAGGCTTCAGTGGAGCAATTAGAGAGAAACATTCCCCCCACCTTATAACCCATGGCATGCCAATCCCATGGGTTTATGCATGTTTTATGATATAAATGCTGAGCGTCAACCAAGTTTTAAAGCCTTTGGTTGGACGAGGCCAGGGTTGGAATTCAACCGCAGACCCACAGCGGACGCACCAACCACAATCCCACAGTCTTGTTGGTTTGCCACTCCAATGTTTGTTGACCGATTTTTTTGTTTTTTCAAATGTGTGAAATTATTAAAGCCAAGCAAACAAACGAAACTCAAAAAAAGGTACAACTTGAAACATACTGAACTGCTCAACACAAAATTTAAACTAAAACTCATTTCAAAGATCAAAAAATAATAATAACTAGCCGAAACCCTGTCACAGACGGATTCCGTTCCATAAGCCCAATATGACAACCAGTGGCGCCTCTTGTAAGAGCCGGATCCCAGTCGATGTACTCCATGGCCTTACCTAATGAGGCCTACAAAACGTCCTTGTACACGACATTTTTGGTGTACACTACTCCTTGTGAAGAAGTCCCCTGATTTGTGCACGTGTCTACTTTGACGTACAAACACCGTGTCAAAACTTCTCAGGTCACAGTACCGAGAAAAACGTGACGTGACCGCTAGGAGGAGCACAAAATTGGTCTTTCAGTATTAATATATAGATACAATGTTTCTTGTTACATTTTTTGTGTCAAATTCACATTCTGAGGTAGTCAGCATGCGCAGAAGAGGGTTTTACATTGCAGACGCTATTTTCGAGTTGTGGAATTACACCTCTCAGCGGTAACGGTCTGTCGACGACAGACGTAATGACGTCAGCGGATGACCGATGATGTCATGACGTCCTGACGCCTCTCAGCGGTGACGTCACACGTCGCCATGTAAACGAATGTAAAACGAAAAGTGTTTATTCTGCTTCAGAGTTGAAGTTTGACTATTGCCACTATGTGCGATGCACTCTTACAGGTACGAAGTTTCTTTCAGTCCAGGTCACAGTACCGAGAAAAACGTGACGCGACCGCTCGGAGGAGCACAAAATTGGTCCTTCAGTATTAATATATAGATAATAATAATAATAATAATAATAATAATAATAAAAAAACCCGAACGTAATGTTCCAACAATAAGAACGAGCCTCGATTAATAACGTTTCTTTCAGCTAAGCCTGGACACCAGTGTATATATATGTAAAAAACTAATAATACAGCAAACAATGCTCCAACACCAATTCCATGATTTAGAACAAAAGCAACTTGACCTCAATGACTTCACTCCGCACTGATTCAGTTTGGGTGTTCATGAAGGCCAAACAAAACAGCTGCAACCACCCAAAAATTTCACAAAATTCTACAACAGGAACAAACACTTCTGCATTCTTATTCTTTTTTTTTTGGTAATCATTTGCAATCTACAAGTTGACATCAATTCAATGCAAGCATATCAGTATGGGGGCACCAACTACTTTATGGCAAGAATCCATGTCAGATACTTCTGCCAGCTTTCAAAGAAACAAAATGAAGAGAAAGGTTGTTTGAAAAAGTCTCAAAGTAAGAGAGAATAGATGTGATAAATATCATTCATAAATCTGTTCACATCGATCTGGGATTTCCGTGAGCCTCTGGTAAGAATTGGGGTCCGAGTTTGCTTTCGAGCTATTAAATGGTTAAAAGCATTGTGGAGCAAACAGCGCAGAGGCTTGAAAACCTGCCAGCTGTGGGATCAGGCAGAAAGGCTGTGCACAGACACACGGCCCCTCCCAAGACGTTTATTTCTGGGCTCGGTAAGACGAATCTAACGGGTCGTTTGCTGTGAGAAGGAGACAGAGAGAGAGAGAGAGAGAGAGAGAGAGAGAGAGAGAGAAGAGAGAGGAGAGACAGAGACAGAGAGACAGAACAGAGACAGAGACAGAGACAGAGACAGAGAGACAGAGAACAGAGAGACAGAGGACAGAAGAGAGAGGACAGAGAGAGAGGACAGAGAGAGAGACAGAGAGAGAGACCAGAGAGCAGAGACAGAGAGAGAGAAGAGACAGAGCCACAGAAATGAAAGGCCATGCAAATAGACGACGCGTGCACGTTCTGCGAAATACCTTCGTCTCTACCTTCATGACTTGTGTAGGTCATCATCAGAATGATTTAAACACGCTGTGATCAACAACATGGAAAGTTTGCTGTTCCACCTCGTAACACACACACACACACACACACACACACACACACACACACACACACACACACACACACACACACACACACCAACACACACTGTAGTGATGGTCCGGAGGGTCAGAGGTACGGTCGATGACCAATCGAGACCGGCACTTTCCCGCCTTGAGTGAAAGACAATGATGCTCAGCATGACCGCTCATTGTTGACAGGGAAAGAAAACGCGCCGTCGAGAGCGGTGACTCGAACACATTGTATAAACACCTACCGAGCAGGAGAGCCGGTGCGTCTGCTTGTACTCCCTCTTCTCGCCTTGAGCCGCTTGTCGATGCTGCGACTGCGCTTCTGCTCTGCTTGCGCCGCGCGTGTTCCTCCTCGCGCTGCCACTGCCGTAGCTCGCGCTCGGCGCGCGCGCCCGCCTCGCGCCCGTTCTCGGCTCGGTCGGCGCGATCCGCCTCGCGCTCCGCGCCGCTGACGACGCACCGTGGGCCGCGTCCGGCCCAGCAGGCGCGCGCGCAAGCTGTAACACGCGCCCATCTCAACCCCCCCCCCAACGATCCTACCAACCCCTAACCCCTCCCCACCGATCGCTCCCCCAACCAGCCCTCTAACCCACTTGACCCGCGACACGCGAGCCTCTACTTCGCTCCCACAGACTCCGAATCGAACCCCACCTCCTCCAATCGATCAGGGGTCCACCCACTGTTAGTTTCACCCAGATAACGGAAATACGAGAGAAAACAAAGCTTGCGATTAACTTTAGTAGGGAAAGCGAGACGCGTTCCAGTCACACGCACGGAACTCGCCAGAGGCCTAGATTGAGGGAGGGTAGGGCGGAGGTAAAGGAAGTTCATTACCGGTGCGCAACCCAAGGACGAGTAAAGTTTCTGCGGCCATGACAAGCGAACGTCCCGTCACTGATGCTTACAACCGCACGGACAGACAGCTCCCGAGTGACAAAGCGCGTGACCACGACGCGCCTATAGGCCACGATTTCCTTTCACTCCGCCCCTTCTGCACCACAGCAACCCCGCCCGAGGCCCCTGCATGGAGTAAACGAAACAGACGTGACGAATCTGCGGAAAACAACCCAACGTCATTTTTACCACGTCACCGGAAGTGACGTTGGCTGGCCCGCTCGTTGTCGGTGAAGTAATAACGTAGTAACGTGCTGTTTGTTTTATTTTTACCTCTTCGAGCAGTTTTAATCGTTTTCTGCATTTACGTATTCTTGTCTTTCTTTACGATGTGTGATCGAGCCGAAGACGATGGGCCGCAGGAGGCACAACGACTTCCACGCCACAGGTAGAAATTCGGGTTGCGTTTAAACATTGAAAACTGTCTCCGATGAATGGTTATCATTGAAAGATTTTCTTGACTAGATTGTGCAACATCAAAGGCAAATTATACATATTGTGTATTCAAGTTGTGACTCCGGATGTGTACACACGTACACACACACCCGTACACACACACCACGTACACACACACACGTACACACACACACGTACACACACACACGTACACACACACACGTACACACACACACACGTACACACACCACGTACACACACACGTACACAACGTACACACACACAACACACACACACACACACCACTTATATGTATGTATGTATATATATAATATGGAATAGGCAAAGCCTAGAAGCGAACGTAGAATTCTTCTACATTCGCTCTCTGAACTTTACATAAAACTTGTTCACAACTGTATACTGCCAACTATACCATGGTACGTGAAGCGCCGCACAGATGATGATTTTGATCGCCAATTTCCGGTTACTTCGGCCTGGATTCGGGATCAGCGTCAAATAATATAAATCACGATTAAAAATTATTTTTGATGATGCGGAGATATCTTTATTAAATTAACTTTGGGAAAAAATAATTGAATAAATAAATAAATAAACGATCACTTCTGTCAAGAATAAAATAAATTAAAAGTTCCGGAAAGAGTTTCAAAATCACTCCCGGTAATGTTAAATACAAAATAAACATTCCTGTCATGAAAAAAAATCACTTTCGGAAGTATAAAATTACTTTGGGGAAAAAATAATTGAATAAATAAATAAATAAAACACTTCCGGTCATGATCTCCCGATGCATCATTCCCATGACAAAAACCGGAACAAAAAAAAACCCAGAAACAAATCAAAAACGGAAGCAAAATGGTCATAGCCAACGACACGGATTCACAATTGCAAGGGTATTGTGTTGTTTTGTTGTTTCCTATTCTCTCATGTGCAACGGTTAAGTAAATATTCAAGATAGAAATAAAACCCAATCGTGTTTATACACCGCACAGCGTTTAACAACAACCGAAGCAAAGTCATATCCAATGACACGGATTCCAAATAGCCAGGGGTATTTGTTTGTTGTTGTTTCCTATTCTCTCACGTGCACGCGTTAAGTATGAAGCTCACTGCGTTCGCTATAAAAACACACACACCACACACACACACACACACACACACACACACACACACACACACACACAACACACACACTTGTATGTTGTATATATATATATATATATATATATTTTATAGATTTCCGCCGCGTTCGGCGTGCGGACGACCGTTTCAGCCAGATCGCGTCGCGCGCCCACCGAAGGCCGCCAATCCAATCGTGGCTTTCTGGACCAACCCTGGAATCCCAGCCATGGATGCCTTAACGCTTCATAAACTAGTCAATTATTCGCCACGTGCTAAGGTTGATCGCCGAATTATCGATATACCTAACTATTCGCTCGGACAGAAATACCGAGAGTTTATACCTCGACGGGACTTGTACGAAAACGAGCCGCTTCAGCGTGCCGTTCCGTGTGCGAAGCCGAGCGGTTTTAATCTCCAAATCCGTCGGACCAGATTATCACTTTTATCGCCTTAATAGCCAGTTAACATCCCAGAGGGCACGTGGCAGTCAATGGTAGAAAATTACGCAACGAGCAGGTGACATTCAAACAATGGCATTTTTTTTACACAGGCATGCAAGCAATGGGGCTTAGGGAAAATGACACGAGAAAGCCTACAGCCGATTGCTATTTCATTTACAGCACGCACTTATCCCAAATTCTACTTACGGGACAAGGCGCCACAGACTTCCACACAAAAACCCAAGAAGGAAAAGAACGGCTCGTAAGCCTTTAATATTCCCCAGAGCCGGATGAGAGGCTCGAGAGCCGGCCAGTACGCTTGTCGCCCTCTGTGGCGACTCTGTGAGCTTCGGTCGGCGACCCTCGGTGTTCTCCGTCTCGCTGGCTCGTGTCAACGCGGCAGCGGCTTCGAATTGCGGCTTGGTGGGTCAAGGGCCTTGCGACGCGCCCGACTCTCCACTGCCATCTGGCTGCTCTCCAAGGCTTCTCCCACGACTACTGCTCCACGGAACTGCTGCTCCAGCGAATTCTACTCCTCGCCCCACCAAACCACGAACGACACTCCACTCAACCACACGTTCCTGTGTTCCAACGCGCTTTTTATCGGGTCGGGGCGCTCGCCCCTCCCTTCCCAGCGCGCGGGGGAAAATCTTGGAGGGAGACTGTAGTGTGTTTGGCCTTTTGAGCGGCCCCACCCCAACCGTCAATCTGTTTTCTTCGGTGGCTTCTGGAGTGTTGTCTTTGTGTAGAGGAGGGTCGTTCTTCTTCAAGCAAAGGCCGTTTGATCTGGTTATGTTTGTGGAGATGCCGTGGTTGTAGACTTTGTGTGGATTGCGTGGTTGTGGAGATGATGGCGTTGTGTGGAGGTGGCATGGTTGTGGAGTTTTGTTGTGAGGGATGTTGTTTAAAATAAAAAGATAGCAAAAGAATAACGGCTAACTCAAAGATTCACAGCCCGGCACACGAACGAGACCCGTTAACATCGGTGGGGAAGTCTAACCTGAACACACACTTATCGAAATAACTGACCTTGGGAACCTGACTGGTGTTCTGTGAATTCCACAACCATAACAATATATATATATATATATAAATATATATATTATAAATATATACATGATACATATAATGTGAGGTTTCCGCCGGCGCGTCGCCACGAGCACGACCCTCGATGAAGCAGTGTGGCCGTCTCGGGCTCGATCGCCCGGATTTACAGATCGCCGGCCCGGGTAAGTCCGGGTCGACGGTCCTGTTATTTGGACCGAACTACGCCAGTGGGAGATCACATGGGTAGGGTCAATTGCCAACTCCAACTTATCTAAGTACCCACGTGATCCAGCTACCGGGTACTTCACCCTCGGCGGAACTCGTACGAAGCGAGCCGCTTAAGCGGCCCGTTCCGTGTGCGTAGCCGAGCGGTGATATCGCCGAATTCCGCCGCCCGATATCTTGTGACCCTGCAATGGTCGACTAATCCCTCACACGCACGACATGCTCAGCCAATGAAGGAAACGACACGACGAGCTGAGTACATTTAACAATTGGGGTTTTATTGCAAAGAATGAGGGAATTGTTAGGGAGCATGCAAGGAAGATTTATACCGAATAAATAAATGCAAATATATACAGCACAGGCACTTATGCAACTTTACTACTTACAAGACTGGCCACAAACAGACACACGCACACCCAGACAGAAATGGACCCCTGGGTCTTTAATGACTCCAGCCCGGAGGACAGTAGGGCTGAGGTCAGGGTAGCTGGCTTCCTGGCCACGAGCGCGCAGCTGGACGTCCCCTGTCGTGAGACTGGTGTCGCCGTCCCAGCCAGGCGGAAGGCGACGACACGAAGCTCTGGGCCGGGACGAGGTCGTTTCAGAAGCCAGGTGATGAGCGGGCAGAAGAAGAAACGGGAGAAAACAAGCAGGAAACGAACGACCCCAAAAATTCCTCAGAACACGCCTTATCTCGGCCCCCTCCCGCTCACGAACGCTGTCTCTCCTCCCCACTTGCCCTCCCATTGGACGCGAGGCCCATGTGACTCCTCGTCCGCTCCCAGATTGGACAGGCGTGCGGTGGCAGGGCCACTCCCTCCCTTGGCGGATCTCCAGCGGGGGGGGGGGGCGTTCGTGGCTTCGCCTACGGCCCTCCCTCAGACCGCGTGGTTAATGGCGACGGTGCTTGGGTCGGAGGCGGAGCGCGAAGACACCGGCTCCCGCCGATTGCCACGGTGGCGTGTGACATCACTTGGACCCGCCCCTGGCACAGGAAGCTGAGCAACATGTCTCTGCAGGGCCCGCCACCCCTGAATCGGCCAGGCGAGGTGAAGGAAGTGAGGGCGATGCGGTGTGGTCGCGACGACGTTTGCGGTGCAGTCGGTGGTGTAAAAAATAACGAAAAGAAAACCTAACGATTAAAACAACTTCACAGTGCAGGAACATTCATTACCCATTAGACCAGGGTCAGGACCCAACTGGCACATGTACTTACCGATATAACTGAGCTAAAGGACCTGAATCTTGAGTGCGATAGCTTCCAAATCCAAACAATATATACATATATACATATATATAAACACCTCACACTCACCACTTCACACTTTATGCAGGAGGAGGACATTGGCCCATCATGCTTGCGCCGCATCAACACTTGACCAATTTATAAAAAAACTGGAGTGTTCATAGAATACTTACCCTTAATCCGGAAGATATGGGAATGATTGTGCCTTTGATGAATACAAGTATGAGCTTTGCACACTGTTAGAGCATGCCCTATTAGAAGATATTAGCTATAGGGCCATCGCAGAATTGTCCTGTGCCAAAATGGCACCACCGGTTGTTATTTTACCAGTAGCTCAGGTTCTAGACTACCTAGGATATTGATTCTGGGGCTAATCGTACATTTTCAAGGATGAGAAATGCCAGTGTACTCTTTCAACATGCTATAACAACTCTAACAACTACCTAACTACATATATCTAGCTCTCTCTCTCTCTCTCTCTCCTCTCTCTCTCTCTCTCTCTCTCTCTCTCTCTCTCCTCCCCTCTGCCTCTCTCTCTCTTTCCCCCTCTCTGCCTCTCTCTCTCTCCCCCTCTCTCTGCCTCTCTCTTCTCTTTCTTTCCCCCCTCTCTGCCTCTCTCTTTCCCCTCTCTGCCCTCTCTCTCTCTGCTCTCTCTGTCTCTCTTTCCCCCCTCTCTGCCTCTCTCTTTCCCCCTCTCTGCCTCTCTCTCTTTCCCCCTCTCTGCCTCTTCTATCTCTCCCCCATCTCTCTCTCTCTCTCTCTCTCATCCCCCTCTCTGCCTCACTCTCCCTCATTCCCCCTCTCTGCCTCACTCTCTCTTCTTCCCCCATCTCTGCCTCACTCTCTCTCTCTTTCCCCATCTCTGCCTCTCTCCTCCTCTCTTTCCCCCATCTCTGCCTCTTGCTCTCTCTCTCTCTCTCTCTCTCTCTCTCCCCTCCTCTCTGCCTCTCTCTTTCTCTCCCCTCTCTGCCCCTCTCTGCCTCTCTCTATCCTCTCTCTCTCTCTCCTCTCTACTCTCTCTCCCCTCTTTCTCCTCTCTCCTCTTTCCCTCTTCCTCTCTCTTCCCCTGCTCTACCTCTCTCTCCACTCTCTACTACCTCTTTACCTCTCTCTCCCCTCTCTACCTCTCTCCCCTCTCTGCCTCTCTCTCCTCTCTCTCTCTCTCTCTCTCTCCCCCTGTTGTGGAATTTTCAGCTTGATGTTGTCTTCTGAGGCTTCGTTGTGATCGTTGTAGAATTCTTCAGTTGTTGTGGAATCTTATTTAACTGTGAGGGTTTAACGTTTAGCCGACTCAGTGTAAATCTCGTTACAAAGTGAAAGACACGCAGAGCAAAATGACTGAACCACAACAAGAGCACTCTCCTTCAGGTTTAATTTTATTCTCCACTTGGAGTTCAAAAACTCAGATGTCGGCATCCACCAGTTTTATTCTCAAGTCTCTCACAATGACCTTGAGAGCCCCCATTTGTTGTGGAACTTTATTTGGTTCTATTTATTTCTTCTTACTTTTTAGTTAACCATTTAACCGACCCAATTAATTCACTTTCCACAACGTGAAAGTACATTAATCAGAGAGTTTTATTATACTTGGTACTTGCCAGTGCCAAGGAGTACAAACCACTGAGATGGTATACATCCTCACGTGCTTGCACTAAAACAAATTACAATTTCTGGTATTATATGCTTTTCATGGGAGAGTGGTGGGGGTTGTTAAGCCTTAAACAAAGAACTCCAAAATGCAATACGTGTCTTCGAGGTGAAAAGCAAATGTAATCATAACAACCTTGGTCTTATCAGAAAAGGTCACTTTGCTCCATAGCAAGACATCCTTTTTCAACATTTAGGCAAAAGACCTTGGCTAAAGGAAGGAACACTGACAGCCAATTCAACTTTAGCATAAAATTAAATTTTAAAAACACACACCAACAATACAATTTAGAGTACATAATATAATTATTTTCTTCCACACCCTCTCTGCCCTCTCTCTCTCCCCCTCTCTGCCTCCCTCTCCGCCTCTCTGCCTCTCTCTCTCTCCACCTCTCTGCCTCTCTCTCTCCACCTCTCTGCCTCTCTCTCTCTCCCCTCTGCCTCTCTCTCTCCCCCCTCTCTGCCTCTCTCTCTCTCCTCCCCCTCTCTGCCTCTCTCTCTCTCTCCCTCTCTGCCTCTCTCTCTCTCCCCTCTCTGCCTCTCTCTCTCTCTCCCCTCTCTGCCCTCTCTCTCTCCCCTCTCTGCCTCTCTCTCTCTCCCCTCTCTGCCCTCTCCCTCTCTCCCACCCATATCCTCCCCACTCTCCCACCCTATCCCCCCCACTCTCCCACCCTATCCCCCCACTCTCCCACCCTATCCCCCCCTCTATCTTACCCCTATCCCTCCTCTCTCCACCCCTATCCCCCCTCTCTCCCACCCTATCCCCCTCTCTCCCACCCCTATCCCCTCTTCTTCCACCCCTATCCCCCTCTCTCTCTCACCCCTATCCCCTCTCTCCCACCCCTATCCCCTCTCTCCACCCTATCCCCCTCTCTCCCACCCCTATCCCCCCTCTCTCCCACCCCTACCCCCCTCTCTCCCACCCCTATCCCCCCTCTCTCGCACCCTATCCCCTCTCTCCCACCCCATCCCCCATCTTCTCTCCCACCACACTCGATCGGGTGACGGAGCACGGACCACTCGCTCGGAATGACGTGGCGCGGCAAAAGCGTCCGCAGAGTGAACAATTCGCTCAGAACGACGTAGCGCGGTACCGCTGTCGACAATGGGCGCTCGGCAAGTGGCTTAAGCACTCATGCAAGAACTCTCAATTAATGGTTGATAAGGAACGGTTGGCGAGGCTGTCGCTGCATACTGCAAAGGATCCACTTAACTTTAAAGCCCGTCTTCACCGTGCATGCAGCAGTTAATGAAATAAAAAACTTCATCCACAAAAGAGTTGCTGCTTAATGCAGAACAACCCTAGAGACATCACAAAGTTCAATCGCCCGTGAAATAAACATTGCAGAAAATTCGCCATTTTGCCTGCTCGTCTGTGCACGTGTCATGTGATACATTGGTTCGGAGTACGCGCAACTGTTATAACTTTATTTTAAAACGTCCATTTTTTTTAAAACCAGATTTGCTTTGATTCACTGTGCAGCACCTCGCGAAACCTCCGAAAATTTTGACACAGATCTGGCAGACACTATGAATAAGCAGTCCCTCTGGGGAACAGGGCGGGAGGTCTAGCAGTGAATGCATTAAATCGTATCGCTCAATGAAGCTGGTTCCCTGAAATAAACATTGCAGAAAATCCGCCATTTTGCTTGCTTTTCTGTGCACGTATCACGTGGTACATTGGTTCGAGGTCCACGCAAACATTCTAACTTTTAAAAAAAACATCTGGTCTTTTACCAGATTTGTTTTGATTCCTTGAAGAGCACCTCACGAAACCTCTGAAAATATAGATACAGATCTGGCAGATGCTATGGATAGGCCGTCCCTCTGGGAGACAGGGCGTGAGATCTTGCCGTGAATGCATTAAATCATACAGCTCAATGAAGCTGGTGAATTTTGGCATGCTCCTAAATTTTTTGTTCATTCAATATAATTTTCCAAACAGGAGAAAAAGATAAGTTTAATGCTTTGGAAATTTCACATTTTCTTGTGTATGTATGGAGGAGGGAACACAGCCTTGCTTGCTTAAAGTAAATAGGTATATCGGCTTAGTTATAAGACTCGTTATTTCTTTAAATTATCAGATTTCACAACAGATTTCGACACTTATTTAGTCTAGACGATATCCGATCCTCAAAACCAAAATAGTATTTCGATGATATCCTTTAATATTTGAGAGTAGATCGTGAAAATCGTATCATATAATGCATGAAATCGCTCCAAGCTCCTAATTTGAAAACTTATAGTACTTATACAAGCAATGTACACCGATTCGTAGCTATGATGAACAGGCATTCAATACGAGTGAGGAAAGTGGAAAAAATACTTTATAGTTAAGAAATCGCTGCAGCCTGTTCCAAGTCATGGCATGGTTGAGCAGGCCAAAAAACATGGCGGCTTCAGATCCCAGCGAGGTTACCCAGAAAACGCCTTAAGACCCAGAGAGCAATGTGGCCGAGGATCGCCTAATGAAGGATATGATTAAAATAAATAAATAATCTTGATGTATGAGGTAGGGACATAGACGTGCTAATTTGTCTCGTAAATGTGCATTTCTGAAAGGGAGAAATGTGTAATCGTCAAGTAAATAGCTAGGAAATGGGATTGGGTAAGTTGTCTTTTGTGTTTCCCTTTGATATAACAGTGACAAGCTAATGGAGAGAGGTGTGCAGTGTCTGGAGAGGGAGGGACAAATCCGCACAACTCCGTGAATAACAGAAAGGCTGAGAGATAGCCAATGGGAGAGCCTGGAAGCTTCGGGAAGGCCAGAAAGGCTGAGAGATAGCCATTGGGGGAGCCTGGAGGCTGAGAGAAAAGAGGATGCCGGGTTCCACGAAAAGAGAGGTTGAATTGGACCTGAGGAACGGTCAAGCAGGGACGTTCGAGACTTGGTCGAGTTTCCACCGACCATTCCCGTCTTAACTCGGAATCGGAGAGAAGAGAGAAGAGAGAGGGAAGGAGACTTGGTAGACCGTCGAGAGCCGATCTCGGGCTGGGTTCATACCTCACCTTCATCTGCCACCGTCGTCCTTCACCCCCCTCCTCAACCAAATGGTGCCGGGCTTGTAAAGACAAGAGAAAGAGTAAGCAGTGTGTGTGTGTGTGCTGTTGTGTGTGGTGTGTGTTGTGTGACCGCCTTAGCAAGCGGGGGGGGGGTGCCGGCGGGGTTCATTTCCTGTACTTTATTTATCATTTATATCTATTTATTCTGGCCAATTTATTGTGAACTGCATCGTGTCCCCTTCGCCCCAGAGGAAGTCCCAATGTTGGTCCCCTCCTCTTGCTGGTTTTGCTTCTTTATTGTTAATAAAAGTTATTGTTTACTTGATAAACAAATATGTGTCACCTTCCTCATCCTGTTTGCCTTCAAATAATTTGGACCGCCGGGATTGGCCTTGTAAGTAACGTCTTCAAAGGAGATATAACCATTTAGCATCTACGGGCAAGACCCGACGTTTACGGGGACCCGTTGGTGGTCTCCGTGAATGCTACAATTGTTACTTCTGCCACCAAAGGTGAAGGAGGTTATGTTTTTACCCCTTTCTGTCTGTCTGTCTTTGTGTGCAGGATATCTCAAAAGGTTGTGTTTGGATCCGGAAGAAATTTTGTGGACAGGATCGGTGTGTGACGAGGACAAATTATTTCGATTTTGGTGAAGATCCAGATCTGGATCCGACTACTAGAATTTAAGTGATTCTTCACCATTGAGAGATAGGACCAAAAACTATATGTAGCACGATATCTCAAAAAGTTGTGGATGGATTTGGACGAAACTTGGTGAACACGTTAGGGGGTGTGGTAAGGACGAATTGATTTGATTTTGGTGAAGATCTGAATCCAATTCTGGAAAGGATGATTATTTAATTTTTAAAGTGATTCTTCATCATTGAGAGATCGGGCCAAAAAATATAGTGCTGTATAGCATGATATTTCAAAAATGTATTGGGCCAGATATGTTCTCGTGGATCAGGTGTGGGGCGGAGGTATACGCTCTACCGAGTGCTCTTCTAGTTTAATTCATTTACTCCTGAAAATTTCCACTCAATTTTTTCTGTCATGATTGCATTCCCCTTTAATACGGGGATTTTGAAGTTCGATTTACATTATTTTGATTTCAGCGATGTTTTCCAGTATATGCATCTGTGACGTAAATAGGGAAATGTGTTTGTGTATGTGTGTGCATGTGTGCATGTGTGCATGTTCATAAAGCACAATATAAACATTATGTTTGCTAACTCCCCCCCCTCCCCTCCTCTCTCTTTTTCTCCCCTATATATCTTTTTTTTTTTTTCTCTCTCTCTCTCCTCTCTCTCTCTCTCTTCTCTCTCTTCTCTGTCCCATCCTCACTCCCACCTTCTAATAAAGTGTAGCACTCTCCTCCACACACTCTTTCTGTCTCCTCTCTCTATCCCCCTCCACTCACTTTCTTTTGCTCCACCCCCCCCCTCACACCTCCCACCCTCCCGAATGTATAGCAAAGTGTGATGAGGCTTCCTTCTCACCCTGTTCCTCGCTCACACCCCCCATTCTTAGCTTCCCCCATTCCTTTCCCCTTCTCGCTCCCCCATCCTCTTTCTCCTCTCTCCTCCCCTCTCTCTCTCCCCATCTTTCTGTCCCCCTCCCCCCAACTCCTGGAATCCTGTCAGCGAAGCGACGGGTGGTATTGCTAGTATACAGATAGGAATATATAAATTGTACAGATTATATACTTGCTCATGTTCCAATGATACGTACTTGATGGACGTACTCACAGTTCAATAGTACGTGATTAATAGATGTACATGCATTCCTATTGTACGTAATTAATAGCCGTACTCATCTTGTAATTTTGATTTGATGTACTATACTCTTTACAGTTGAGATTCAAACCCAGATTAAACAGCTTGGAGGCGAGTGTGAGTACCTCTTTGGCCATCCTGCCACCCACTTTTGGAATTATCTAGATTTTAACACCCCCTAACTCTATATAG
>CM068960.1:66630575-66648174 GCA_035128595.1 Eptatretus atami | reverse complement strand
ATGCGGAACGTGTGTCATACGCCGAGTACGTCGAGAAATTTTCAACATGCTGAAAATTTATCGACGTACTTGGCATATGATGACGTATGCCAGCGTACTACGACGTATGCCAACGTACTACGACGTATGCCAGCGTGCTCTTAACGTATACAAAAATTACCCATAACGTATTCGACGTGTGCCAGCTTGGTTCGGCAAATTTTTCATACGTCGGCATACGCTGGCTAAAAGCTCAAGGTGTGACAGCGGCTTCGCACTTCGATGTCTAGTGCGGTTATGATTTGAATCGTCGAGCCGCAGCCTATTAATAGCCTACGCCACGTAATCATCGGTGATACGCTGCCGCGCTATGCATAAGTTAGACTATCGTTGGGCATAGGTTGTGAACGCCGACAACACGCTCAGCATTCGTTGGTATAAGTTATCTATATGTGATTGAAACGTTCTGTGTACGTTACTAATACGTTATGCATACGTCCAACACGTTATTATACGCCCAAAACTTTAAAAAACAATCAATAGTTCAGCGTACGCCATCGTTTTCAATACATTTTGAGACCTTGCCATACGCTGGCTAAAACGTCAAGGTGTGGACAGCCCCTTAAAGGAATAGGAGAGGCCTGGCAGCTGCCCAAGCCGCTCGCGAAACTTTCCGAGCAGCGGTGCCACCCTCGGCCTTACTCGAGCCATGTGAAACCCATGCAAAGCATCACCACCTCGGTCTCGCCACAACCACAGCAAAGCGCTACCAACAGTGAGAACAACTCTACAGCAAGAGGTGGAGGAAACCGAGGCAAGTATAAACATCAGTCGTGCTCAGGTTAGAAGGTATACATGCATGACAAGTGGAGTATAACAGGTCGCTGTTCAGCACAATTGGGTGTACTCTTTCTCTGAGAATGGTGATGAAGTCCTTGCCTTCCCAGACTCCGTGACAAGAGGTGCACGGATGCTGCACATAGACAGCACCATGACCACCTCGCTGTTCAGACCTTCAAACACGGAAGCTTCGAGGTGAAAGCCAAGCTCCCAGCTCCCAACAGTACAACTCGTGCAAATTAAACCAAGCAGTCCCCCACTCACCCCCACAAGAGAGAGCTGGGAGAGGGGATGGGTAATGGGAGTGGAAAATATCAATGATAACTAGAGGGGGAGCACTCGGTAGAGTGGCAAAAAACCTCGCTCCGCGCCAATACTGCTGGGTCACTTAAGTGAACCTGATATCCTATTCATTGTAGGTCAAAACGGATGAGACTCTACTGAACCACGATTGAATAAACTAAACTAGATCGCGCGCATGTAGAAATGCCAAAAAAAGAAAATCGAAATTTTTTGACAAAAAATTGCAAAATTTGTTTTTTTTTTCTCTAACAAATTTTTTTTTTTGGTTGGAAATCACTTAAAACATGTAGAAATGCAAAAACAAAAATTCAAATATTTTTTCAAAATGGCCGCCATAGCGCCATACTGGACTTTGGACCACGTCAAAATCTAATGGCATGATCCTTGGACCATACCTAATCCCCCACCAAGTTTCGTCGAAATCCGTCCAGGAGTTTTTCCGTAATACTGTCACAAACAAACAAACAGACAGGGGTGAAAACAGTAACCTCCGTCCATCTTCGATGGCGGAGGTTAAAGATACGAGATGGTAGTGTACTGCCATTGTGAAGGCCTGGTGGGAAGAGTGAGATTGTACCACGTTGGGAATGAGGTTCCCACAAGCAGGAGAAAAGAGGAACAAGGGAGTGGAGGTGAGCAGTTTGTCAATAATTTAGGAGTTTAAAAAGGAGGGGATTGCTGGAAGAATGTGTGTATAATTGAGTAATTGAGAAGCATCTTCTTCGAAGAATAGTAGGCCTTGTGCTTTAGCTTATTTGTGGGTGGTACCAATGTTGTTTAGAGCTTTGCATACTACAACATTCAGAAGAGAGAGGTGAGAATCAGGTGCATCATCCCATAGCAGTATTACATTGAGCTATGGAAAAAGGCTTTGTTTGTCATGAAAAGTTCAGATTTTCAAAGGAAGGATGTGGCATGACAGTGTATGATTAAACTTGGATGATGCCCAGTTGGCCTTTGATACATGGTATGCCCAAGAGATATGACCAATGGTGAGGCTCAGAAGCTCAAGGGATTGGACCTTTTTACAGTGGTTGATGCTGGAAATGTATAGGTGCGTTTATGAAACGATTCTTCTGGAGAGACAGGGTGATTTTCTGGCTGCAACAGGCACAAATGGATCCTCCTGGTGAAGTTGTCGATAGCCCGGTTGCATTCCTGAACCGGAATAGCTTTGATGGTGGTGGCAATTGCATTTTTGAGGTCGTCAATAGTCTGAGGTCTCCTATGGTCCACTCTATCCTTCAGGTAACCCCAAAGATAGAAGTCAGGTGGGTTGAGGTCCGGAGAATGGAGCACCCATTCAATATCTGTCCTCGAGACTATTTGATCACTGAATTTCTGATGTAGCCACTGTATCAATCTGTTGGAAGTGTGAGGTGTGGCCCCATCTTGGTGAAACCATTGCACAGCCCTGTCGATGTGGCGCTTCTTTGCTAATACAACCCAAAACTTCTGGATAGCTTTCAAGTACCATTCAGGGGTTTCGGTTACTGATTTCCCTTCTTCATCTTGAAACCAGAAAGGCCCAATGATGCCAGATTTGCTTATGGCAACCCATGTAGTGCATTTCTGGCTGTGCAACGGCCTTTCAAGAACTTCATCAGGAGAACTAGAACCCCAAAACACGTTGTTTTTAGAGTTAACATGACCACTTAAAAGATAGCGGGCCTCGTCAGAAAACCACACATTACTCAGAAAATTTGGATCCCTTCGCATTTTTTCCTCAAACCACTCACACATAATCACTCAAAATTGTTTATCATTGTCTGTTAGTTAATGCTTCACATGTATGTGATTGTGGGTATATTTTTAGTTCTCGTGGGTTTAATGGACAAAATGCGTTGCAAGGGCTTTTAGGCAGGTCTTACTGTATATCCCATTCTTTATTCTCTTATCTATTTTATTTTACTTTATTTCACACACCTCTCCTTCACGCATGCATGCACGCCGCAGACCAGACAGCACAGCAACAGCCTCATTTGCATATCCCGCAGCAGCCCCGTTTGAACTGCGCACCATTCCCCAACAGACATTTCATTCCGACTTTCGCCGTACTCTGACCCCAACGCTGCAACATTCCTACAACCACCACAACACCTTCCCAAAATTCCCCACGACATCAGACCACAACCAAAAGTTCGCCGACACTCACCATTGACACCACAATCTCGATGACCACCATCACCATCATGAGCTCACGGCACTGCAACCACGATGCGACACCACTGCTGCCATCACTCAGCCACAGTCATCGTGAACGATCACCACCACCTTTAGGGACCAGCGGGGATGAGGAGGCACGCTCATGGATGGAGTGCGCGATCACCCCCATGTTGTTCTATGAGCTCCCTCACGTGGCAAAGTGTGAAGCAAATGGGGCCTTTCCAGTGGGAAATCCTTGCTAGGGTGGGGCCAACACAGTGATTTGAGTCCATGCGCCAATGAGGGCATGGGGAAACACCCATCGCTCTGCCTGTTCCTCTCTGAAGCACCTCCCCCACTGGAAAATTATATAAGAGAGCTCTGATCTGGCCCCCCCTCTTCTTCTCTTCTCTTGTCTGGCCCACCCGCTGTCTGCTTACCCGCCCTTCTCGAATCTGGCCCAGCCTTTCTTGTTCCTGGAGTCACAGACTGGTGGAAGGAGACCCAGGACACCAGACTGTGTTCCTCCTGAGTCCGTTAAACAATGACACGTCCAGACCTCTTTACACTCGTGTTAAGTCTATCCTCTCGTAAGTTCTTTCCTTTGTTTCCGAAACCCCTGACACATCTTTACACCTTCCTCTCCGCCTCATCTCCAATCATTTGCACCTCCCCACTCACACACCAGAGACACCCCCAGTTTTCTTCCCTCTCCCCCCTCCTCAGAGACTGGGTTTGTGCTGGTCCGTCGGCGCACCAGGTACCATAGGGGTCATTTACACCTCGTACTTTCTCTTATCATTCTTTGCTCTCTGATTTCCTTGGGTGTGTGTTTGATGGCGTCTGTAATGTTTTGGCAGTTTTGTGGATGTGGGGGTCAACTTTGAGAAGGGGAGTGAGGGGAGATGTTGGGAGAAGGGTGAGAGGAGAGAGGTGAGGGAGAAGGGTGAGGGGAGCGTTTTTGAAAAAGGTGAGAGGGAAGTTTGGAGGGGGGAGAGTGTGAAGGTTGCTTTGAGAGGGAGGGAGATGATGAGAGCAGGCCAAGGGGAAGGAGGGCAAATTGAGAGGTGGGAAGAGGGGAAGGATGAAACTTGGTAGTGGTATGGTGAAGAAGGGAGCGGGCAGGGGGAGGTACGAGATTTGAGGAGTTGGAAAGAGGGGGAGGGATGATGAGAGGAAAGAAGAAGCATGTTTGAGGTGTTGAGTGTACTGATTGAGAGAGTGAGATATCTGTTAGGTTAGAATGGAGCCCACAGATGTTAAAACACCACACAGTTTGGGACACCAGAGGAGGAGCTGATACTAAAGCAGAAGACAGTGAAGAGGTGCTAAGAGCGGAGGTAGGATGAGTGGCAAGATGGGAGGGGTAAGGAGAGGGCATAACAGGTGAGGGGTTAGGAGGAGGTAGATTTGAGGAGGTGATGTGAATTGGCACTGAAATCGGAAAAAAGGACGATTGATGGAACACGAACATGCATTGCAAACCTACATTTTAAATTTTTTTAAGTCAGACATGTGATTAAAGACATTATTAAGATTAAAGACTCCTTGATCAGAAACTGACATTTGTACACAGACAGATAGACAAAGTAAACCAATTACTTAACCCCCTTTCCACTTTATAAGTGTGGTGTAAAAGTTTCATTTGAACTGAGCATGTACATAACATTTACATTAGAAATTCAACTGTACATTTTTTTTTGTGTGTTCTCTTAAGTTGTGTAGATATGTATTCCAAATAAACAGCAGGATAGTGCCATACATGACAAGATAGGGACCAGTACAGGCCCTAAAACAGCAACGCCATATAAATATGGTTGGACATTCTCAACATTGTCCAGGACAAGTGTGGTCAACATGAATAATTCAGTTGAATGACAAATCGTCGCACAAATATCTCTGCACATGTTTTCTAATTTACACATGTACTTAATCTTCATCTGAGTATTGAGTTTTCATCAGAAACTCTTCTGTGTGCATTTTTACGCAACTTGCCCACCATGCAAATGCAAGCTTCAGTGCCAACTAAATGAATCCCCATGCTTTTTGGAAAAAAACAAAACGGAGGAATATTGTAATCTGTTCTGTCTGTCTGTCTGTCCATCTGTCCGTCCGTCACGCTATCTCTGAAACGGTTGTTCATAAATTCACCAAACGTAGTTATGATCGCCACACAGCACGAAGGTGCAAGAGCAGTTTTGTTTTTGGCAGGGGTGGGGTCAAAAGGTCAAATACCAAAAAATGCAATTACAGGCACATTTTTAGACTTTTTTTTTTTTAATCAACTTCGTATGTGCAATCAACCTTGAGGGACGCATGAAATATGTAACTTTTTTTTGGAATATGACCTCCGGTTCATGTCCCAGAGGATGGGGACTTGGGAAGAAATTTTTAACTCAAAATTTGAAATTGGGTCATTCATTCCTGGTGGAACTTTTTGCCATCTTTCAACTTTGCTTCTGGTGGAAGCATGGGGATTTGCGATGGTGTGCCATTGACTTCACTCGAGTTATCCCCACGCTTTTTGAAAAACAAACGGGGGGGGGGGGATATTGTAATCGTCTGTTGTCTGTCTGTCTGTCTGTCTGTTGGTCCATCACTCTAAAACTTGGTAGTTATGATCAACATGGCACGAAGATGCAAGAGCAATGTAATTTTGGCCTCACCAGCCCGCCTGGGATAGGGTCAAAAGGTCAATACCGAAAAATGCAAAATTTACGGGCACATTTTTAAACATTTTCAAATGAAACTTTGTAAATGCAGTCAACATTGGGGGACGCATGAAATATCTAATGATGTTTTTTGGATTTGACCTCCGGGTTCACGTCCAAGGGGGTTGGGACTTGGGGTTACAGGGGCGAAAACGGAAAAAATAAATTCAACTTAAAATTTGATATCGGGTCATTCCTAGTGTAACTTTTTGCCATCTTTCAACTGCTTTTGGTGGGAAGCGTGGGGATTTCCCATGACGTGCCATCGACTTCACTCTAGCTTGCTTTGCATTGGCATAGGTCAATCCTTCATATGAGGTGAGTTCTCCCAACTCGTTTGGAGCAGGTTCCTTTGACATTCGAATATGGCTGACCCGACCATCCAGAATCTGCCAGCCAACCTGATTGGAAAAGGGAAATGTTGAACTGCTTGCAATGAACGTTTCCCCAGAAGTGCCTGGAAATCGGCCCTTCTTTCTCTATGGTGTTTCAGGTTGTTTGATATCGGTGGCAGATTTTCGTTTTTTGTGTCGATTGTGACAATAGCCAGTGTCAGGTTTCATCAACAGCAGTACAAGTTGTACTTTTGGCAGTCAAGGCACAGACAAACTTCTGACAGGCCTCACATCATCATCTGACAGGTCCACATTTTCCGCTAGATTGGTCAAGCTCTGTTGATACCTTTCAGAAGCCTTCAGCAGGCACAGATACGTTTTCTTGCCAATTCCAGAGAGAGCGCTGGTGCTGCAACAACCTGTTAGCGAAACGAAGCCTGGGAGAGCAGAGCTGAGTGTTGGACCTCACTTTTGTACAACACTATGCATTGGTTTTTATACCTTCCAAAATATCTTAAATTATTGTTGTTGGTAGCCATTCGAGAAAAACTTGTTTGGAACAATGTTTGTTGGGATGGCAACATCATTGTTCCCTGATAGTGCGAAATGTCCATTGCCAAACGTGTCTGCCATCTCAATATCCTCATGGGGCACAATGTCCCATCTAGTTTTAAATGATTATAGTCTGTTTGCAACCGGTAAGTTGTGTCGTCATTTTTATGCTGATATATTTTGGCATCTTTCTTTTTTCCGTGTGATGCTCAGTGAGCAATGTCATGACATGTTGCGAGCACGTGCTGTTCATCGGCTTCATTCGTGCATTTCAGATTGATGTCACCAAACCCTTCATTCTCAAAATCCTTGTTTATAAAGACCCATCTCAAAAGCCAGTATTAGCTTTGCAGAATAATTTCCTTTGACTCTTGGAATCAGAGATTGTCTTTATATCAACTGGTTTGATGTTTGTTCTCTCAGTTCTATAAATCAGCCTTCAATATCCTGGCTGCATGGAATAGTGTCTGAATACGACTTTCTCCATCATTTTTCACAGCTCAGGCCACGTTACACTCCCGTTTTAAATGGTTAGAAAATGACTTTTTGGCAGCCACTCGAGAACGACATAAACTTTGCGGTTTCCAAACGAATTTGAAATGCTGAATCTGAAAATCTGTTTGCATTGCGGAAAAGTGGAACATTATCTACTTTTTCAGATGTAAAAGTCACCAAGAAAATATTCATTGCAGTAAGCATCAGGTCATCAATCCAACACCATTGTTGCTAACATTATGCTTGTTTGTCTGTACTCTATTCTTTTAAATACAAAACAACAAGCAAGGAAGCAGCACATACCATTGACTCCTCTGTGGTACAACTCTACCAGGGTTTGAACCAACGACCTCCCAGGCATCAAGCAGACATTTTAACCATTATGTCAAGAAGCCAAGTGCATTCCTTGATGAAGTAACCCTCAAACGCTACTCCTTTTTCGCACATGAACCTTAGAGAAACCTCCCTTGATGTGAATGGGATGAATCTCGACTCTAGGAAAACAACATCCTGCATTATCAGCAAAATCTTGAGATGAGTCGTACTTTCAGCATCCATGAAACACTCCAGTGCGGGCTCCTCGGACGCACTTATAATACATGCGAACGTATTGAATAATGCAATGGGAATCATCAACTCGGCGGTGCTGACGTCCGAGTCCTTCATTAACGGCGTCCACGATGTCCCCAATGCTGGAGATTTCTTGATTTCATTTTCACAGCATGAGCGCAGTCGAGTACAGATTGTGCAGTTCTGTCTTGGGTTGCACTTTCACAGGAGTTCCAGCTGATTGTTAAGTCTGACTCGCTGTCAGTTCCAGAGCTGGAGAGTCTGACCTTTTCCAGAAGCGGACCCGGGTTGAGACGCTCAACGTAAACGATCGTGCTCTCCATCACATTGGCAGGTTGGTGAAATTTCAGTCGTGGATATCGTGCCTCCAAGCGACTCTTCAGGACTGAAGTTATGGAGAATAATAGAGATGATCAGTGATTCTGGCATGATATTGATTTGTTTTCAAAGAGAGCACTATCGGAAAAACAGGATTCGATTGGGTGGAAGACAGTCATGAGCCTTTGTTTTGTTATTAGCCATTTTGATAACTAAAGTCAGATTTAATGCAAACCATGATATGAACTACATATACCTATAACTTGAGGTGTCATGTCCATCTGTTGTTCTTGCCAGTTCAACAAACTTTGCCAATAGAGAAGTGAGGGTGCATGGCTTCTCTTGATTGAGGATTATTGGTTCGATAACAGTGCTACAGAGTGTGTTAAATGCCCGCTCAAACTGAGGCATCTGTGGCTTAGCAGCTGAGGACCTGTTAATACAAAAAATATGGGTGCCTGATAAGAGATCAATGAATGTTACTTGTTTCTCCTGAATTTTACATTGAAACTATTGAAGAAAGTACAGACTCTGATAAGAAGCTTCCCTGCACAAACATCAGAAGCATGACACAACCAGTTATCCATTGATTTATATATGTAATACTCACCCTTGCATTGTATCCTTCAAAGAGACACACAGTGTGTATTGATGATAGCACTGTCTGTGGTACATGACCTCTTGCGCTGCACAATCTCTGCCTCTGATTTGTCGTAGAATGTCCTCGTCATTCTTTAATTCAGCAGCATATCTGAGTTGTCCTGTTGAGGTAGAGAATTATTGTGTGAGATTTACTTATGCATCAAACTGAATCTGTGATGCATTGAATTCAGCTACTGTCAGAGATGCATACAATTGGAAGGTATCTGTAAATGATTGTTAAGACAGTTGAAAGATCACCTCCATCGATCACCTCTCAAGATTTGCTCCAATCGGTTGTCTTTGTGTGCTTCCATGGTGGCAACAGATGAGAGGTCGATTCATTAGAGCTATATATTGCTGTTCATTTTCCTAAAAGACATTCTTTTTTTCAAGAAAGTACTACAGCCAAGTCTATGGTGTGCCATCGCAAATCCCCATTCCTCCCACCTAAATCAAAGTTGAAAGATGGCAAAAAGTTCCACCATGAATGACCCAATATCAAATTTTGAGTTAAAATTTTTCATTTTGACCTTTGTGATCCTCAGTCCCCACCCCCAGTGCATGAACCCAGGGGTCAAAATAATATTGTTCTTGCACCTTCTTGCCACGCGGTGATCACAAATAACAAAGTTTGGTGAATTTCTGCACAACTGTTTAGGCGATAGCTTGATGGATAGACAGACAGACAAATGGAGCCGATTACTATATTTTGTTTGTTACCCCAGTTTGTTTGTTTTCTAAAAGCGTGGGCTTAAATATTCATTAGAAACTACAGTATTTACAGACAAATTGCTGAACACTAACACGGACCATTTATTTGTGTCACAGTGGGTGTTTATCTGCTTGGATAGACTGATATATCAAATTTGGTGATTCCACTTGCATCTGTCTTGAGATGACATCATAAACCTCGGATATGCATTTGACCTTGACCTTTGACCTCAAATTCATCGTTTCGTTAGAGCATGCGAAGACAGACTTGTATACATACCAGCTTTGGTGTGCATATTTCATTTCTCTCTGGACTTTTCATGTGCTCAAACTAGCATACCAACTAACACATGCACACCTAAAGAACCAAGACTGTTGTGCACCCTAGATTCAATCGTCAATCGTGCTTAGCTAATTGGTTATCGCACGCTTCCATTGTGCAACAGGTCTAGAAATGTTCTTTAGATTTCAAGTCCAGGAGATAGGACGTATGAGTTGCAGAAATCTGGGTTGGAAAGATTATAGATCGAGTCACATCCACAGAATAACAGCAGTCCTTAGCTGTAACACCTTGGCTGGTTGTTTTGCTGACACTCAGGCAGTGAGCATGGCAGCAGTAAAAATTGTCACAGATGGGGAGCAGAGTTGGGATAAATGGTTATGAGTTGATTAATGTTAGAAATAGAGGCATGTATAGATGGAGTCATTATCATTTGGTGAATGGTAGACAAACATTTGGTGCTTGTGGAGAGGAATGTATTGAGGGAGGTGAGGGGGAGGGTGTTATAATAAGAAGAGCTGGTGTGGAACATTGATTGGGGTAGCTGGAGTTCTTGACATAAACTGTAACACCACAATGGTGTGTGTCAGTCCTGTCACAATGGGAGATGCATAGTTGTCAGGGATATCTTGTAAGAAGAAAAATTCTGTTAACCACGCAATGTCTGGAAAAGCAGCACAGCTTGTAAGTAGTGATCTGTGACATTGAAACGAGACCTTGAATGTTGTCGGTGTATACTGTTACAGAAATGAGAGGAATAGGAGTTAAGGTGGATGGCAGGACATTGGGATGTAAGAGGGGAGCAATATAGGGGGTGCATACAACGGGTTAATGGCCCAAGGTCAGTATAGTGAAGACAGACATCACATTCAGGGTTGAGGAAAGGTTGGTGAAAAGCAGCACTGTATGAATGTGATGGGGGCATGGGTTTGCAAGCGATGCAAGAAGGGGAGGGAAGAAGAAGAAGGAGAATAAGAAGCTGTGTGGGAGAGACGCGTTTGGGAAGTGCGATCAAACATTTAAAGTTGTCATTTAAAATAAGTTTTGCATTTGGCACAGAGTAAAGTCAATATGCTTTGAGTAAACAATGATCCATAGATTTGAACTATTTCCTTCAACAGTGATCTAAGGCTAATGGAGGAGGTTGGATGTAATTTGCATGAAGGACATTAGGACACGATGGAAAAATCAGCAAAGTATATGGCTTTCAAACCTGGGAAAATACAGCATTATGAGCTGTTTGCTTAGTTTGAAACAACAAACCAGGCCAACCAAATTGAATCTCTATTTTGCTGCACGATGCCATATGCTGATTGCTGATGTCGGACTGCAGTCCACTGATAAATTCTGCATACATGCATCAGCTGATGTTGTCCAACTGGATGGTGCAGTGGTAACGCACTTATTTTTGAGCTTGCTTGCTTGAATTAGATTCTCAATGAAAATACAAACTTTCTCATTCCTGCTTCACAGGCAGAGCTTTTGAATGGAAATTAAGCAGTGTGTGTCCCATCTGTTAGCATTAGTTGGTGACTGTAAAATATTCCACTGTGTCTTTTACAAAGAGTGGGTGAGATAGATGCAAGCATTTGTACATCGAAGAGAATATTTGACACTCGCACATTTTGACACCATACTCTGCACCAACAATTGACATTAAACAGGTGTTTGTCATCTTTCATCCGCATTTTATGAACTCTGGTATGTCTGGCATCCTGATGAGACACTAACCACAATTGTGGCCAACCTGAAAAGCATCTTCTGTGTATTCATTGATAGAAGCTTCAGTTGGAGAGAATTTTTTTTTGTCTTCTTGGTTAAAAACCTTTAAAAAAATTATTTATTTGGCATTCATTGCTCTTGGATAAACCTGTTTGGTCATCCTGCAGGATGGTGTATCTCCTTATTGTGCCAGGTGGTTTTCTGATGTATCATCAAGGTACATGTGCCTGTAAACATTGGGAGTCATTTATGGTGATGCCTTATTTCTCAGACATCGCTAACCATACTGGCAATTTCAGGTCGAGCAACAATCATCGAAAAGGGCTTTAGGTGCAACCCAGAATACAAACAGCACTTCCAACGTATTTGATATTTCTATTTTGTTCCTGAATTTGTTCGACTTGTACATTCACCTCATTTATTTTTAATCAGGACTGAATTTAGGACAATAGTTGATGCAATCTATCACTTGGTCTATTTCCATGATCTACATAAATCACAGTAGGTGACAATTTTAATCCAAACCATCCTGTCGGACCCTGCTATTCGTGGAGGATATGTTCCTGGAAAATGCCACGAATAGCGAATAGCGGGACATTGTTTCAATAGAAAAAGGGGAGAGAGGTTCCTGCCGGTTAGTGATTCATGAGGAAAATCAAAAATTTCATGAAAAACCAAGAATATTCCCGCGAAAAACCGCAAAAACACAAAAACAACCACGAATACACGAAGCACAGGGCCGCAAATGTCGAAGCAGGTCACATTAGATAAAGAGCGAATCAGTGAATAGCAGGGTCTGACATTACTGTGATGGACGTCATCTCGGATAATTCCAAAAGACCGTTGCATCTTAAAAAAGATCACGGACGCCGTCTGCAACCTTGAGAAGCTCAGCATGGATGCCACAGATCCCAGGAGCTTTACCCATTTCAACCGGTTCACCATAGCCTGTTTTTCCACAAACGAAGGTTGATTGGAGGGTCAACTATCGGGATATTAACACCCCTGGCATCGAACTCAACAGCTGGTGGATCAGCCTGGTACAACCGCTCGAAGTAACCGGCCCAGCAGAACTTCACTTTGGACTCCTCTGTCAAGAGACCTCCACCCTCCGCTCTCACTTCAGTACACTGAGGGACAGCCTTGGATGAACGCAATGTGCGAATACCCCTGTAAGCAGGACGAGAATCACTTGACCACAGGTGATGCTCTACCGGTCTACCCCCTCACAGATTCCTCGCACATTGGCCTCCTTGTCCACCCTCGGCGCATATAGTTTTACGCCTCAACTCCCTGAACAGCTTGGCTCTGCCATTAAGCCTGGCCCTACGACTCCGATCAATGGTATCCAGTGTCCCTTGAGAGACAAAATTCGTCCTTGCCCTACGGTGAGTTCTAAGACATCCACCGGCAACATCAAGGATAGTGGTCTTGAAGGCACTCCACAACTTTTCAGGATTCCCCAAAGCACTCAGACCCCCCAAATCCCCACTCCGCCTGTCTGCAAACTCCTCAGCTACCCTCTCATCCTTGAGCTTGCCAACTCCAAGCCTAGGCTAGGATTATACCATTCTCCTGGATTTAAGCTGCAACTTCAGAATTGCTACCACAAGCCTGTGGTCTGTATTGAAGAACTGTGCACTCCGGTAGACCCTGCAGTTCTGAATCATCCTCCAGTGACCATCAACGAGTAC
The DNA here is from genome assembly GCA_035128595.1 of Eptatretus atami. NCBI lineage: Eukaryota > Metazoa > Chordata > Myxini > Myxiniformes > Myxinidae > Eptatretus > Eptatretus atami. The sequence goes on along the minus strand of CM068960.1, from coordinate 66,634,877 downwards.
ATGGTCAATCTCCCTTGTCACATAACCAGCGTTAGAATACCAAGTCCAGCGATAAACCTGGGGGCGCTGAAACCATGAACCGGCCACCCTAAGCCATGACTTCTTGCAAAGTCAAGAAACTTTGTGCTATTCTGGTTCACAGTTCCAGACCCATGGGAGCCAACACATGTCTCATAACCATCCCCATCAGTTCCAGTCGATTCATTGAAATCCCCCAAGACTAGAAGATTATCTCGCCTGGGGCACTGATCAACCACAGACTCGAGTGTGGCATAGAATGCATCCTTCACAGTGAGATCACTCGCCTCAGTCGGAGTCTATACAGAGACCAGGGAAACGACCCCCAAGGAGTGAGGAATTCTTAGTCTCATAATACGCTTGATGACCGGTGTTACCTCAATTACCATTGGAATCAGCTTATTGGAGACAGAGACAGCAATTCCTTGGGCATGGTAACCATCAGAGTGACCAGACCAATAGTAGGTGTAACCACCCGCCATAATCTCGGCCCACCATCCGGTCTCCAAACCTCAGAGAGTGCTGCTATACTGGTGTTCAAACGCTTGAGCTCAGCTGATAACAGAGACAGGTGATCATCCTCTCTTAGGGAGAGGACATTCCAGCTACCCACCTGAAGGGACCGCCTCAAGTTAACCCAAGGAGACCACCGTCTGGTGGACGACATCTCAGCACCACCCCGACATACACTACCGCAATCCAACCCGGGAAGCGTTGGAATTACCAAAAGCACATAAAGGACAGATTCCGAAGGATAAAACATCAAAGAGGGCTGAATGGAATACGCGGTTTCACACACAAACATTAGGAGGTGAGACGACAGGCTTTCTCTTTGAATATCGACGCATATTATTTTACAGTTCATTTTACTTCACTCTTGCGTTAAAGCATGCAATAAAGGAAATACTATGTCTAAGCTTGACATGCTTCACACCAAGAAGCTATCTCCATAACAGCATAGCATTTTGACTGTAATCTTATGGCAGCTATAAACAAATTTCTTTCATGGCAGGTCTTGCTATCTATGTCTGGGGGCCAATCCTCATCTGCCATGTTGAGACTCGTTCAACTGGTGAGTATCCTTGACTCACCAGCCCTTGCAGCACTCAGATTTATTCTCGACAGCAACATTTTTGATTACACGATGCAAGAATATCATTCACACCCATAGGTCAGAATTTCACCCAGCTTTTATTGATTAAACAAATTTTTCTTTCAAAGTTTTCAAGTGCACTAGTTTCCTGGCAGCACAAGTTACCTTGTTTCTCTCAAATGTTTAAGTCTTGTGATTTGGCTTGTGTTTCAGGGCCGTAGTAAAGAAGCATACAAGAAGCTGTGTTTTGTGCCTGGCCTTGTGTTTATTGATGGTATGGTGAAGCCTCAGCCACTTCCTTGCTCATCTCTATCTGTGTCTTCTTTGTACAATTGATGTTATACAATATTTACATTCCAATTGAATGATTTTGCAAGGGTTTTTTAACATACAGTTTTAGCCTTAACTGATCACATGAATTTTTACACAGAGGGGGCAGCATGCAGACTTTCCGCAGGTGAGCGGCAACGAGCATGTGCTCAGATGACGGATATGTTTGAGGCAACTGGTTTTCCATATCACATCGTAACACTAGAGCAGGTCAGCTTGAGAAAATACCATTCATTATGCTCCTTGGAGTTTATTATGTAGGCTTTAATAAAGTGGTATTAAAGCTTGTTGCTTCACTTGGATGGTTTATCACACAATTGAACAAGTGTTTGGTACAACACAACAATAAAATCCAAGAAAACAGTAACGACATATCGAAGTTTTTCGTGCTGTACTTCTCAAGGTAAATCACAGCAAGATAAACAAAGAAGGAAAATAATGTGCATAAAGTAGGTCTGCCGACATTGATTGGTTCATCAGTCATGTCATAAATGGGAATGTGAACACCAATTGGTTGGCTCTTGGTCCTCACTATCTCAGGCTCCGATTGATTGGAGTGGGGTTTGATTTGAACCAGAGAATGATGACTCACCGTTTGCACCAACTCCTTGAAGAGAGGGGGGAAGGGGTTCCCCCAAGGCCAAGAACTCACCATTTGCATAATCACCATGGGTAGGAGTTGGGGCAACACCTTCGATCTTCACTTCGCCGGCTGCTTATGTCGGTCAACAAGGATGTTCTGCCCACCTCACAAATCGGCAATGTTGTCTATGAGTTTAAGTGCCAATGTGAAGCTCAGTACGTGGGCCGTACAACCAAAAGGTTGACTGATTGTATTAAACAGCATGTGCCCCTTTACTTGTGATCCGAAGAAAGAACTTGAGAGTTAGGACACAACCATTGCGAGCATGCAGGAACGCTGAAGGACCGTCGGCCATTTCTTGTGCTTCTGCCATTGCACGGCACTTAGTTGCCAACCCTGTCTGTGCAGACCAGTACAACACAGATATGTTCAAGATATTGAGCCGACGTTGGAGTGTATCACATCTATGTATATGGTATGTTAGAAGCAACCTTCATCTTTTCCACAGACCCCATAATGTGTCATCAAAAGGAATTTGTACATTCTCTCAGTCTCTTTCAACATGGAAGCATCAAAGGTATTGCCCCAACTCCTGCCCATGGTGATTATGCAAATGGTGAGTCCTTGGCCTTGGGTGAACCCTTTCCCCCCTCCTTCCAAGGTATTGGTGCAAATGGTGAGTCATTAATCTCTGGTTCAAATCACACCCCGCTGCAGCCAATCGGAACCCGAGATAGTGAGGACCAAGAGCCAGCCAGTGGGTGGTCACATTGATTGGTTCATCAGTCATGACGCAAATGGCAATGTCGATTTTACACAGACATGCTTATATATATGCACGTTCTTTTACTTCCTTTCTCTTGCTGTGATTTAATTTGAGAAGTACAGCACAAAAAACTTCATTATGTCGTTGTTGTTTCCTTGTATTACCTAATTGTCTATCTTGCGATTTGCCAATCTTTTACTCAGCTGTCTTTTAACCATAAGGTGGGAGGTTGAACTGTTGAGTCACTCCAACACTTTTGTTGAGTGAGTGTAATATATAATTGAGTTGGCTTGTTGGTGTTCTCATCTGAGCACATAACTTGTGTTTCTTGGATTCCAAGTTGAAATCCAATATTTGTAGTTTTTGTGTTCCTGTAGAAAATAAATTATTTTCGTGTTATTTCCATTTTAAAAATCATGCTGTCTTTTTATTTTCACTGTGGATGTAGGTGATGGCTTTGGAAGGAGAACATAATTTGAAAAAAGAAGTATATGAAATTGCAAGCAAGGAGGATGGAAGTCCTGTGGTTGGGCCGATTGAGTTTAGTAAGTACAAGACTGCAGTTTTGCAGCACAACAGGCTTCAAAGCAAAGTTGTTGACCAATGCCTTGGGGAGAGAGGGAAGATTGCTGGATCTGTTGCAAAACGAACTGCAGAAGAGGCAATACAAGTTGCAGAAATGTGTGAAAGTATAACTCCTCCTGCTGAGAGGGTGCAAAACGAAAACCTTCCCCTGGTTGGTGTCAACGAGAGGAACTTGAATGAAAATCAGGTGGGGATGGGAGAACTTGAAGACAACTTGCAGCCAAATAATGTCCTAAACCCACTGGGAGAAGTGTCGGCCCAGTCCGAGTCGTCGTTTCAGGCGCTCATGGATTCTGTGAAGACACTAACAGCGAAGGAGGACCTTTTATACTCGTTGCGGTGAGTAATGTCATCCCTGAAATGGTGATTTAAGTTGTAAGGGAGCTGAACTTTTTGGTTTTTGTTTCGTATTGTATTTCAATGCTGTAGAAATTGTCTTCTTTGCTTTTAATATTTTATTATCAGTTCAAATGTCAAAAAATCAAATTGCTAAAACTTACCAATGTATGTCAAAGGTGGCTGTGCGCCTTTCTTCTCTGGAAGCTCAGGTTTCAATCTCAGGATGCTCTTCACAATCATGTTTAGCTCACCTAAAACATAGTTCCGGGGAGCTTATGGGACGGCGCGTCATCCGTCTATCCGTCCACAAATACTTGCAACGTCTTCTCTGAAACTACACCAGATTTCGATGAAACTTTACCAAAACCTTCCTGACCGTGTACGTACCAAATTTTGTTCATGGCATAAAAAAAAAATTAATAATAATAATAATAACCGAGCCCCAAGGGGGTCAATAGGGGTTGCCCCCCAAAATATGTATTTGCTTTCTTCTCAGAAACTATACAGGCAATTCTGATGAAACTTGACAACCTTCATCACCCGTGATGTACCAAAGTTTGTTCATGGCATTTAAAAAAAAATCAGGGT
>CM068960.1:66606728-66617576 GCA_035128595.1 Eptatretus atami | reverse complement strand
TTACATGAAAACCAACCAAACTTAAATAAAAGGTGACGATGGAGTCTAAAGACATTCTCACAAGACCTGAAGGGATAGAGTGGGAGCATACTCCAGAGACAGACTTAATAAGGTGCCACCAGGTTTTATAGGAGGGAGATAAGTTTGAAAGTTTTAACCTGAGGCTGATCAGATGTTTTCTGTCTTACCTAAGGGTGCGCGCGCATGCGAAGGTTGAGAACGATGTCGACTGTGTGCCGAGCAATGCCAATCTGGTGTCGTGTGATCGAAGCCACGTGTTGTGCTGAACTCTCGACTAATACAAGTAATATTTGTCCTGGATGAATTAACACAGGTGGAATGTTTTTTTTTCTAAATTTATCCAGCAGAATGATTTTTCACAGTCACCAAAATATTGGAGAACGCTGTGATAGGGCATACTTCTCCTTAGCAAGTTGATATTTGTTATCAAGTGTACCGTTAATCACCCCAAGCCCACCTCCTTCAAATTCCCTGCTTTCCTTCCTGAAAGTCCCTGTGTCCATCTTGTATACTCTGTTTCCCGTCCCATCCCTCTCCTTTCCACAGATCTCCTCATGTCTCTGTCCCCCTGTTTTGTCCTTCCACTCCCACCCCTCTTGTCTCATGGCCCATTTGCTGTGCGTTATGTGTTAGCTCTCATACAGCCTCGACAAGGTATACAAAAGAAAATGAAAAAAAAAGAAAAGAGGATTGGAATAGTCGGGACACCGCTATTCACGGGGATAGTTTATTGGAAAATGGCATGAATAGCGAATCTGCAAATAGACGGGGCATTGTTTCAATGTAAAAAGGGGATAGGTTCCTGCGTTTGTGATTCAGAGAACAATAAAATATCCCGCAAAAAACTGCAAGTACGCCCGCAAAAAACTGAAAACACAAAAAAAAAAACCCCGCGAATACGTGAAGCACAGGGCTGCAAATTTCCAAACGGGTCACATTTTATAAACCGCAAATACACAGGGTTCGTGAATGGCCATTAGCGGAGTCTGACAGTACTGTATATGAGCACAAAACTATATTTAAAGTTCATGCACTCCTTGATTCCTAACGTTTTTGCTTTCCTGATTTTGTTTTGTTTTGTTTTATATTCTATGGTGATGCAAATTCCCAACAATGTTAAAAATATACATTTTTATTATCTTTATTTATTTATGCCCCATGTATTTTTCATGAGCTGTTCTGGCAAAACAGTGCACCCTTTACTGTGTGGCATATATATATATGTGGCATATTTTTGCCTTGTCAAATGAAATTTGGATCAATAGTTCCTGCTCTGAAAGTGGCTGATCTGAATGGTCTTCACCACAGACTGGGGACAGTATCAATCGTGTGACAGAGGACTTTGTGAATGACTTACAAGCCCAGTTTCCATCTACAATCAGCACCGTGTTCAGGTAATGTGTAATGCAATGTTCTGTTCTGCACATGTACTGTATACATGAAAACTTTGTTTTTAATGACTCCGAAAATGTTCCTCGAACAACATTAAAAATTAAACACAGATACAAAAATAGTCCACTCAACTCCAGGAAATTTCATACTGAACTGAATATATGCTTCATCGCGAATATTGAGAATCGCATTTAAAAGTTTAGCAAAACGCAAATATGCTTATTTTGTCATTTAGGCCACAATTGTGCATTTGGCTTGTGATTGAGGGCATACTTTAAACAGCATGAGGTGAAAGGTGGTTAATTTGTGCAGCCTCATTGACCTCACCAATATATGGATCCTATCCTACAGGACAGGAGACAAACTGGCTTTGGATGACAGCAGGGCTGGTGCTGATAGATGCACCCTTTGCTACTGCTTCTTGGATACAAGCACAGGTGGATGTCTACTTTGCACACACTTGTTGGGATGAAATGAGGTGTACAGGCTGGGTGTGTGACAAGGATGAATTAATTAGATTTTGGTGAAGATTCATAACTGGATATGAGATTTTTTAAATTTCTTAAGTAATTCTTCACCATTGAGAGATTTTTAGCATGATATTTCAAAAAGTTGTGGATGGATTATGACAAAACTTGCTGGATGATTTGGTTAGATGACGAGAACAAGCCAATTTGATTTTGGTTCAGGTCAGCAGATCCGGCTTATCAGTGGGATACAAAACTTAAACTGTTTAGCCTGGTGGATGTATGTGCTCTACCAAGTGCTGTTCCGGTTTCAAATGATATGGTGAGATCTTTTTAACACCCATAAGTGAATTAATGCTGACATTACAATGAACTTTATGAGACGTGTAATGTGCAGCATCTCAGCATCTTCAAACTTTGTCTTGTTTGTTTTGAATATGTGGAGTGATAAAAAAAAATGATTTATAGCACCATCTTATAGAAGGTAATGAAACCACAGTGTGCCAGCATCTTCAAACTTTGTCTTGTTTGTTTTGCATATGTGGAGCGATAAAAAATGATTTATAGCACCATCTTACAGAAGGTAATGAAACCAGTGTGCCAGCATCTTCCCTTCCTCTTGTATCTTTCAGGTCCAGATTCGGCACTTGAAGCACTTCTTCTGTCAGAGCGGTTGTCCATGGGAGAAAATTTTGTTGAGGAAAAAGGAAGTATGTGCACAGGATCATGTGCCTGCAATCAGAAAGAGTCACAAGCTTGTTCTGACCTTCAGAGACCAACTAGGTAAAATTTTTGTGTGCAGTAACCCCTCAAATATCATGGGGGTTATGTTCCTGGAAAATGCTGTGATAGTTAAAAGAAAGGGCTTATGGGAAAGGGGGTTTCAGTTCCTGGGCTTCGAGAAAATATACAGGAAGGTCGGCGGCAGCCAGAACTAAACACATCACAATTGAAATAAACATGTAAAATATAATATAAAGCATGTTTACATTGAAATATAAATGTAAATAGAATAAAACTAGAAGAGCACTCTGTGGAGTGCATACATCCGCCACGCAATGCCTGATCCAGTAGAACACATAAGGCCCAATAAATTTTTGAGATATCATGCTATACAGCAGACCCTCCCCGTTCGCGAGGGTTACGTTCTTGAAAAACCCTACGTTGTGCAAAACCGTAATGCTCAAAGTTAATGGTTATGGGAAAAAATATGGTTAGGGGAACCAACTCTTAACTTTTTTGCCTAAACTTTTTGCCTAAACCTAAACTTTTGCCTATGGGACATTTCAGTAAAAATGAAATACTTAAAATTGTACTTACTTTTGATGATGATGATGATGATGATGATGATGACAGAGAGTGTTGGAGGTTATTGAGATGACGTCAACGTCCCTGGCTTCGGGTCGTCAGGGTCATCAGACTTTGTGACGAATGAGGTGATCTTTGTATGCTTTGCCTTGTTCTGCATGTCCTTATAGACCTCTGTATAAGGTGCTATTACAGCGTCCATCTCATGCTTGAATTTAAAGCACCCCTCCATGAAGATTAGCAGAAATCTCTCAAGATATGTGCCTCATTCTGCTTTATCCCAAGTGTTTTCTTTCACGCTACTCATCTTTATCTTATTTCCCCCTCCTCACTTCAAAACAAACAAATATTTTCTCTTGAAAAGAATCACGAACTCATTCTGCCTTTTATTTCCTTCCTTTATTCATTCTTTATTTCTTCCTTTCTCATTACCTCCCAATTGAAGCAACAATCCTCATAATTTAATTAATTTGCTTCTTACTTTAAAGGCTTTTAATAACATTTTACCTATCTATAATTCCAGCAATTTCTTTTGTGTGTGTGCTGATGGTGTGTGTGTGTGTGTGTGTGTGTGTGTATGTGTGTGTGTGTGTGTGTGTTGTGTGTGTGTGTGTGTGTGTGTGTGTGTGTTTGTGTGTGTGGTGTGTCTGTCTGCGACCGCAGTTTCTCGACGACCGCCGGTCCGATCGGATTGAAACTTGCCAGGAATATTGCCGGGGCCCCGCGTATGTGCCTTTTCAAGGTTTGATATTAAGGTTTGGAAGTGGGGGCGAGAGAGAGGAGCGAGAGAGGAGGGGCGAGACTAGGGGGAGAGAAGGGGGGGGGCGAGAGAGAGGGGGCGTCACAATTCTTCTTCTTCTTCTTCGTTTGATATGACGTCACAATTGACGCTGGGGACCTGAGTATGTTTCCCAGGTGTTTCCCAAGTTATGGCCATTTATGATACGGTTGGTCCGATCTAATTGTAAAAAATGCCCCAATCCATCGTCGTTTACGAGAGCGAAGGAACGAAGCTGCACATACTGGCACGCACCTACGGGTCCGCACTAGTAATGTTTAATTTGTCTTATTTCACTGAAACCCCACATGTTCTTATTCTTCATAATAATTTACTGTCACAAACACCCCACAATGTAATTTTTAGCTCTCATACGAGCCTCGACATAGTATACAAAAAAAATAAAAACGACTTGTAAAAACTATATCATGCGATATCAGGCTAAATCACGTGATATCATGTGATAACAGTCCATGCGGCATGATATCGAAAGAGCGATCAAGTCTGCGATGGAGGGCAGAGTGGGACTGTGAAGTGAGGCAGAGATGCGGGGTTGTGTGTTCCTCCATGCCAGACCGTGATAGAGTGAGGGACCCATGCCATGATCGGCACATTTTACCATCTATCTATATATTACTAAAACTCTCATCTTGTATGTATGTATGTTTCCGAAATACAGCCAAAACCGTACACGACAGCGCAAAAATTTTAGGCCCACATTACTCGCCATTCTCCTGCGGTGTGCAGTATCAAGTTTTGTTCAAATCACGCAACATAAAAATTATTAAAAAATCAATTCCCTATTCAGTCAAGTACTCCGTGAGTATTTGATCAATGCAAACAACCTCAGTGGTATAGTTCGCTGGAGCTATCTATTTGTTTTTCTTGAAATGATTTTTTTCATCAACCACTGTCACAACGGGAACCCACCGTGTTCATGGGTCGTCTAGTAGTCATTAAACAGTGATAGAGTGAAACCACGATGCGGAAACCCACATTCTGGGCGGGCCTGCTGTATATCGTTTTTCGCCCCATCTCTCAATGGTGAAGAATCACTTTAATAATTAAAAAATTCTCGAATCCGGATCCAGATTCGGATCTTCACCAAAATCGAACAAATTCTTCCTTGTCACACACCCAACGTGTCCACCAAGTTTCGTCCAAATCCGTCCACAACCTTTTGAGATGTCCTGCACACAAACAAACAGACAGGGGTGAAAACATAACCTCCTTCCACCTTCAGTGGCAGAGGCAACTAGAAAAGCACTTGGTAGAGTGCATATCTCCACCAGGCTGATTAATTTGTGTTTTGTATCCCACTGATAGGCCGGATCTGGATTCGGGCAAAAACTAAAATTTAATGGGCTTGTTCTTGTCACCTAACCAACTTTTCCACCGCTTTTCCACATAGCGTCAGAATCTACAGAGTGTTTTTGTGCATACCTCAAACGGGACTCAAAGTTTTGTCCGAATCCGTCCATAACTTTTTGAGATGTCATGCTACAGTGCCTATAGAAAGTTGACACCCCCTTTCAAAATTTTCACGTTTTGTTGCCTTATGGCCGAGAATTAAATTGCATTAAATCAGAATTTTTACACCTTTATTTACACATCGTAACCCACAACTTCCGAATGAAAAACAAATTCCACAAATTTCAGAAAATTAATTTAAAATACAAAACTAGAATATCTTGGTTGGATAAGTGTCCACTCCCCTGAGTTGATCCTTGGTGGAAGCACCTTTGACAGCAATTACAGCTATGAGTCTGTTGGGATTGGTCTCTACCAACATTGCACACCTTGATTGGGGAATATTTGCCCATTCTTCTGCACAAAACTGTTCAAGCTCAGTCAAGTTGCGTGGGGAGTCATGATGGACAGCAATCTTCAAGTCATGCTACAGATTTTCCATTGGATTTAGGTCGGGGCTCTGACTGGACCGCTCGAGGGCATTTATCTTTTTGTTCCTTAGTCACTCCATTGTAACTTTGGCCGTGTGTTTTAGGTCATCGTCATGCTGAAAGGTTAACATCCGTCACAATTTCAGCTTTCTTGCAGAGGGCAGCAGGTTTCCTCGAGGATTTTTCTGTATTTTCCTTCATCCATTTTCCCTTCTATCCTGACAAGTGCCCCAGTCCCTGCTGATGAGAAACATCCCCATAACATGCTGCCACCACTATGCTTCACAGTAGGGATGGTGTTCTTTTGGTGATTTGCTGTTGTTGCGCCAAACGCAACGTTTTCCATTTAGGCCAAAACATTCCGTCTTGGTTTCGTCAAACCATAAAACGCCTTGCCACATGGCGTCAGAATCTACAGAGTCTCAAACGGGACTCAAGGTGGGCTTTTTTGAGTAATGGCTTCCTTCTTGCCACCCTACTGTACAGGCCACACTTGTGGAGTGCTTGGGATATTGTCACATGCACACAGTGACCAATCTTTGTCACAAAGGCATGTAGCTCTTTCAAGTTTGCCTTTGGCCTCTTGGTGGCCAATCTGATCAGTCTCCTCCTTGCTTGGCCATCCAGTTTGGAGGGACGGCCTGATCTCGGCAGGGTCTTGGAGGTACCATACGCCTTACACTTCTTAATGATTGCCTTGACTGTGCTCCAAGGGATATTCAAGGCCTTTAAAATATTTTTATACCCATCCCCTGATCGGTGCCTTTCCACAAATTTATCCCGGAGGTCTTTTGAAAGCTCATTGGTGTTCATGGTTGAGTCTTTGCTGTGAAATGCACTACCCAGTACAGGAAACCGACAGGAACTTCTGATTTTACTCTGAAATAATCAGAATCACATTCTGAAAAGCTGATTTGTAACCTGGTGTTGGCTTTGCAGTTCGGGTGGTGGCTTGGGATCCTAGAGTCCCAAGTTCAAGCCCTGTTTACCACTGAATTAACACCAGGGGGTTGACTCATCCTGTCATCCTTCTGAGGTCGGTGAAATGAGTACCAGTGTAGCAGCCAAAAGACTGCACACGAAGGGAAGGGGTGTTGACGGATTGATTAAATTTGGTATTGGTGTGGCACAGGCATGATGGGCCCAATGGCCTCCTGTGCCTTAATTCCTTGTAAGTCCTTGTAAATCACAATTTAACACAAGTGGAGGCCAATTAACTTGGTGAGTGATTTTGAAGGTGATTTGTTACACATGAGTTAATTTACAATTGATATTTTAAGGGGAGTGGACACTTATCCAACCAAGATATTCTAGTTTTGTATTTTTAATTAATTTTCTGAAATTTGTAGAATTTGTTTTTCACTTGGTAGTTATTGGTTACGGTGTGTAAATAAAGGTGGAAAAAGTCTGATTTAATTCATTTTAATTCCAGGTTTTAAGGCAACAAAAGGTGAAAAATTTGAAAGGGGGTGCAGACTTTCTATAAGCACTGTATGTATCGGTTTTAGTCCTATCACTCAATGGTGAAGAATCACTTAAAAAATTCTCGGATCCGGATCAAGATTTGGATCTTCACCAAAAATGAATGAATGCTTCCTCGTCACCACACCCAACCTGCCCAGCAAGTTTTGTCCAAATCTGTCCACAACTTTTTGAGATATTGTGCTGTATGTTTTTGGCCCTGTCTCTCAATAGTGAAGCATCACTTTTTAAAATTCTAGTATCCCTATCTGGATCTTCACAAAAATCTAATCGATTTCGTACTTGTCACACATTCAACCTGCCCACCAAATTTCATCTGAATCCGTTCACAACTTTTTGAGATATCCTGCACACAAACAAAGACAGATAGGGGTGAAAACATAACCTCCATCCACCTTCAGTGCGCAGAGGTAATAAACAAAAACACAAGACTTTTACCTTTTTGATTTATTCCAAAACAGCGAGGTGGTTTTTACAAAACGGCGATGTAGGTGAGGGTAAAAACATTACGTACTGTACTCTGCCGTAAAACACTTTCCTTTGGGATGATGATGATGCTGTTTGAGCGGGGAGGTGGATTCAGCAATCGGAAGAGCAGCATTAGCCTGAAAATGAAGTCACCTGCTACATTGCCACATAGGAGAAGGGTATGACCATCCTTAACCACCTAACCTTGAACCCTGGAGCAGATATTTCCTGTTTGGAGTGGAAGTTGTAAGTTGGCATCCTCTTCCAGAATAATCCCGTCTCGTCAGGGTGAAAACCTGCTCCAGCTTAAATCCCTTCACCCGGATTTGTTCCTTGAGCTGCAGTGGAGAGTTTTTCGCAGCATCATGGGCTGCCGATGCTGCTTCCCTGACTAATTTTACAAGGTGGAGGCCGAATCTTATTTTGAATTTCTTAAACCAGCCCTTGCTGGCATGGAACTTGTGGGTAGCCGTGGTTGAACTGGAGCCTTCGGTCCTGGGTGCTTCTTGGAAACGTTGGTAAATTGAGGTATCAGTCCCTACCGATTTTGGCCTAAATAATGCAGAAATCAAGAAAATGACCAAATATCAGGACCTCAAAAATGAAATTAAAAGATCCTGGAAGCTGAAGAGCATCCAAATGTTGCTCGTGATAATTGGAGCAACGGGAATTATGAGGAACCTTACGGAGATCTTTAAAACTATCCTTGGGAACATTAAAACAAAGGAACTGCAGTTGGAAGCTGTCTGAGACTCAGTGACGATGTTGAAGAGAGCCCTCGGAGCAAAAATTTGATAACTAGAAGGGCACTCGGTCAAGCGCATACCTCCGTCACGTAATGCCTGATCCACGAGAGCATATCTGGCCCAATACATTTTTTTAATATCATGCTATATCTCTCAATGGGGAAGAATCGCTTTGGAAATGAAGTAATTCTCATATCCAGATCCAGATTCAGATCTTCACCAAAATCGAATCAATTCGTTGTGGTCACACACCCAACTGTCCACCAAGTTTCATCCGAATCTGTCCACAACTTTTTTAGATATCGTGCTATATATTAGTTTAGCCCCATCTCTCAATGGTGAAGAATCACTTAAAAAATTCTCAGATTCGGATCTTCACCAAAATTGAATCAATTCTTCCTTGTCACACACCCAACGTGTTCCCCAGATTCGTCCAAACCGTCCACAACCTTTTGAGATAAACTGCACACTGACAAAGAAACAAAGACAAACAAGCAGACAGAGAGGGGTGAAAACATAACCTCCTTCACCTTCAGTGGCAGAGGCAATAAGAAAACTTCGCAGTTTGGTCCATGAATCGTGCATGACCCCTTACCAAAGCGGAGGTGATACTTCGAGACTGGGAGGACTCCGTTCCACATTCTTAAACCCACATATGGGGAGACCGCACCACCACCACCAACACACACCACACACACACACAACACACACACACACACACACACACACCACACACCACACACACACACAACTGCAAAACCCAAAATTTCCGCTGTGTGGTGGACGGGCTGATAAATAGCATAAGGATAGATTTTGAAGGATGCTTTTGCATGCTTTCCCCATGGCAAAAACACACTTCCATTTGGCTTCCATTTCTCTTATTTTTTGTCGTTTCCTTTACATGACTTTGACAGTCCAAATAGCCACACATTTTTTTGGTCTTTTTTACCTCTGCCACTGAAGGTGGATGGAGGTAATGTTTTCACCCCTGTATGTCTGTGAGATTTTTGTTCACAAAAAAGACAGTTGTGGACGGATTCAGACGAAACTTGGTGGGTATGTTGGGTATGTGACCAGGAAGAATTGATTCGATTTTGTTGAAGATCCGAATCCGGATATGAGAATTTTTTTAGTGATTCTTCACCACTGAGTGATAGAGCTAAAACGACATATACCACAATATCTCAAAAGGTTGTGGACTGATACGAACGAAACTTGGTGGATGAGTTGGTTAGGTGACAAGAACAAACCGATTCAATTTTAGTTCAGGTCTGAATCTAGATCCGGCCTATCAGTGGGATATAAAACGTAAACTAATCAGCCTAGCAGAGGTGTGCGCTCTTCCTCAATATTAAATGGTAGTTGAATTCAGTAACCTGACATGAAAATGCTCTTCAAATTTCAAGCTAATTGGATTAAAATTGAGGATTTTAGAAATTTGGCCAATGTTGACCTTTTGGTCTGTGTTGACCTTTTGGCCTATGTTGATCTCAAAATTAATAGGTGGTTGAATTCAGCGACCTGATATGCAAATGGTCTTCAAATTTCAAGTCAATCGGATGAAAATTGACAATCTTACAAACAATTTTCAAATTTGGCCTATTTTGGGTTGACCTTATGGCCTATGTTGGCCTTTTGACCTATGATAACCTCAAAAGTAATACGTGGTTGAATTCACTGACCTAATATGCAAATCCTGTTCAAATTTCAAGTCAATCGGATGAAATTTGAAGATTTTAGAAAATTTGGCTCAAATTGGCCGATAGACTTTTTTTGGTCGACCGAATTTTACGAAACTTCAATGCGGGACCGTCGCATGGTCGGTGACATTAATCTCATGGACAAACACACAAACAAACGAAGGCGATCAACAAACTTATCAAATTTATTTTTTTTTGCCAAATAACAAACAAACGGACCCAAATGCAATACCCTCTCCTCCGGCGAAGGTAATGATCCTTGGTACATAACCACGATGTATATTGTATGTGCACATAAGTCATATGCATGTTTTTGCTTCTTGTTTGTACATCATGTTATTACCTCCACCACCGAAAGTGGAGGAGATTATGTTTTCATCCCTTTTAGTCTGTTTGTCTGTGCACAGGATATCTCAAAAAGTTGTGGACAGATTTGGATTAAAGTTTGTGGACAGGTTCAGTGTGTGACAAGGACGAACTGATTAGATTTTGGTGAAGATATCCGGATCCGGATCAGACTACTAGAATTTTAAAAGTGATTCTTCACCATTGAGAGATCGGGCCAAAAACGATATAGTACTGTGT
>CM068960.1:66588518-66606718 GCA_035128595.1 Eptatretus atami | reverse complement strand
CCTGGATCAGACATTACGTGGTGGAGGTATGCACTCTACCGAGTGCCCTTCTATTTCTTTCTGTAATCTTAACAATGCCGAGGCCAAAAGGATGGGGCAAGTTTAACACAATGATCCTCACGGAGATCCACATCTCGCCAAGTGCAAACTGTGCGTGAAGAGCATCAAAATACTGAAATTTTAAAATTTCCAATTTCTCGCAATGAATGGTTCGAAATGTCACCAAGAGTCATGACCTTGAGACAAAGCCTGGTGTTGGCTTAATGATTAATGTGGCAGGCTTAAGATCTTAGGGTCTTGAGTTTGAGCCCTTGTCATGCCGTTAAATAACACCAGTTGGGTTGAATCAGCCTGTCATCCTTCCAAAGTCATCAAAATGAGTACCAGCTCACTGAGAACAGGGGGCACTGCATCAGCGGCATAGTCACGCTCTCAGCAATAATGCAACCAGCAGCCACAGGCTACATACAAAATGATGATGATGACCTTGAGACATCTGCTCAGGGAAAGGAGAAAGAGCTGCATAACATCTCATGTCAGTTGGCCGATTAGCTTATCCTCTTGAAGAAGTTATAAATGTGTGCTCATCTTTTTTCAATGTGAACAGGTGTTGTGGTGACAAGGCTTGTTCATTTTCTTGCAATAAAAGTTTCTTCTGCATTGAACATCTTATTTGTCTTTCACAATTTTGGTGTATTTTTAATGAAAGTGGTTGTTGAGTAGATCACATCTAAAATCCACTTTTTTGTTTGGACTTACCCTTGAATATGAGTAGTTTTATTCTGACAAACTGCATGTGTGAACCCTGGTGTGTAAGGGAGCATGTGAATAAACCTTTATGCTCTTCTTCACAGAGGCACTCTTCTGACGATGCTGTGTTTTGGCTGCCAACAAACTGTTAAGGATATGGTGAGTTTGGTTGTTGTTTACTTTCTTGTTTCCTGGAAATGAAAGGTGGTGTATTTTTCATACACGGTGATTTGGTTCCACGACATCATCGCAATATACAGTGGACTTGTCAAAAGTTCTCTGAGAATAGCCATAGAGATGTTGACTTTCACAAGCATATAATCAGATGAACCAATTTTAGCAGAGGAAGAGCAGGAGACATTTGCGGGGTTGTTTGTCATCACGAAGTCCAAAAGAGAGGATTTGCCATTGGGAGAATTCCGGGTTGGAAAGTTCAGATTGAGTCAGTCCCATGGAGTCACAGAAGTCCTTTGCTGAAGTGCCATGGCTAATGAGAGAGGCACCTACACTCAGCCAAGTTTTATGGTGACTTTAAATCACCACATATGAGGAAAAGAGAGTTGGGATGAGTGGTTAAAAGTTTGTCCATATTGTCTGAGAGATGTAGATGTATATGGAGTCATCACTGTTTGGGGGTGGAACAGCACACAGATGAACAATATGTGGGAGCGGAGGGGAAGTCTCAGCCAGAGGTACTCCTGGGGGTTGGGAGGTGTAAGGTCAATACTGGGGCAGTGAGAAATTGAGTTATCGATGTAAAGTGCAACAGCACCGTCGGCGACGTCCTTTCAGGAGGTAGGATGCTGTTAAACAGATAACTGGTTTATCTTCAACAACCTGGATTGAGAGATCTGTCAGGTTAAAGTGGAGACCTCAGATGTTTGAGGTCCACATTGTTAGAGATGGGGGGTGGGGGGGGTGAGGGGGAAAGTTTTGAGTGTGGGGTGCGAGTGAATGTTTGTGTGTGTAGGGTGCGAGTGAAGGTTTAAATGTGTGGGGTGCAGGGGAAGGTTTTAGTGCCTGTGGTGTGGGTGAAGGTTTGACTGTTTGGGGTGTGGGGGAAAATTTTAGAGGCTGAGGCGAGGGGAACTACACGACTGTTATTAACCGTGACAGAAAATACACTACTGCTGTGGTTTAAGATAAGTGGATGCAGTCTGAAATAAAATCAAAAATGCAACAAATTACTGGCATTTTACATGATTCATCTGTCATCACCCCCATCTTCGTCAACTTCGACAGGCCCATCACACCATTATTGATCAGTGGAAGGAGGTGTAATTTTTTACAGCACTTACACCCACGCAAATCAGTGCAAACAAATCCAATTTGTGACTTGAGCACGCACGGACAGACACCATGGTTCACCATGATATAATAGATAATGTTATATTATTTTACATTGTATTATATTATAATGGCTGGGCTACCCTGTATTTTCCGTTGCTGTTCTAATCCTGTTGGCATTTTGAGAAATCAAATTGATGTTTTTTTTTTCTTGGGGGTCTAAAACATTCCCTACACCCACTAAAGGCCCTGTCACACCTTGACGATTTAGCCAGCGTATGCCTGACGTATGCAAAATTTGGCTAAAACGCTGGCACACGTCGAATACTTATGGGTAAGATTGTATACGTTAGAGCACGCTGGCAGACGTCGTAGTACGCTGGCATACGTCTTTGTACGCTGCATACGTCGTAGTACGCCGAGTGTTAGACAAATTTTCCATGCTTGAAATTTTGACGTATGCCAGTGTATGATCACACGTTCCGCATAATGCTGGCCATAAGTTGTAGGCACGTTACGCGATCGTTGACAACGTCGACACACGTATTGTAATTACCATAAGTCGAAACACGTCGAGGTAATGTTTAGCGTACCCGAAACTTATTTTAACCTATGAGTAACGTTTGTAGCACATTACGCGATCGTTGACACACGTCGACAGACGTTACTTGTAAGTTACTCATAAGGCGAACGCGTCAATGTAATGGTTAGCGTCAGTGTTCCAGACTCCCTGGTTTTTTTATTATTATTTTTTTCTTCGGTATGATGTGATGTTAACACTTCGATTTCTAGTGCAGTATGATATAAATATAATTAATGAGCTGCCTCAACGATTTAAATCATAACCGCACTAGAAATCGAAGTGTCAACATCACCGTCATACCAAAGGAAAAAATAAAAATACAACCAGGAGTCTGGAACACTGACGCTAACCATTACATTGACGTGTTTCGACTTTGAGTAACGTACAAGTAACGTATGTCGACGTGTGTCAACGATCGCGTAGCGTGCCTACAACTTATGCCAGCGTATGCGGAATGTGTGTCATACGTCGAGTACGTCGAGAAATTTTCAACATGCTGAAAATTTATCGACTTACTCGGCGTATAACGACGTATGCCAGTGTACGACGTATGCCAGCGTACTACGACGTATAACCAGCGTGCTATTACTTATACAAAGTTACCCATAACATATTCGATGTGTGCCAGCTTGGTTCGGCAAATTTTCATACGTCGGCATACGCTGGCTAAAACGTCAAGGTGTGACAGCGGCTTCACACTTCGATGTCTAGTGTGGTTATGATTTGAATCGTCGAGCCGCAGCCTATGAATAGCCTACGCCACGTGATCGTCGGCGATAAGCTGCCGCGCTATGCATAAGTTAGACTATCGTTGGCATAGGTGTGAACGCCGACAACACGCTCAGCATTCGTTGGTATAAGTTATCTATATGTGATGAAACGTTCTGTGTACGTTACTAATACGTTATGCATACGTCCAACATGTTATTATACACCCAAAACTTAAAAAAAACATCAATAGTTCAGCGTACGCCAGCGTTTTACATACATTTTGATACCTTGCCATACGCTGGCTAAAACGTCAAGGTTGACAGCCCTTAAGGAAGGGGTCAGGGATCATTTAATATGACCGTCACAAAGCTACAAAGGCTAGGTACTACAGAGTGATTCCAAAAAAAAAACCGCAACTTTTTTTCAAATTTTCAAATTTATTTTCAACCAAAACACTCCCCGCACTCGCTGATGAACCTCTGGAAGTTTGACGAAGATCCATTTGACCATCTCTTAGAAAAATGGCAACACACACACACACACTCTCATACACCTCTCTCTTATAGTTATAGATTATTGAAATGGAGAGTACAGAGTAGCTGGGGCTAACCTGTCAAATGACGAACAGTCATGCCCAGTGCAAGAGATTTCGTTTTTGTTTTTTGATTCCTCATAATACCTGGCAATCACGATATAATTGGGGGTCATTTCTTCACATGTATTGGGTGTTAATTGGAATCACTTTTTCAAACATTCACGATACTTGGTTCATCTGAGTGGAGTAAATGGGTGTGCAAGTCTACTCTTCCTTGCTTTATAGCCCATAAAGCACTTTAAAGATAATTTTATTGTCGACATGATAAACCAACTGTTGTTGCTTGGGCACTGCCATTTTACATGTCATGTGACGCAACCAAGCGCTCTGATTGGTCGACATTCAAAATTTGTGCTCTGTACTCATACTTCCACTAGACTAAATAGTCTAACCTAAAAGTCTGTGTAACTTTTAAACTTGCAGAAATTGAGGGTTAAACTTAAAGTATATACTATATCTTATTGCACACCGCTCCTTCCCGATTCCATATCCAGGCGATGCATGACGCCATCGCCGAGCGCCGAAGGAAGAGAGTACTCAATTTTCACTCCCTTTGTTTTTCTTGTTTGTTTTCTTGTTTGCCGAGGCGATATCTCAGCCATACTTTGATCTCAGAAGTTGAAATTTGGGGACAAAAGTGAAGATGTGCTTTGGCAAAAACTTTTTTTTGATTAATCAATTAATTTATTAATTACTTGATTATTATCAATTTATTAATTACTTATTTGTTTTATTTATCATCCTGGCAATATCTCAGGCACCTTTTGAACTTGGAAGCTGATATTTGGACATGACAGTGAACAAGCAATTTGGCTCTAAAGGGCTCCTAATGTCTCTGTGTCTCCTAATGTCTCTGTTCCCCACTGTTTTGTCCTTCCCACTCCCACCCTTCTTGTCTCATGCCCCCCCTTGCTGTGCGTTGTGCGTTAGCTCTCATACGAGCCTCGACAAGGTGTACAAAAAAAGGGTATTTTTTATTTTTTGATTAATCAATTAATTACTTGATTATTATCGATATTAATTACTTATTTATTTTATTTCTCATATTGGCAATATCTCAGGCACCTTTTGAACTAGGAAGCTGATATTTGGACATGACAGTAACCAAGCGATTTGGCTCTAAAGGGTATTTTTGATTTATCATTTGTACATATTTACCTCAGAAGTACACCGCTCCCTCCCATTTGTGTCTCCACGTGCTGCACGGCGGCAATGTCACGCACTGGAGGATTAATTTATTTGTTTGGCATGGGGACTGTGTACTTTGAATGTACCACTACTTGTCCTGTTCTCTGATTACTATTGTTAACATTGTAGATCTTCTAACCATGAAACAGAACTCAATGATAAATGGTCTCAACTTGCAGCCTAAAGGGAGTAATTTCAGTTGCTCAAGAAACTCTGTGAATACTGTTGCAGGTTTGTTCCTAAGATACCTACTTTGAAGGGGACAAGCAACAACAGTTATTGGACAAGCAAGAATAGTTCCTCTGAAAACTAATTAATTTTTTATAAATGCAATCATGTCATTTTTGTGATACACATTCGAAACGAGCAAAATCGCACTCCTTATCTGAATCGCTTCCTTTTGATGTTGCTGTCTGTGCTCCTACACATCCCTAGGACGATCCAGACACGCTTCCTTCATACGTTCTTTTGGAAGCCGCACGTAGAAAGTGGAGATGTGGAAAGGAAGGGATGGGACCTAAGGAAGGTGATGTGAGGTGATGTTAAGAAGTCCCATTAGAAGCACAGTCTGTATTATTGCAAGATTTACATTATTAAATACAGGGTTGTATATTTACTGCATATTCGAGGGGGTGTTTTGGATGAGCGTGGACTTGGTGTGAATGTGGGAAAGGAAGAGCCATTTTATAAAATGTAATCGATGTATGGCCCATCTAATATGCTTCTACAGTGAATGTTTTTAAAGTGCATTATAGACTTAATACATTTATCATATGGGAAGATTTTATTTATGATTTGACATCTAGATACATGTTTTCTAAAATCTGCATTCCCTAAATGTATCCCTCGCATATGCAATAAAGTTGTACTTTGTATACATGTACTGTATTGTTCATTTTTTTTTCTTTCAGTAAAATTATACATACTAGAAGCACCTGCTCCCTACAGGAATTGCCATGGGGGTCATGTTATCTTTATGATGAATAATACCACAGCAGAGTACCCCACCCTTTGGGCGATCTTGTTCCAAGCGTGCAACATGTTCTTCTATGATTAACTTTATTGGTGGTATTAGGCAATAGACTTGCTGCTCCACTCCCAGAAAAAAAAATTACCCGTTATGTTAAGCGGGCCTGAATTCTCCCGATATTATCGGTTCCCATATTTTTCCACCAAAATAGGTGGTTCTGAGATCAATGTAAATCCGGGTTAAAATTCGGGGGTTAGGGTCTATTTTCTATGCCTTTTTCGCAAAATTGCTAGGAAATGAAGGGCACATTGCACCCAAATTGTCATGTTTACAGCGATGTTTTTCTTTGAATTGCGCCAATACAAAGTTATAATTCTGGCAACTTGGTCACATTCTTCTAAGCACGAATCTGATTGTCATTGTGACGAATTGATAAGCTATAGACCAATGGCAACACGTGTTTTTCGGTACTTCGGTGACGCTTATATTTCCAAAATGTGTCTGAAATTGCTGAGGACGGCAGTTCTTTCGTGCGAGCGAAGAACGAGACAATTTTGAAAAATTATCATGGCTTTCAACGGAAATTTCTCGACCGAGGTGAAGAGGCGAAGGTAAAGAGATCGACGGTCATGTCGTGAGAAATGGACTTGGAAATGGATAGAAAAATCAGGATGGAAGAGGTGGCAAGTGAGGAAGCAATATGAAGAAGTACACAGCTAGCCCAAGCTCAAAGAGCTTCAGAATTAGGTATGACGGATACATATTAGTATATGTACATTTATTAAAGCAATTTAAAAGTTTTCAGAGGGTCTAGAAAGGCTTATAGTTGAGAGATATTGCTGATTTAAGCACTTGTGCCTCAGGAACCCAATTCTTTCCCTTATACAGCAAATTCCAGGTACTTCAGGTTGTGAGGAGATGCCTTCTAGACCTCTGAAACCCCTTAATCCATGAGCTTCAGGGGCTTCGCCCCTCGACCCCCACCAGGGCCCTTAAGCGGGCCCTGGAACCCGGAGGGGCGAGACTCCGGTCGCTACGCTCCTACGTTCGCTAAAAACATTTTTTGAAACGGCCCACTCTACGGCCTGTATATAAGAACAAAAATTGATTATTGCATAAATATAATCATGTGTTATGTAGCTCGGAATAATTCCAATTCTTGCACCCCCTCCCAACAAGAAGAAATGCAAGATGGGTGAAAACAAACAACAACTTGATTAAATCAAACGAAAATTGCACAAAATTCAGCATGCCCTACTTAAGCCCTGAAAGTTTCAGCTTCCGGTCAAACCCTCACGAAAGTAAGAAAAAAGTACATAATAATGTATGTCCATTTATATAGATTACACAACAGTGAAAAGGTGAGAGGAAGTGGTGGGACAGCAGGGGAATCAGGAGGGGATAAGAGACAGTATTTGAGAAAAGAATAAGAGGTGGGGGTTGAAAACAAAATGTACAAGTGAAATAATAGGTGGAGACTGTTTTGTGGTGATGAATATATATATTGAGTGATTATATCAATCATAATAACAATAATGTCTGAATCCAATTGCAAGTAAACAGGCTTTAAATCCATCACAAATCGGAGAATAATTTTTGATCACGTTTAAAACAATTCTGAGAAGCACTGATCGTAAGATCTAGAGTATGCAAGTGATATAATTAGGACTTCCAAAGGCATTTTGAAAAGTAACTGCTATAAAAGAGGCTTTCACAGTGTTGTTCTTTCTTTGTATGCAGACAATGCTGTGGAACTCTTTTGCTGGGGTGTTTGTTCCACATATCCAGTCCTGTAGTTAGAGCAAATATTAATTTGCCAGTGCTTGATCTCACCATTGACACGGGCCAAAAACTATACAGCACAGGCAATAGCCTACTCTTCGTGAAGGACACATGAGGAATATTTGACATCCAAAAATGCCGGAGTGTCACCAGTTCAACATCATCCAGGGACTGCATGCACAATGAAGCCTCTCCTGAACAAGCAATGAATAGATATTCACAGCTGGGTCGAATTCGAACCGAGCTAAACAGCTCGGAGGCGAGTATGCATATTGTTTGTTGTTAATTACATAATCGAAGATTTCAAGTTTATTGGTCAGTCATTTTGTTATTCTGTCTGTCTGTCACCTTGTTGTTTGTCTTTCGACTGCTCCCATTAGGGTCGCCACAGCGATCATCGCCTTATGATCCGCATACTGATTTGGCATGTTTTACGCCGGATGCCCTCTCTGACGCAACCCTGGTCGCCTCTTACGACACAGGGATAAGATTGGGTTTCGCCATGATTCCGGGCTGCCTACACCCTCTCATAGCGCCGCCAGCACAGAGCGCCCGTCCTCAAGCGATCTCCAACCCAAGCCTCCGAGTGCGGATTACAGGCGCACGCCACTACGCCCGTTCTTTCTGTCTGTCTGTCACCTACAGGTCACAATTTTAAACCGATCTTCATGAAACTTCACCACATGGTGGATTTGTCAAAAGCAAGAAGCCTAGTTTTTAAGGTCAAAAGGTCAACATCGCCAAAGGTCAACAACTTTGGTGGATTTCTAAAATCCTCAATTTCATCCGATTACTTGAAATTTGAGGAGGAATATTTCATCTCATCAACCCAAATTATTTTTAGGTCAAATTTGTTTTTGGATTTTGCACAGTATCGTGTTCTGCACGACGTCTTCTTCTTTTTTTTGTCTGTTTGTTTGTTTGTTTGCAAGATATCTCAAATGTTGTGACGGATCCGGATGAATTTTGTGGACAGGTTGGGTGTGTGACAAGAACGAACCGATTAGATTTTGTGAAATCCGGATCAGGATCCGACTCCTAGAATTTTTTTAAGTTATTCTTCGACATTGAGAGACAGGGCCAAAAACGATTCTTCTTAAGTGATTCTTCTTGCTGCCGTGGAACAATCAACGATGCTTGTATAGATTCCCCATTCTACAAAGTGCTAAAATATGTCTCAGGAGGATGGCCTTTCAATGCAAAGTGCATTGACCCAAATTTACTTCCCTTCTTTCACATTCAGAATGAACTGGCTCAACATGAGGGTGACTTAATGTGTAGCCTGGTGTTGGCTTGGCGGTTAGGTGGTGGCTTGAGATCCTAGAGTCCTGAGTTGACCCCGTTGGCCACTGATTAACACCAGGGGTTGACTCAGCCTGTCATCCTTCCCGGTCGGCGAAATGACAACCGATGTACTGTTAAGGACACTGCATCAGCGGCATAGCTGCACCCCTAACCAATGATGCAACCAGCAGCCAAAAAGGCAGCCCACGATGGGAACTTCTTTTGTGGCACTCAATGTGTGATTAGTACCTACAGAACTTCAACCCAAGTTAATTCAGCTTGCCCATGATACGCATCAAGGAATTGTAAGAACTAAACAAAAGCTGCCTGACCTCTATTGGTGGCCAGGGAGGGACTCTCAAGGAGAGGCTGCCATTAAGTTGTGTCTTACATTGACCCAAATGTACTTCCCTTCTTTCAAATTCAGAATGAACTGGCTCAACATGAGGGTGACTTAATTTGTAGCTTTCTGCCCGATGTAGCCTCAACATGAGGGTGACTCAAAAGCATGATAAAACAGCTGTCACTCAGTTTCCACCTTTCCAATCACTTCCACTCCCTAATGCTGCTTGGGAAAAACTTGCCATTGATATTTTGGGACCACTTGATAATGGCCAAATTGACTGTCACTATGCCATTACCTTAACTGCCTACTTCAGCAGATGGTTAGAAGTAACCTTTATTTCCTAAGTGACCTCTCCTACAGTTATCAAGTTCCTGACTACAGTATTCAGCCACAAAGGAAACCCGCAGGAACTTATCTCTGATAATGGATCTCAGTTTGTTTCAGATGAATTTGAAACATTCCTGCAGGAAAGAAACATCAAGCACTGCCATAGTTCTCTATATTACGCCCAAGCCAACGGGGAGATAGAAAGCTTCAACAGAGTGCTTTAGGACTGTGTTGCACACTGCAAACCTTGAAGGGAAGTCCTGGAAATCATTCGTACCTGACTTCTTGAAAACATCGAGCCACAAGACATGCAGCAACTCAGACTCCTGCTCCACTTCTGCATGGACATACACTGCACACAAGGTTGCACATTGGTGACCTTCAAATCAGTGTCCTTGCTGGAGGGACACAAGGACCTGATATGCTGTGTTCAACAGAAACAAGAGAAGTCTAAACAATACACAGACAAGCACTGTGGAGCAAAACCTTCCACTTTTCAATGTGGTTCTTTCGCGTCAGTTCGGAAACCTGGACTTCACAAGAAAGGACAAACCAAGTTTAGCCGACCCCTCAAGATCATTGAACAGAGAGGTCCTGCTACCTACAAACACCCTAATGGGAAATTGTGGAATGCAACTCATCTCGCACCTGCAATTCAGACCACAAATGGACTTGCTGCTGAAAGTCTGACAGGTTTGGAGGATTATGGTGCACATAACCCTGTCCAACAAATGCCTCCACAAGTCTTTGCCCCAGGTGTTCATGGGACCAGACATCGTTGAACTCCTGAATGGACCAAGGACTTTGTCATGTGACATGTATCGTGTGCAGCTGAGTGAGGCTGCTATTGGCTTGGCTGAGTGAGGCCTGCTTTGATAGAATGAAACGCCATATATTCCATCAATGCCATAGCTGCTGGCAGGTCACATGCTCAGAATTCCCCATCTGGTCAGGAAATCAGGAACCTCTTTCATCCCGGCTGCGTGCAAGCTGGGCATCGCCGAGCCAGCTAATACCGCAGTCTCGTTAGGGTTGTGGTGGTTCACACTCTCATCAGAACTGTGCATTTCGGAATGCAGTGTGTCACCAGTGTGGGAGGACAGGCCATGTGCGGGAGGTCTGTCAGGGCCAGGCACCGTCATCGGTTAATGTGGTCAAGGCTCGCAGTGAGGTTGATCAACTTGGCATATTTCCGATGACAGCTGCAAATCACCCCTTTGAGGTGTCTGTCAGTGTAAATGGCAGGCCAGTCAACTTCGCAGGGGATACCGGGGCATCAGTTAGTCTCGTGAGTAAGCAGACATGGTGTCGTTTGGGTTGTCTCATGTTGGCCTCAGTACACACTACCTTTCGTACCTACACTGAGGAGTTGATCAAACCATTAGGTTTGATGGATGTAGTGGTTTGTTATCAGGAACAGCAAGCAGTGTTGCCCCTGCATGTGGAAGATAGTTCAGGACCATCTCTCATGGATCGTGACTGGTTGCACACAATTCGTCTAGATCGGGCAGACATTTACAGTGTTATGTCGTTCCCGTCTCCTTCCTGGTTGGAGGTGATCTTGGGAAAAAAAACCACCAAGTTTTACTCGGGCCTGGGCTCGGGAAGCTTGGAGATGCTCAAGGTAACCTTCACTTGAAGGGGGGTGTCAGTCCGCGAATCTGTAAGCCTAAACCTGTGCCATATGCTCTTCGCGATCGGCTCAAAGCGGAACTCAACCAATTGAAAAAAGTTGGTGTCATTGAACCGGTGGCACACTCTGAGTGGGCAATTCCCGTGGTCACAGTTTTGAAGCAGAATGGTGGTATCCATCTGTGTGGTGACTTTAAAGCAACTGTTCACCCCAACCTCTGTGTGGAGCAATATCCACTGCCATCCATTCATGAGATATATTCAAAATTAGTGAGGAGTCGGTATTTCATGAAGGTGAACTTGTGCGATGCCTACTTCCATCTCGAGATCGCACCAGAGGATCGTCACCTCCTCACCGTCAATGTGTCAAGGTAGGTATCAGTATACCCGGCTTTGCTTCGGTATCGCTTCAGCTCCCGTAATGTGGCAGAAAGCTATGGATCATCTTTGTGCCGACTTACCGGCACAATGCTACTTGGATGACATCCTCATCACGGGCACCACAGCCAAACAGCATCTTGAGAACATTGATAAGGTGATGACTAAGTTAGCTTCTCAGGGTCTCTGCCTGAACAAAGACGAATGTTTATTCTTTCAGAAGCGAGTGGAGTACCTGGGCCATATCATCACCCTGGATGCTGTTGAAATTCCCTCAGAAAGTCGTCGCCATAGCCGACATGCTCAGCCCAACAGACAAAATTCAGCTTTGGTCCTTCATTGGGCTCACTCAGTATTACCAGAGTTATGTCAGCAGCTTAAGCACTGAGCTCGCTCTGCTGACTCGCATGCTGCGTTGAGATGTTCGCTGGAGGTGGAGTTTGACGGAACAAGCACCATTCAAACGAGTCAAATCTCTCCTTACTGCAGACATAGTTCCTACGCATTACGAACCTTCAAGTCCTCTCATTATTACGTGTGACAGCTCGTCATACGGCATCGGTGCTGTCTTGTCTCAGGTAATGAGTGACGGTACTGAGCATCCATTGTGTTTTGTGTTGCGTGCTCTGACAGCCACAGAGCAGAATTATACTCGAATTGAGTGTGAAGCGCTGAGTCTGGTATGGGGAGTATTTAAGTTTCGTCAGTACGTGATAGGTCGACATTTCCTCCTACAAACTGATTATTAGCCGCTTCAGTTCTTGTTCAATCCTCGGAAAGGCATTCAAGTCACTACCGATGCTCAGCTACAGAGATGGATGGTGTCTCTTCCTCGGTGTGTACGACTACGAAATCAAATTTTGTGCTTCCGAACGGCACGGCAACTGTGATGGCCTGTCTCGACCGTCGTCTCCTAAGGTCGGGGCTAAACCCACCGATGAGATTCAGGTGTACATGTTCGAACAGATCGAGTCTCGTCCGGTAATCGCTGCAGACGTGGCCACTGCTATTCGTGGCGATCCCGTTTTGTCACGTGTTGCGCACGCTGTATTGTCAGGTTAGTTGCGCGAGTTGCCCGTGGCATCAGAATATGATCCATTTGTGTCGCATGCAACCAAGCTGTCTTTCGCTCAAGGTTGTGTTATGTGGGGCAAGAAGGTGGTCAGGTGGTTGTTACTTCTTCATTACGTCAGCGCTGTCTCGGAGTTGCACAAGGGTCATTTAGGTGTCGGTAAAACGAAGAGTTTAGCCCAGAGTTTGTTGTGGTGGCCCGGGCTTGATGCGGACATTGAGCAGACGGTAAAAGCATGTGCTTTGTGTCAAACTGATGCTTCTTCTTCTTGCATATGGTAGCTATCATTTCTTGGAAAAGCGACTGTGTCGCTGATGCAGTGCCCCTCTACCAGTACACACTGGTACTCATTTCGCTGACCTCGGAAGGATGTCAGGCTGAGTCAACCCCCTGGTGTATTAATTCAGTGGCCAACAGGGTTTGAACTCAGGACCCTAGGATCCCAGGCCACCACCCTAACCACTAAGCCAACACCAGGCTGTATGAACTGATGCTGATAATCCATCACGTGTCTCATTGTTGCGGCCGTCCAACGATAGATCGTGGCAGCACGTTGACGTGGATTTTACAGGGCCGGTCATGGGCCGTGTGTTTCTGATGGTGATCGACACATACTCAAAGTGGCCGGAAGTAGCTATCATGCAGTCCATCTCGGCAGAGAACACGGCAGAGCGTTTGCGGAGTATTTTTGTGAACAAAGGTGTTCCGGAAATTTTAGTTTCGAGCAATGGTCCACAGTTTGTATCTGAGGTGTTTGCTGTGTTCATGCGTGGCAATGGTATTAAACACCTGAGGTCAGCACCTTTACCAGCCAGCTGTATGTACAGACTCGTATCGATGTGTTTTTGCATGCCTATCGTAATTTGGTCCATTCTGCTATGCAGGAAACGCATGCTTTCCGCATGTATGGCGACAGTTGCGGTCACGGCTGGACTTGCTTCAACTTTGCACACCAGCAGTTGTTACGGCGACCGATGTTTGTTCGTTCACGGTGGACCAGCCAGCTTTGGTGTGAGTATTTACACTGACAGAAATGGGTACCGGCTACTATGATCTGAGTTTTCGGACCGGCTAACTACCTTGTTCATACTCAAGCCAGTCTTACCTGGAAATAACATGTGAATCAATTGTTGGCTCGCAGGTCTAGTCATTCATACGCTGAAGATTCCGTTCTGCCGTCTGATGTGTCCTCATCCATCGACATGCCCGTGACCACGTTCCGACCACCTGTCCCTCTATCTGTGGATCCGGATGTTCAGAGCGATGATAGTAGCATGGATGTTCCTCCTGTATCGGTTGCACCTGCTTTGGTATCTGGTGAGGCGCCTGTAATGTAAAGCAGTTCCTGCAGCTCGATCTGGATCACGTGGGTGATCTCATGAGACTAGATGCTGCTTCGGTGTGGAATAAAAAATCAGTTATCTTACAGGGTGTCAGAAGTAAACCGGACCTGCTGCTTTCTAACAAACCACCATCCATAAGTACGGTATGGCGTTTCCGAACTTTGAATACCCGACTATTGATTGGGATACAGCGGATTTATTTGGAGAATTCACTTGGTTTCGAGACCACATTCAGTTCGTGTTCGCAGGCCCGCTATCGGAGCTCAACCCAAAGCAAAAAGCCGGATGGTTGGGCACGTGGATTGGTGCTAATGGCCGTGAGGTTTATAAAACATTCACATGGGAGGAGACTGAGAAAGATGATCCTTGCAACAAGGTACTCTATCGTTTTGAAAAGTATGTGCGACCGAGAAAGAACAAGCGGATCGCCCGGCACTGGCTCAAGCAGTGGAAACAAAAGAGTGAGGAGACCTTTGATAACTTTGTCAAGGACCTGAGGATTATTCTCTTGGACTGCGAGTATACCAATCTCGAGAACATTCCAATAGATGCGATCATTGATGGCATTTTTTAATCCAGGGTGTAGGAAAGGTTACTCGATCAAGGTGAGGGACTGTCACGAGCAAAGGCTCTGGAAATTGGACACCAGTTTGAGTTCTCGCAAGCAAATCCGCATCGTGCGGAATGAAGATAACTACAAACTTGGAGTGTCAGCTATCACAGCTCAGAGCAAATCGCATCCCAAGCCTTGTGCCTCATCATCACAGTTGCAAGCATTTAAAGCATGCTATAGATGTAGCAAGGATGAGCAGCATTTGTGGAACCAATGGAAATGTCCTGCAGTGGGCTCCGCCTGTTCCAATTACAAACGCCCAAACCATTGGATGTTGGTCTGCCGTAGGCGACAGCGACTTGGCAAAACACTCCTCGTCGATGCTGGAGAAACTGAGGAACAACTACCTGAATGCAATTCGGAGGTTATTCGAATATACAAGGTTGACAACATCGGCACTCTGGCAGATGACAAATGGTTCCAGACTGTCGTTGAGGTGGTGGTCAGAGTCAGTGGCATTGCGAACATTACCTTCCGTATTGATTCAGGGGCAAGGTGCAATATACTTACACTCAGGGATTTTCAAAGACTACCAGTTAACACTGAACTTCACAAGTCTAAGAGAGCCCTGAGAACTTACTCCAACCACATTATTCGGCCAATTGCTTCCACAGATCTTTCCCTGGAATTAGTAGGGAGGTCTGTAATAGCTTCATGCGAGCTGGTCAATCTGGATCAGGAGAACGTGATATCGGGGGAGACCGCTGAGAACCTTGGCCTCATTGCTTGACTGAGTTCCCTGGCAGAGGTTCAGTCAGCGGATGATGAATCAATTCCCCCAGAGCTTCAAGATTTTCCCGATATTATCGGTACTTCAGGTACCCTGCCAGGGGTCTACCGAATCAAAATACACCCAACAGCCAATGGGCTTGTACATGCTGCATGTCGGCAACCCGCTGCGATAATGCCTAGGATAATCGAGGAATTGAACAAGATGGTAGATAACGGCTTCATAACTCTGGTGGAGGAGCCAACCGAGTGGGTCAGCTCACTGGTAGCTGCAGTTTGGAATGGCAAGCTAAGAATATGTTTGGATCCAAGGGATCTCAACAAGGTCATTAAACATGAACATTATCCCATGAAGACGGTTGAAGAGGTGGTCTCCAACATACCAAAAGCGAATTTATTCAGTATTGGATGCAAAGAGTGGGTTTCTACAGATTCTCTTGGATGAGGAGGCATCAAAACTGACGACCTTCAATACACTGATGGATCGTTTTCGTCAGCTGAGGCTACCATTTGGATTGAAATGTGCCCCAGAAATATTCCGCATATCATGGATCAAATGTTGGATGGCATTGTTGGAGCCACAGTGAGCAAGGACGATATCTTGATTGCAGGACGAGATCGAGATCATTACGACAGCATTTTAAAGCACGTCGTGGAGAGGGCTACGTCCTACAACCTCAAATTGAACATGCAAAAATGCAAAGTTCGCTAAAAGGAGGTTCAGCATGTCGGGCATCTATTTACTGCAGACGGACTCAAGCCTGACCCCTCAATAATTGAAGCCTTGCATAATATGCCGATTCCACGGAATAAAGAGGACATGCGGCATTTCCTTGGATTTGTTGCTTACCTGGCTAAATTTATTCCTCAACTGAGTGAAGTCAATGCACCACTTCGAGCTTTACTGAGAGCTGATAGTGTTTTTGACTGGCAACCTGCACAGGACCAAGCTTTCCATAAACTATTGAATCTCTGCTGTCAGCAGCCTGTACTGAGATAGGATGATGTGAAGGCACCGGTAGAGATCTACACGGATGCAAGTCAAAGCAGTCTCGGTGGTGTCAATGCAGGAGGGGAAGCCGGTTGCATACACTTCGCGATCCCTCTCGGAGGTGGAACAACGGTATGCTCAGATTGAAAAAGAAATACTTGCAATCTTCCATGCCTGTATGAAATTCCACTGCTCCATATTTGGCAAGACGGTGACTGTATTTACGGATCACAAGCCACTTCAAGAGGTTTTCAAAAAACCTCTTCTGTCTGCTCCCATGCATCTGCAGAGGATGCTGCTACGTCTGCAGTGGTACGATCTCGAGGTAGTGTATAAAAGTGGTAAAGACATGCAGCTACCAGATACACCATCTCGTGCTTATCAGACTCACCAGTTGTCGGGACAAGAAGTCAATCTGGAGCAGGTTTCCATGTTAGATTTTATCTCCATCACCAAGGAGAGGTATGTCTAGCTGCAGGAACAGACTCGAGAGTTACAACTGCTGTTGGACGTGATCCACACTGGATGGCCCAGCTATCGAAACTAAGTGCCATTCCATTGTGACCATACTGGGATTCAAAGAGTGAGTTAGACGTCTCTGATGGAATTATCTATAAAAGGTATGCGTATAGTAGTGCCACCTCGTCTCCATCAGCACATGCTCTCCATCATACATTGCTCTCACCTTGGTATTGTAAAGTGTAAACTGCGTGCTCGGGAAGTGTTATATTGGCCAACAATGAACCAACATATCGAAGAGGCAGTGAAAAACTGTACTACATGTGCAGATTACCAAAATAAGCTTCCTCCGGAACCGCTCATACCGACACAGATTCCACATTTACCATTCAATGAGGTCGTCGTGGACCTTTTGGAGTTTGAGTCAAAACAATACATTTTGGTTGTCGATTATAATTCGAAATTTATAGAGGTATGTGAGCTCAAGGATATGAGAAGCTGCACAACGATTGATGCTCTAAAATCCATCTTTAGTACACATGGTATACCTGAGGGTCTTATGAGCGACAATGCATCCTTGTTAGTGTCCAAAGAGTTCAAATCGTTCTGTTTTGATTGCGGCATTAACCAAACGACTTCCAGCCCTCGATTTGCTTGTGCTAACGGTGAAGCCGAAAGAGCAGTGCAAACTGTGAAAAACAAATTGTGGAAGAAAGCGGAGGACAAACATCTGGCTTTGTTAGACTACCGCACCACTCCCCTCGAAGGACTACACTTGTCCCCTGCACAGCTGTTGATGGGTAGAAGACCACGTAACAAGCTGCCTGCAATGCGCAGCTTACTTGTACTTGTACCAGCTTACTTGAAACAGCTTTCATGAGGTTAAACGGCATTTTGAGATGGAAAAGACCGAGCAAAAGTTCTATCATGATTGAATAGCACGAGAGCGGCCACCTTTTCTGGGTTGGCAAGTCCGTATGGAACCACTTCCTGGCACGAGAAAATGGGTTCCTGGTTAAATCGGACAAAAACACGAGTCCCCTTGGTGCTATGTCTTCCAAGCAGGAAACCGTTTGTTCCGCAGCAATCGCCAACATCTCCGATCTTCAAACAAGCTAGCCAACCACCTGGCTATGTGTAACCACCAACGAGATGGAAAA
>CM068960.1:66560979-66572965 GCA_035128595.1 Eptatretus atami | reverse complement strand
GAATATTGGACAACCTGAAACAAAAAATGTACTACAGGGTGCCCCACAGAAAACCAGGAAATTTGAGAATTTGAGATTTATTTTGCCGTATTTTACCATATCAATAAACTAACATATAATAAAGTGTATCTTTGTTTTACACTACATCTAAGTTTGCTTTTGTTGTTTTGAAATAAAGTGTATCTTTGTTTTACACTACATCTAAGTTTGCTTTGTTTTTGTTGAAAATAAAGTGTATCTTTGTTTTACACTACATCTAAGTTTGCTTTTGTTTTGTTTGAAAATAAAGTGTATCTTTGTTTTACACTACATCTAAGTTTGCTTTGTTTTGTTTGAAAATAAAGTGTATCTTTGTTTACACTACATCTAAGTTTGCTTTTGTTTTGTTTGAAAATAAAGTGTATCTTTGTTTTACATACATCTAAGTTGCTTTTGTTTTGTTTGAAAATAAAGTGTATTCTGTTTTACACTACATCTAAGTTTGCTTTTGTTTTTGTTTGAAAATAAAGTGTATCTTTGTTTTAGACTACATCTAAGTTGCTTTTGTTTTGTTTGAAAATAAAGTGTATCTTTGTTTTACACTACATCTAAGTTTGCTTTTGTTTTGTTTGAAAATAAAGTGTATATCTTGTTTTACACTACATCTAAGTTTGCTTTTGTTTTGTTTGAAATAAGTGTATCTTTGTTTTACACTACATCTAAGTTGCTTTTGTTTTGTTTGAAAATAGTGTATCTTTGTTTTACACTACATCTAAGTTGCTTTTGTTTTGTTTGAAAATAAAGTGTATCTTTTTTACACTACATCTAAGTTTGCTTTTGTTTTGTTTGAAAATAAAGTGTATCTTGTTTACACTACATCTAAGTTTGCTTTTGTTGTTTTTGAAAATAAAGTGTATCTTTGTTTTACACTAATCTAAGTTTGCTTTTGTTTTGTTTGAAAATAAAGTGTATCTTTGTTTTACACTACATCTAAGTTTGCTTTTGTTTTGTTTAATAAACTACCAAATTTCCTGGTTTTCTGTGGGGTACCCTGTAGTATTACTCTTAAGAAATGAACATTACTTGAAATTACTAAAATCATAAATCATTACTAAATTAATAAAATCATCAATCCCATTCTTGGCAAATTCATTAGGGATTTTGATAAATCTAGCAGAGATATCCACTATCTATACACGTTAGGACCAGTGCTGGATTAACCATTAGGCAGACAAGGCATGTGCCTTAGGGCCAGCCAAAAATTGGGCCAAAAAATTATTTTCACATTAAATATTTGTCTTTGTTATTAAATATTTTGTTCTTGAATCAGTTCATCTTTTGTCTGGGGTCCATTCATGAGCCCGAGATCTAATTTAAAATTTTCAGGCCATTCTCTAAAATTTCAAAATTGCCTTAGGCCAGCCGAGGCTTAATCCGGCACTGCGTTAGACTTGTTAAAAAAACAGCTGATTTTGTTTCGTCTTGGGATGAACGAGCGTAGCCTAACAATGCGTGGCACGTAGATATAACATGTAATATTGCAAACACGTGAAATTAATGAAATAAACGTTAAATTGGTACGGAATGAGTTAAACAGATGTCAGAATGCTGTATGATGTGATTAGCAGTTCACTATTTAAAGACAGTTTATGACAGAATGTACAAAAGTTGTTACAATTGCCCCGGTCTCCCCAACACAGATTTCACAGGCACGAACATGACGAAGTAGGCCGAGATCTAGACTCTAGCGTCGTATGAGTTTTTCATCAACATTGTTTCAACAATATGGAATTATGGAATTAGATCTACTGGATATTTTCAACTACATTAGGTTTTTTTTTTAAATACTTGCCGTACCATTAATAGGTTATCTGCGTGACAAACCTGCACCGCAAGGCTAGGCCCTACAGGCTCTGCCAGCGATCATCTGAGCGATGGTTCTGTAAAACACGCACTGACCTAATAATTCACGCGCGGCTTTGGCGACTAGCGTATGAACATTGAGTTAGTTAGCAAGGCTGTCCCAAATTTCTAATGCGTTCTGAATGCACGTGGATATTTACGGTTATACTTTAGCTAATATACTAATTTTATAGACTCCAGTGAGGCATCCTGTGTTGTGTACCTTGCCAAAGGATACAAAGGAACTTAAAATCTTAAAATGTTAAAAAAAAATAGCTATTATACAAATGCTTCTCAGACTCAGAGAATCTCAAACACTGGGCCGTGGCACCTGCCTCAAAAGATTTTGCAGTTCTAAAATTTCCTTAAAATAAACCCTGCCATAAAACTTTCTTGTAAACTGGTGTTGGTGACCATTGCGATTTATACTGAACACCTGACATACTAGGTTGGTGTTAAACTTTCACTCAAACTTGGTTTCTGGTGGCACTGCAAGCCAACAAATAGTTTAACATGTTGCTGGAGCTTTGTGACGCTGATTGTTCATTTAAACAACACTTTGACAATGTATCATCTTCCTCTTCATTAAGAAGGGGGTGTAACAGAATGCAGACAGTGTTCCTCATCATAAATGAAACGTCACTTCCGCTGAGCCACAGACGTGTGCATCGTCATGCTGTTACAGCTCCATTAGTATTACTTTGCAAGTTTCTCACCCAAGAACAGCCTTCAGCCACGCCTCTCCCAGGAAGATTTTTTTTTACAGAAAACGCAGAAATATTTCACATTGTTGTTTTTTTTTTTTAATATGAATTGGTCTGATGTTGATGGTGCACGCGTGTTGGGGCGAATGGCGCTCTGAGTCGAATTCCTTGTGTAAATTATAAGTGGAAAATATACTTATATAAGTGTAATTATTAAAATAATTATACTTATAATTATAAGTTGGTAAATTATAAAAAAAAAAAACGGTGTCAAATTATATCCTGTTCGCCAAAACTTGTCTGGCTCCTGCCGAAGTGTTTCGTGCGTGCCTATCTAGAAGCCCCGCTCTGAAAACGCCATTTAAGTCAAAAAAAAAAAAGACGAGGAGAAGAAGAGGAATGAGGAAGGAGAAGAATAAAAAAAGAAGTTGCGGAGTTTGAGGACTGGTGTGTAAAAAAGGGTGGGGGTGTGCGTGTGGAAATGGGAACTAAAGGAATCCTGAAAGGTGGGCGGGGGCACAGTAAGTGTCCGAACATGGCGAACGTGAAGTTAGAATTCTGGGTGCTGCGAAAGCCGTTGATCCCCGTAAACGACCTTGGTCATTATCGGGCAGGTGAAAAACCTGAAAATGGTTGGATTGGGATGAAATGCGACCCCGCTTGGAACCACGAGTTACTGACGAGGTGAGAGGGACTAACACACACCACACACACAACACCACACACACACACACACACACACACACACACACACACACACACACACACACACACACACACACACACACAACACACACACAACACGCCATCATGTTCCGTGAACTCGTCCTCTCTTCCCACAGGCCCAGGGTGAATGAATGTTCAATGAATGTTGTTTTTTATCCTTCTTCCTCCGTTTGACCCTTATATCTTTATTGAACTTTGGATCCTTGATTATAAGCGAAACATTGCGCTATCACGACGGCACGTGGCACCTTGGAGTCGATGAACACCTCGATGATACTTGTCGTGATCCTTGTGTTTGTAATATTTTGCCTGAAGCCCGCACGTGACCACCATTTTGGGTCATTTGAATTGCCTGACCGTTGAAACACGTTGAGTTATTTGACCGCCGTGGATTGACCTCCTTGGTTCTTGTTCAGAGATGCTGTGACACCGACTACCTGTAATTGAGTGTGTCCGGCGACTGACCACTTTGTGGTCTTTTGAGTGCCTGGTGAATTACTGCTGTGTGGGGCTTTTGGGTGTGCTCAATGCATTGACGGCCTTGGGTTATTTTGAGTGATGGTGCTGCTTGGAGATTGTGTGTGTGTGTGAGTGAGTGTGTTTGTGTGTGTGGTGAGGTTGGTTGTGTATGAGAGTGTGTAGAGTGTGGTTGTGTGGTTATGGTAAGAGTGTGTTTGTGGTTGTGAGTGTAAGATGTGTTTTGGTTTGTGTGGTTATGGGTTTGAGTGGTAAGAGGTGTGTTTGTGTTGTGCGTGTGTGGTTGTGTGGTTAGTGTGTGGTGAGAGTGGTTGTGTGTAAGAGTGTGTGTGTGTTGAGTGCAACTTGCTGTCATCAGCCGCCTATCTCCACACGTAGGTGGGTTTCAGAGGTGGAATCAGACCGACCAATCTCAAAGTATCCACATCGACAACGTGTGTCTGTGTCTGTTATACCTGCACCACAAAGGTGGAAGGAGGTCATGTTTTCACCCCTCTGTCTGTCTGTTTGTGTACAGGATATCTCAAAACGTTGTAGGTTAATTCGGACGAACTTGTGGACAGGTTTGGAGTGTGACCATGACGAATTGCTTCGATTTTGGTGAAGATCGGATCTGGATCGGGATACGATAATTAATTAATTAATTTCAAAATGATTCTTCACCTTGAGAGACTGGGCCAAAAACGGTGTGCGTGTGCGTGTGTGGCATGATAATTTCAAAATGTATTTGGCCCAACATGTTCTACTGGATCAGGCATTGCGTGGCGGAGGTATGCACTCTACCGAGTGCCCTTGTAGTTATGTAAGCATTTAACTGGTGTGGTATGCACATTGATTTACTTTTGACTATAGCCTATCGGGTGCAGCCTGTGGCTGCTGTTTGCAACATTTCTGGGGACACGGATGTGCCTCTGATGCAGTGCCCTCTATTACAATGCACTGGACTCTTTTGCCTAACTCTGGAGGATGACAGGCTGAGTCAAACCCACCCTGGTGTTAGTTCAATGCCTGCAAGGGGCTCAAAACTCCAAGACCCTAGATCTTTAGCCAGCCACCTTAACATTAAACAACACCAGGCTTTACTTTGATTTGATGTGTGTTATACATTATTACATTAAGCTTATTTTGACTGAATTATCTGCATGAACTACTGAGCATTGTACTTACGGCGGAGTTCTGAGTGGGGGTTTACTTAACAGGTAGTTTGCGCGGTGAACATGCTGAACCCAGCCCAACGGACAGCGTGCACCTGTTCCTGAACAGCGCCGTGGTGTGTTGCCTTGCAAGCCGAATGAGCCGACACAATGCCACCTCGGCCTCGTTATACGCCCTCGCCTCTTGCGCAGCAAACCTTCCCGGCTGCTCCGATCAATGTGTAACGTGCGTGACTTCCACATGGTCTCTGCATTGCTGCAATGCACTAACTCGCTTTTCGCTTTCACATAACTGAAACGCTTGCTCCTTAAAAGGAGGCAGACAGGTGCGTAATCAATTTTTGTCCATAGTAAACCAATGCACTGCACAGGCACAAGTTACGATCTTGATTCGTCTCCCCTTGCTTGTGGGGGGGGGGGGGAGATTTTCTATGAATTGACCAGGTACCCCAACACGTATGCCAATTTGGAGATCGTCGAGTCGTTTCAGTTCTAAGTTGAGACAGACAGACTACAATTGCGACGTTTAGAAGGATAACTTCTCTCTCAATTACGATGATTATACCAGAATGGTCATATTTCTGGTTGTGTGGATGGTTATTTATATTTATTTTATGGATAAATTTATTTAACTACACTTCCATAACAGAGACGAATTGAACCTAATTTCATGGTTAGGTGGTGTGCGAGCGAGAAGACGTGTTTCCCTTGGGCTGTGCCGTGGCCCGAGCATTCCCGCTGTTTTCACGACGTACCGGAGGCTCACGGTATTTTAGTCGGCAAATGATTAAATAATCATTTCGTTTACGATCACATCTGGAAAATTTACAATAATCATTATTGATGTCGTTTAAATTATTTTAATTGTCTTTAAATTGCGTTTTATTACCACAAAAATGTCCATCATGCTGCTCGTCTGGATAACGTTTATCTTGCCGGTGTTGCCAGAAACCCTCTGTGTTTAATAAAAGATTTGTGGCAAATTACCTTTAGGTAATTTTTCCAAAATCTTTTATCTACTGAGGTTTTCTGACGAACAATGTATCGCAATAAATGTACTGTACAGTCTATACTCAGATATCCTCCCAGAATGCTCCTTCATCTTTCAAAGTGTAAATGCAGTTTCCATATTTGATTATTACCTCCACCATCCGAAGAGTGGACGAAGGTTATGTTTTCACCCCGTCTTATTTGTCTGTGAGCAGGATATCTCAAAAGTTATGGAGGGATTTGAGAAATTTGGTGGACAGGTTGGGTGTGTAACAGGGACAAATTGATTCAATTTTGTGAAGATCCAAATGTAGTTGCTTGCACTCAAAGTTTTTTTAAAGCGATTCTTCACCACTGAGAGAGTGGGCCATAGAAATGATATACTGTGGAACCCCAACATTCACAGATTCAACATTCACGGACCCCACTTATTCACAGTTTGTAAAAGGTGACTTCTACACACGCCGAACACGCGAGATGTGATTTAATTTATTTAATTTTTTTTCCACCCCACCCCCCAAACACTTCGGACTGTTCTCCTATATCCACTGCCGCTGATAGTAATTTAGTCTGGGAATTTCTCCATGGAAACCTGCTCTCTCTTACACACAGATTCATCCCACCTCTTCTCTCCAATTATTCTTCGTCATTCCTCCTGAAAGCAAAGGTGGATTGCTTCAGGTCTAGTCCTGAGCGTGTGGCTGCTTGGGAATCTTATCGGTCCTGCATTCGAGCTGCCATTGGCCACAACACCAGTTGGGGTGCACTCAGCTTCTTCTCCTTCCGTAGTTCGACGAAAAGGAAGTACAATGTTACTGTGTATAGGACACATCAGCGGCATAGTCAACGCGCCCCTACCAAAATTGCTAGCTTGAACCTGGCAGCCCAAGCTGCCCTCACACGAAGAGTACCGAGGAATAAGCCCATACTACCTCACCACCGTCGAGTCTTGGGCATTTCACTCAGCCGACTGTCAGGGTCTCCAGCCATGCCCTCAACTTTATAGACTTGCGTCTCTTATCGCTACTTTTCTCCAACATAAACTCATCTGGGAATTCTTTCAAAGTAACTTGCCTCCACCCTCATGCACCGATTTACCTCTTGTCTTCAGATTGTCCTACCCTTCCTCTGCCTTGGTTCACTGAAGCTTGTGGTGAGGCAGTTGTCCTGTAAACAACTTGCCTTTTGCCGCTCATTGGAAAGCAACCCAACTGAGGGCAATCTCAGTTCCTTCCATAAAAGCTCGGAACAAGTGTGTATCTTTACCCTCAGGAGAGCCAGAAAACAACATCCTTCTCATTCTCAAGTTTGACTCTCAAAACTCTCTTCTCCTCAGAAATTCCTGGTGGCTTCTAATTCAAATCTGTTTCTGGTGTATGTTCCCCCTCTCCCTCCCTTACGTACCAAACCATGGGACCGCACTGCTGATAACCACACGTTGAACAAGCTGATGCTTAAATCAGTGTTTGCAGCTAAATCTTGTGTCCAAATCCATCACTTTTCTCTTACTCACCTTTACCCAGTCGCACCCCAACTGTCCCTGGACTTCTGTGTTCCTTATTCTCCTGACAACGGTGGAGAGGGCTTTGCTGTCAAACTCGTACTCAGATTCTGCAATCCGGTCCAGACGGCATCAGCCCACGTGTCCCTCAGCTGCTCTTCTGGCTTTTGCTCACCCTCTCCTCTGTTCTATTCACCCTCTCATTGCTCAAGCATTCATCTGCCATTCTGCTTGGAAGTCAGCAAACATCACTGCCTGCACAAAAAAAGGTGCAAAAACAATCCCCTGCAACTACAGGACATCAGCCTTCTCCCAATCATCAGCAGGGTTATGGAATCGATCATCGCGTCGACAATCAAATCTTCCTCTTCTCCAACTGGGCTTGATTTCTGATCATCAATGTTGGTTATCAGACCAGGTCACTCTTACCCTGGATATGCATGCTTCTGCTCTCCCAAAAATGGACTGGAACTTCTCAATGCCGACTGGAAATCCGGAGTCGTATCCCTGGACATATCTACGTGCTTTTTGACACAGTCTGGCACCCTGCCCTGCCTCACCAAACTCTCTTCCTATTGGTTATCCAAGGCCTCTCTACTCATGGCTCGCCAGACTTTCCTCTCCTATCGCAGGTCACCGTGTGGCCCTAAATGGCGTTCTTTCATCCTCCCCTTCCTGCCAGGTTCTTGAGTTCCTCAAGGTAGCGTTACTGGCCCTGTTCTTTTCTGTTTCTTCATCAATGATCTCTGACTTCTGCGAAAATCCTTACCTAGGAGTATAGATGGCTTTTTATCAGAATTTTGCAGGCTAAGGATGGTTTTGGCATAGCCTTACTATACTGTAAAAGGGTCTTGACATCCAAAAAGCAGTCTTATTTGACCCCACTCAAGACAAAATGACCATTTTAACCCCTTTTT
Source organism: Eptatretus atami (assembly GCA_035128595.1). Classification (NCBI taxonomy): domain Eukaryota; kingdom Metazoa; phylum Chordata; class Myxini; order Myxiniformes; family Myxinidae; genus Eptatretus; species Eptatretus atami. The sequence goes on along the minus strand of CM068960.1, from coordinate 66,564,615 downwards.
GATCCAAATATGACCATTATTTGGTCCAAATTACGTTGGGGGTAGGTGGGTTTAATTCGAAATTTTAGAGTAAGGCTGATTTGACAAGCCTATTCATGTAAAAAAAGGGTGCCGTTCCAATAAAAACCGTTCTTATTGACCTCAATCAGACAAAATGACATTCTATACCCTTTTTGGCCCAAATATTCCCTTATTTCCGTCAAATAGTGGGTTTTATCCAGAACTTTAGGTAAAGATGATTTGACAAGGCCTATTTTTAGGTAAAAGAGGTGCTGATTACCAAAAAAGCAGTTCTTAATTGGAACCCTTATGTAGAAACAATAATACTATTTTGGCCAAATTTATTTGATAGGTGCTCCCTTCAGTGTTTTGAATATTTTGTTCTGGGAAATATTCATATTTCAAATATTGATATTTGCTAAGCTTTCCATTTACCCTTCAATTTAGTCTATTTCCAATTATCATCATCATCACTGTCTTCTTCATCTCTGAATCTCATCAGTAATACAAATCCATTGTCATATCATTCCTCTCTCCATCTGTGACATCTTCTGGTTCCATTGGTTTTAGAAAGAATAGTGGCATCTGACTTGCCGGTTAAACCAGAGTTGGTACCAAAATCTCCGTGACCTCTTTTCCATCCATCGTCTGTGCGGTATGATGTCTCCTAGTGGATCTCTAGATGTCGCTGCTTCCAAGTATGCCACGTAATTGCACCGTGCCATTTTTGCAGGGTGGGCATACCTGCATCAAGTCCCTTTATTTTCTCCAATGGACTGTTGGTCTGGTCGGTTTGTATTTCTGTAGGAATATTTTCAACCTGGCGATCATTCACGGATGATATGCTCCTGACCTAGAGTTGAACACACATATCTTTCTACAGGCTGTCGGTCATCATCAAAGTCGGTTGTCTCTCAGCATGCTGATTCTTTCGAGATGGAGAGCACTCTTCTGAGTTTCTTCCAATTTGAGGTTCACCTTTCCCTTTCTGAAGAAGGGCGACGTGTTAGTCGCATTCCTGTCAGAGCATGATAACCTGGTAGTGCCTTGCAAAACAACTGGGCCGAGGTGGTTTGCTAGCGCATAATATGGACATACCTTCTAGTGTTATCACTCGAATGTCCAAGTCCATCCACACATTGGCCTTGATTGTCCTTGAATGATACAGGAGATTATGACCATGATATCAAGTGTTGTTGCACGGCAAAACATTCTGTCCTGGTATTGCTTTTACGCATCTTGGAAGGATGGTATACTAGGCTGGTATCTGCCTCCACGTGTGAGACCATCTCCCGTACTCTGGTGCCTCTTGTTTCTCATTTTCCTGACAGAGATGCTGTATACTTGAAGGCACTTGCTCCTCATGTGAAACAAACAACAGTCTTTTGTTTTATGAATGGTGTCATAAGGTTATGTTTTCCATATTTCCTCCATGAGAACTAAGGCAGTTTTGAATTGGTGATCTCAAGGCATGTCAGGAATTTTAGGACTTTGTCTGTATGAATGTTGAAAATGTCCATCTTTAGCACTTCGTGCCTGTTGGCTCAACCACTCTTTATGCCTTCACATAACTGTCTACAGACAAAGTGCACTTTCCTTGCCTTGGACTGCATATGATCTTCAGGACCAGCTTCTGCTACAATTCCCAAATCTGAGAGGCAGTCAGGGGCAGTGAGGATTATAGAACATGGCATCATAAATGCCGTAATCAAACTGTGTGCTCTTTGTGTGTAATCAATCTTTAGTGTTTGGAGAGTGTGTACTTTTGGTGTCTTCTTCACTGCTGCCAAAAATAACTGTCAAAGAGAGGGAACCGGGGTTAGTGGAAGGAAACACCTTTGCTAGCTCATCTTTCTGGTACAAGCAAGATAGGACTAGTCTAGCCCAGCAGGTCCGTGTTGTCTTCAGCACTCACAATCCTTTTTCATCTTTCTCTTTCGTATTTTGCTCTTTGATAGCAACATGGACCAGTTCACTCACTTTTCTTCTTTTCAGTGGTTTTTCAACCTTGAAGAATCCTTTCAAGGCATTTCCTGGAGAACTCACTTTCCACTTCATCCCCCAAGCATAAGAGGATTTTGCATGTCCTCTTTTCTTTTCATCTGGCATTTTCTTGCCATCTGCTTAGACAGTTACAAATTGGTGTTCTCCGATCAGGGAGTTCCAAAGGGAATTCATTCTGTAGTGTCAATCATTTTAGAAAATACTTTTCGAAGTCTCTTTTGAAATTTCTCACTTTTGATTTCGTTAGTATCATGGCACTGGATTGGTATCCTTGTTTAAAGCTTGCTTTTCAAACAGAGTCTGACTATGGTGCTTCTAGCTATCTAGTAACTGTTCCACCAGCCTGGTGTTGCGCCTTGACTTTGATGTGTTAAAGCTTGTGATTCCAGTTTGTCGCAGGCTTGCATCTACATTGATCGTTACTCTCTTAGTGCTTGATCACTGGTTGTCTGGCAAAGGAATTGGATGACAAATCTTACTGATAAACCACCTTTGTTCAAGTTTGTTGCGTAATGCCAGGATGGGTGCTGCCATGTTCAACAGTCTGAGATAGTATAAGCACATGTAACGTGCATAAGTGGTGACGATTTTTGCAGCAAAGTAAATGTCTTAATCATTTTTTCCCAATTAAGAAGATGAAAACGATTCACCATTCATTTGTTCGCACAGCTTCTTACTGACAGTGTAGATGTCAACCATGTCTCAATGTTAGTTTCTCCATAATTTTGCATTAACACCGATTGTTTTCCCAGCTTCTAGTATCTCGCAGATAACTTTTTCATTAAGTCATCATTGAATGCCTTGTATTCCACCTGCCTCCTCCAAATCTTTCATCCATTCAGGGGGATGTGATGCTTGAACAGTTCTTCAGGGCTTCAACCAAACGTCCATAGCTTCTCATTTGTCTCTTTCAGTGCAAGAACATCTATATTGCTTGCTCCTGATACAGGTTGCTAGGAGACCATGCATTTTTGGGCCTATTATCGTGTTTTTGACAAAGGACATTTGATCGGAAACCCCTTGGTGAGGGCAACCACTTTTCCATTTTTAAATATGGGCTGCACCATGACCCTCTACCAGATACCCCAGTGCTGACAGTAGCGGAACATAATATGGAAGGCACCAAAAAACAAAGCATTGTCATACTTTATGTCGCACCAGTGTCTGCAACTGAGAAGCTGGCTTGGCTATAGCCAAGTCATGGTCGTCGCAATGCAATCCTCCTTCACACTCTTCAGCAGGGTAACAGGTTTTTTTTTCATCGTTTCATTAACTACATCAAGCCGTGTAGGGGTGCTCCGATTTGCAAATAGCCTTCTTCTGAGCCGGTAACTCTCTTGGTTACTGTTGGCGTCCACAGCCAGACCACTTGTGGTTGTTGTTTGGTTTTGCAGATATCGTCCATTGCCACATCTCTTAGCAACACAGCCTTGTAGTTTTACAGGCTTGTCCATGTTTGTATATCAAAGGAAAAATTTGATATCTTAATTTTCTTTGGCTTTGAAGTCCAATGTGCTCATATTCACGAAGAAAATCGTTGTCGTTCAGTTGCCTTGCAGCAATTAAAATACTGTCCTGTGCTTGTATAGTTTCACATGGAGATAGTGTTTCAAACCCTGGGGGAAATCTTAT
>CM068960.1:66532061-66560731 GCA_035128595.1 Eptatretus atami | reverse complement strand
CAATCATTCCGTACCACTTAACGTTATTCAAAATTTCACGTCGTTTGCAAATGACAATAGTTTATATACTGCCAGCGCAATTGTAGGCGTACGCTCGTCATCCCCAGACGTAACAAAATCAGCTGTTTTTTTAACAAGTCTAACGCCAGTTGCGATTAAGCCTCGGCTGGCCCTACGCAGGACAACAATTTTGATATATGTGTAGAGAATGGCCTGCAAAAATTAAATATAAGATCTGCGTGAGCATCCATCGGAAATGGATCTCACCAAGACAACACACGATAACCTGATCAATTAACAAAATATTTAATACAAAGAAAAGACAAATATTTAGAATGTTGAAAAATTTTTGCCCAACATTTTTGGCTGCCCTAAGGCACCAAGCCTTGGTACGCCTATTTGTCTAATTATTTCCTATTGCGACGTGTCCTAGAACTGTAAAAGATATTGGAATATTCAACTTGCTTTAGAATAAATATCAAAAATCCCTAATTGAGAATTTTGACCTCAAAATGCGGATTGAACTGATTTTACTAATTAGTAAGATTTTAGATTTAGTAATTCAAGTAATGTTCATTTCTAAGAGTAATACTACGGGACCCCACAGAAAACAGGAAATTTGGTAGTTAATTTCAACAAAACAACACAGCGAAACTTAGATGTAGTCGTAAAACAAAGATACACTTTATTTCAAACAATAACAAAACAAACTAGATGTAGTGTAAAACAAAGAATACACTTTAATTTCTCAAACAAAACAAAAGCCAACTTAGATGTAGGAGCTTGTAATACAATAGATACCACTTGATTTTCAACAAAACAAAACAACGCAGAATGTAGTGTAAAATAAAGATAAGAAGGTGAGCACTTTACTCTCAAACGAAAAAAGAAGCAAACACTAGATGTAGATAAAGAAAGATTAGTCACTATTGTCCAAAAAACTAAAAGTCGAGAGAACTATAGTATGTACTCGTGTAGAAACAAAGAACAACTTCCCATTTTACAAACAAAAAAAGCAAACTTAGATGAGTGTAAAAATAAAAAGATAACAACTCTTACTTTCAACCAAAACAAGTGCCAACTATAGAAATGTAAATGTAAAACAAATGATATGGCAGAAAAATAATTACAAACAATACAAAAAGCATTAATGTAGTCTAAAACAAACGATACATCTTATTAATTCAATACTAAAACAAAAGCAGAGAGCGTAGATGATAGATGAAAAAACAAAGATAGGCGACGCTGGATTTCAAACAAACAAAGCAAACTTAGCATAAGGTGTAAAACAAGATAAACATTTAATTCGAATAACAAAAAAAGCAACTTAAGATGTAGTGAAAACAAAGATAACACTTTTATTCAATACAAAAACAAAAGCCAAAACTCAATGATAAGTGTAAAACAAAGATACACTTATTTTCAAAACAAAACCAAACAGCAAACTAGATGTAGTGTAAAACAAAAGATACCTTTATTTCAAACAAACAAAAGCAAACTTAGATGTAGTGAAAACAAAGATAACACTTTAATTTCAAACAAACAAAGCACAACTGATGTAGTGTAAAACAAAGACACACTTTATCTTATATGTAGTTTGTTGATAGGTAAAAATACGGCAAAAAATACAATATTCAAATCTCAATTTCCTGGTCTGGTGGGGCACCCATGGAACCGTTACATTGTTCTGTTTCAGGTTGTCCAATATTCAATTAGAAGCAAAGTTCACCCCAAAAAAGGACCGAAAAAAAATGGTTTACATGTCGCAATAGGAGAGTAGAGGGAAAGGAAAAGTACTGACCCTTAAGATCTGGTACTGCAGTTACATCCAAAAAAAGGGTTCATGAGTAAAAAAAAACGCCAAAACATTACTCCATCCACCCCCCCCCCCCAAAAACAAGACAGCCCCCAAATCATACACACAGAGTTCCAGTGACAGGACAGCCAACCACTGACACTGGAGCCACACCGGTACTAGTGGAGAACACATGCCAAAATCGCAGAAAAGGGAAGAAATACGAGGGAACTCGCGGATTGCGTTGATAAAAGTAGACCGATGTATTTAGAGTTCAACTATGCCACAGGAAATGGGCGACATTAGCGTTCATCGTGATAATATAATGCTACGTCAAAGAACTTTGACAGACCGCAAAAAGTTTACCAACTTAAAAAGCAAGATAACCTTCATTGCCATCGCGACTGGACACAATTTACACTGAGAATTCTGTGTAGCCCATTTAGTCTGATTGCCATGAAAACTGTGCTGCTGTAAAGAAAAGATGATAGCCTTTCAGAAACTCAGCGTGATAGAAAGGAGAGACAGCCAATGGGCTAAGCCCGTATTATCAAAAAACATAAGGAAAGCTACTAACAGAGATTTGTAAATTGTTCATTTCAGTTTATGGATGAAATGGCAAAAAGCGCACTTGTTATCTGCGCAATTTATCTCTACTGGAGAGTAGTGGTGAGCAGATAAACAGCTTCTTTAACTTAATGATTGGAGTTGTCAGGCGACCAGGAAAGAAGCAAAAACTGAGATCAAAACTGGCGAGAGTATATGTCTTCGACATGTAGCAACACCGTGAATGCAAAGGAAGTGTAATTGTTGGACAGCTATACACCGGTCGCCTCATTTCAAAAAGATAGAACATCCATAAAGCAATATTTCGCCTTAGAACCAACGATGGGTCAATTGACGAACTCACTAGACAAGAATCTGTTATAGACAGCAAAGGTAGTCAGACAAAACATCGATGAAGGTTGTAATCAAAGGTTCGAGAGTGCAGGCAGAAAACTGAATATCATAAGGCGCACCTAAGGACATTTTAAATGCAGTTAAGACGCCTCCAAAACACAGTTGTGTGAACTCACTGCAGTAATATATTTTTTTCAAAAATATCGTCAAATCAAAAAAGTAATGATGAGACGCCCCAGGGTTAAAAGGGCGCTAAGTCCACAATTTTTGGCACCTACGAATTAGCCAGCGTATAAGCCGATTTGATGAAAAAGTTTCGTCATAAAAACGCTGGCAACATACCCCTAATCGGATTTTGGTCAGTTTGGTCAAAATAAGTCATCGAATATGTTAGGGTAGAGGAATTTGTGTACGTTAAATAGCATAGCTAGAATAAACACTACATAGGTCGTATTAACATCTCGTTTAAAACGTTGTACTTTGGTGTCCAAAATTTGCATGCTGAAATTTACAACGACTCGCGTTTGGCTCACACTTCCGCTACGCTGGCCATGAGACAATTTAGGTACTCGGTTAGCTGCCGAAATCGGATATGACACACGTGAATTGTATGTACGCATAAGCTCGAAACACGTAAGGGTAAGCGTGATAAGCGCCGTACAACGCACGAGTGAAGCTTCTAAGTTTCTACAATGCTATGTAGTAGAAAAATGTTTTGCTAGCCGACGGCTACCAACAACGTGTTTCAACACTTCGCAACACAGCTACTGAAAGCCCCATACGTCAAAACACAATCAAGTAAATCGAATTATAACCGCAGTACCTCGTAAGAACTATAATTTAAAACGAGAACCAACCCAAGTGCTTGGGATAATTACGCTATGCCTTACGCCTCGACTACATCGAAATTGGGTTGGTGAATAAGTTGAGGATCAGCCTAAAACAACGATTCAACACTCAATTGGAAACTTAGAATATAATAGTATCGATATGCGTTCTGTTGTTCATACTAGACAGGGTAAATGCATATTGTCAAAGTCGTTTTGTAGATAGCTTCGAAGAAAGTAAAGACAAGGAAAGTAATTCATCGTGGGAAATGAGATAAAAAAATAAAAGCCGACAAGAACATCGAACAATGGTGTCAGAAAAGTAGTCTCCTATTCGTGTGACGAAAGAGACTCCATGAACATACCTAAACACACCCCCACGCTCACCTACTACACTGACATGGACTACTACTACTACAATACTACTAGCTCCGTAAAAGGCAACTAGACAACTAGCTACTAGAAATCCCACTACGCGAGAACTGACTATTAATGGCTAGCGACTGCTACTATCAACTCACACGCACTCCTAACATAGAACACACCTACTACTACTAAACACTACAACATGACTGACATGAAATGCTATCATACACAACTAGAGCGAGCAGTCAATATATACTAACTCGTCACGCACACACAACTAGCTGCTAATAGTCTTTAACTACTACTGATACTGACTTAAGGCATACGACATCTACTCACAGGAGTCTGGAACAATGATGGGTGTCCTCTTGTGAAGCCCATTTGTATATACCTCACAATTCCCTAGATGCTGCCAATCAGCCATATAGGCGGTAGATGTAAGGTTCTTAAAAACACTTCAGTAAGGTTAGCTTTGTGGTCGTCACCGGACAATGACGCAATGCTTGAATTACGTCACAAACTGGACACAAATGGCGTTTGGAATACGCAATACCCCACATTCAGGTTCAATAAGCATTTTACTCCAAGGTAAAGTCCTAACTTACACTTAAGGGAGTTCAAACGCACATCGCGTACAACAAGGTTACACGGCAGCGTAAGCCAGCGGATACTTTGGTACATGCATTGTTTCTATAGCACTAAAAGTCATGGTTCAAGGCAAGTATCATCAAATACAGGTCAGAGCACTGCATCGTTCATCTCTGTTAAAAGGACTTACCTCTTTCGCGCGGTCCCTAAAATATTAAGACAGGTTATCGCGGCAAGTAAATAGTGACTTAAACGCTGACGTTATTTCGACTTATGATAGACGCTACACGTAACGTGTGTCCGTCGTGGGTAAACAATCGCAAGGCAGTCGTTGTCCATGTTGAAACATATACAACGCATTTTACTCAACGCGAATACGTGTTAGCCAGACAAGCGAGTAACGTCGTAAAAAATTTTCAAAGCATGCCTATAGACATATATCACAGACGTATTACACGTACAACGTAATATGACGCGACTTCGAATGTTGTTCTTTACAACAGCCTAACAATCTTAATAAGCGTATAACACAACTTACTTATAACCCAGCTCATTTGATGTGCGACTAGTCGTTAGACACATTTTTCATAAGGTGGCATACGCTGGCAAAATCGTCAAGGTGTGACCGAAGATGTAACAATTTTGGCAAAGGTTATCGTCAAATTCTCAGCGTTATGATTAATAATGCGGCAATCCCGGCTTCAGGTTCTTAACAGGCCCTGAGCCAACGATTCGGCCGCGATACGTAGGGCTATGCGCAAGTTAACTATCGTGGGCATAGGTGTGAAACGTCGCCGACAAAGGTAGCATTCGTATACGTTAAAAACGATATTGTAGGGAGTATAACACAACGAAACGAAATCTGTGCCCTTACTATATATTTATCATTATGAAGCCAATCACAAACAGATTATAATGAATAAATTCTCTCCAAGAAAAGAAATTCATAAACTTGAAAAAAACACTCACAATTCAGCGTAAAGCCCACCGTTTAGACATGGCAGTATTATACGTTGCTCGTTGATGGTTAAAACTGGTAAAGGCGAGGTGACAGGACCCTAATACGGACGAGAAAATAGTGAAGCATCTTGCTCGTGGCATTAATTTGATTCATTGACTCTGAAATCCCAAAACTGAAAATCTGGTGTGCGTTTCATCGCACTCAGTTAGCTTGGAAGTCAGTCACGGATCTAGTGTCGAAGTAAGCCACTTGCTGCGAGCAAACTAATGGATTGTCAAGCTTTTCACACTTCTGGTCAGAATCGACAGCTGAAAGAATAGCCAGTACAAATGATCTAGCATGTCGGTCCCTTCCAAAAGTATTGAAGTCGTTGTGAGAGTGAGTACACATTTCTCCTGGTGAATCTGTTCCGAATCATGGCATGCATTAGCTTTTACTATCATACAGTCTCACGACAAACAACCGAAGGATTTGAAACTCCCTGACAAACAAAACAAACACAGATTGCTTGCATTTATAGCTGATGTGTGCTGGCAGTGTTTCAAGATTTCAGAAGAAAATACAATCTGATAATGTCACACTGCTCGACATTCAACAGAGGTGACACTTGTGAAGACAAGTATTAGCAGCCTCCAGAAGAACGCCTCTTTTAGGGGTTGGGTGTCTAGTCTTCAAGCACACACAGCTAGCTCGAAAGTAGTGAGAGATCCTTCTATATGCTGAAAGGAATTAGCTAACTGTGATGAACCAAGGCGAGAGAGGTCATCATTTTTTGTTACAGACAGACGCAATTATTTCGGCAACAAGGTTGAGGTCACAGAAGCACTAAAATAATTTTAACTCAACGGTTTGGCACTGACAATGAGTTTTGGAAACTTTGGCTCCTTTTCTCAAATTTCAAAAGGATGCAAACCTGGAGGCAGTCCACAAACTTATGTGTCCAATTTAGATCTTATGGCTTTGGGCATGGAGACAACGATACAGAGTCTGGGCAATTCTCTAACTCTACTGTCAAAAATAATCAGCCCCTTTTAGTCTGCAGGCACTACGATATCTTGGCCAGAGTTTGCCAGAATTTTAGCACAAAGCCGCATCAGCAGATGTGAGAGACTTATCAGCTCCAGCAATGCACTGAAAGCATAGACCGCCCAAGAATGTCATTAAGACGAGAATATTAATTAATACGTCCATTACAATATGCCTGCAATGACTTGGGGATCCACGGCCTGCTGTTCTCACCTGGCTTCCACAAAGGCACGTCGAACAAGAGAATAACCAAAGCAAGGAACAAATTACTTTAAAGGGTCTATTCGGAAAAGTCCTGGACAAAGAATCATGCCTGTGATGCATGTACTGAGACGAGGAAAGAGCAGAGTATAAACAGCTAGCGAAATCACTTTCGGCGTCGCTCTTTTCGACTTTTTGTGGCAAAAAAATGGAGGTTACGAATTCGGGAATTTTCTTTCTTGACCAAAGATAATCTGAGAATGTTAAAAGATTAATCTTTTTTTCAAACACGCAAAAATTTGGCAAAGGTCTACTTACTTTACCGATTTTGGTCTTTTGTCAAACATAGAATCGTGAAATATATTACATCAGGCATTCGACAAGAGGTGAGCTCAGGAAGTGGTTGATGTTGAAACCTGCCAAAATAACCATTAAAGCCAAAAGATTTCTGGGAAATATAATTTATTCGAAAGGGTGCGAGGAGTACTTTACGACATCGAGCCGAAGCAGGATTGGTGGCATCTGTGGGTGCTTTCCCCTCAATAACGCCAATCATATGTACAGAGGTGTAACGGTATGAATGTAAATTGCAGCACTGTACATTTAACGACGAGAGCCGAAAGCAGTATTTGCTCGCTTTTTGGTAACCTTGAGTTTGGCAAAAAATGGAGGTTACGATAGAATCTTTTCTTACCAGAAGTAATCTAAAATGTTAAAAAGTAACTTACATCTTTTTCACAAATTTGCAAAGGTTTAACCCTTACGTTTTGGTCATTTTTGGTCAACAATGATTTTGAAATAAATTCTTCACCATGGATTCAGGACAACGAGCTGACTCGACAGTGGTTGTATGTTTGAATCCTGCCAAAATAAACCATTAAAGCCAAATTTGGGAAATTATTATTTTTCTGGAAAGGGGTGGGCAGTTAGAGTACTTAGACCCTCTGAGCGTAAAGCAGGATTTTGGGTGCAATTGAGTGCTTCCCTCAAACGCCATCGATACTGTACGAGGGTGGTTAACGGTATTGAACTGAATTGCAGCACTGTACTTTACCGACAGATGAGCAGTAAAGAGTATTGGTGCTTTTATTCGTATTTTTGGGCATAAAAATGGAGGCTTACGATCGGGCAATTTTCTTTCTGACCAAAGTATCTGATGTTTAAAAAGTACTTTACCTCTTTTTCACGCAAAATTTGGCAGAAGGTTTTACTACCATTTACGATTTGGTCATTTTTGGTCAAAAATAGATTTGAAATATATTACGTCACGGATTCGGCACAATGAGGTAGACTCAGGAAGTGGTTGTATGTTTGAAACCTGCAAAATAACGCAATTAAAGCCAAAATTTTGGGAATATTTTAATTTTCGGAAAAGGGTCGGCAGTAGAGTACATTAACCCCGAGCCGTAAAGCCAGGATTGTGTCATTGTGTGCTCCCGTCCAAAGTGTCCATCATAATTGTACATAGGGTGGTAACTGGTAGCAACTGTAAATTGCAGCATCTGTATTTTAGATCAGAGAGCCGAAATGCATATTTGCGCTTTTTTGGTATTTTTGGCAAAAAAATGGAAGGTTACGATCGGGAATTTCTTTCTCTTCCAAAGTAATCTAAAAATTTTAAAAAGTATACTCTTTTTTTTCACCAACCTCAAATTGGCAAGGTTACTTACCTTCGGTTTGGTCATTTTTGGTCAAAATGATTTGGAATAAATTATACGATCGGACAACGAGCTGAGCTCAGGAAGTGTTGTGATGTTGAATCCTGCAAAGAAGTACAACCATTAAAGCAAAATTTGGGAAATATATTTCATTTGGAAAAGGGGTGCGGCAGTAGAGTACTTTAGCGACTCGCAGCCGTAAAGCCAGGATTTGTGCATGTGGTGCTTTCCCTCAAACGCCATCATCTGACACATAGGGTGGGTAACTGGTATGAACTGTAAATTGCGCACTGTCACTCGACAGAGAGCCGTAAAGCAGTATTGCTTGCTTTTTTGGTACTGTTTTGGAACAAATGGAGGTTACGATATCGGGAATTTTCGTTTTCTTACCTGAAGTAGATTAAAATGTTTAAAAAGTATTTTACATTTTTTCACAAATTTTGCAAACGGTTTTAACCCCCTTACGATTTGGTCAGTTTGGTCTAAAAATAGATTTTGAAAATAAATTGAATCGCCGGATCGGTGCACATGTAGCTGAACTCAGAAGTGGTTCGTATGTTGAATCGGCCAGATAAACCAATGAAGCCAAAATTGGTAAAATTCATTACATTTCGAAAGGGGTGCGGCAGTAAAGTATTTACGCCTACAGCCCGTAGAAGCAGGATTTGGTGCTTGTGGTGCTTTCCCCTCAAAAGTGCCATCATACTGTGGAGAGGGTGGTTAACTGGTATGACGTAAATTGCAGCACTGTAGCTTCCTGACAGAGAGTCAGTAAAGCAGTATTGTGTTTGGTACTTTTTTGACAAAAAGGAGGGTTACGATTCGGGAATTTGGCTTTCTCTGAACCAAAGTACTATGAAGTTCAAAGGTACTTACATCTTCTTTTGCACCAAATTTGGAATGTGTACGCCTTTTTTACGTACCCCTTACTTGTGGTCTTGGGTCAAAAAGAAATTTTTAAATAAGTAAATACCGCATTGGGAGCAAGAAGCGGCTCAGGAAGTGGTCGTATGTTGAACCGACATAAAGTAAACAATAGAGCAAAATTGAGTTAACAGATGTCAGATGCTGTATGTTGTGATTAGCAGTTCACTATTTAAAGACAGTTTATGACAGAATGTACAAAAGTGTTACAATTGCCCCCGGTCTCCCCAACACAGATTTCACAGGCACGAACATGACGAAGTAGGCCGAGATCTAGACTCTAGCGTCGTATGAGTTTTTCATCAACATTGTTTCAACAATATGGAATTATGGAATTAGATCTACTGGGATATTTTCAACTACATTAGGTTTTTTTTTTAAATACTTGCCGTACCATTAATAGGTTACTCTGCGTGACAAACCTGCACCGCAAGGCTAGGCCCTACAGGCTCTGCCAGCGATCATCTGAGCGATGGTTCTGTAAACACGCACTGACCTAATAATTCACGCGCGGCTTTGGGCGACTAGCGTATGAGACATTGAGTAGTTAGCAAGGCTGTCCCAAATTTCTATGCGTTCTGAATGCACGTGGATATTTACGGTTATACTTTTAGCTAATGATACTAATTTTATAGACTCCAGTGAGGCATCCTGTGTTGTGTACCTTGCCAAAGGATACAAAGGAACTTAAAATCTATAAAATGTTAAAAAAAAATAGCTATTATACAAATGCTTCTCAGACTCAGAGAATCTCAAACACTGGGCCGTGGCACCTGCCTCAAAGATTTGTGCAGTTCTAAAATTTCCTTAAAATAAACCCTGCCATAAACTTCTTGTAAACTGGTGTTGGTGACCATTGCAGATTTATACTGATACACCTGACATACTAGGTTGGTTAAACTTTCACTCAAACTTGGTTTCTGGTGGCACTGCAAGCCAACAAATAGTTTAACATGTTGCTGGAGCTTTGTGGACGCTGATTGTTCATTTAAACAACACTTTGACAATGTATCATCTTCCTCTTCATTAAGAAGGGGGGTGTAACAGAATGCAGACAGTGTTCCTCATCATAAATGAAACGTCACTTCCGCTTGAGCCAAGACGTTGAATCGTCAATGCTGTTACAGCTCCATTAGTATTACTTTGCAAGTTTCTCACCAAGAACGCCTTCAGCCACCGCCTCTCCCAGGAAGATTTTTTTTTAACAGAAAACGCAGAAATATTTCACATTGTTGTTTTTTTTTTTTAATATGAATTGGTCTGATGTTGATGGTGCACGCGTGATTGGGGAATGGCGTCCTGAGTCGAATTTCTTGTGTAAATTATAAGTGGCTTATATAAGTGGTAAATTATAAAAAATTATACTTATAATTATAAGTGGTAATTATAAAATAATTATACTTATAATTATAAGTGGTAAAATTATAAAAAAAAACGGGTCAAATTTATCTGTTCGCCAAAACTTGTCGGCTCCTGCGAAGTGTTTCGGTGCGTGGCCTATCTAGAGCCTCCCGGCTCTGAAAACGCCATTTAAGTCAAAAAAAAAAGACGAGGAGAAGAAGAGGAATTGAGGAAGGAGAAGAATAAAATAAGAGTTGCGGAGTTTGAGGACTGGTGTGTAAAAAAGGTGGGGGTGTGCGTGTGGAAATGGGGAACTAAAGGAAGATCCTGAAAGGTGGCGGGCCACAGTAAGTGTCCGAACATGGCGAACGTGAAGTTAGAATTCTGTGGTGCTGGAAAGCCGTTGATCCCCGTAAACGACCTTTGGTCATTATTGGGAGGTGAAAACCTGAAAAGGTTGGATTGGGATGAAATGCGACCCCGCTTGGAACCACGAGTTACTGACGAGGTGAGAGGGACTAACACACCCCACACACACAACACACACACACACACACACACACACACACACACACAACACACACACACACACACACACACACACAACACACCACCATTCACACACACGCCATCATGTTCCGTGAACTCGGTCCTTCTCTTCCCACAGGCCCAGGGTGAATGAATGTTCAATGAATGTTTGTTTTTTATCCTTCTTCCTCCGTTTGACCCTTTATATCTTTATTGACTTTTGGATCCTTGATTATTAAGCGAAACATTGCGCTATCACGACGGTCACGTGGCACCTTGGAGTCGATGAACACCTCGATGATACTTGTCGTGATCCTTGTGTTGTAATATTTTGCCTGAAGCCCGCACGTTGACCACCATTTTGGGTCATTTTGATTGCCTGACCGTTGAACACCGTTGAGTTATTTTGACCGCCCGTGGATTGACCTCCTTGGGTTCTTGTTCAGAGATGTCTGGACACCGACTACCTGTAATTTGAGTGTCCGGCGACTGACCACTGTGTGGTCCTTTTGAGTGCCTGGTGAATACGTGCTGTGTGGGGCTTTTGGGGTGTGCTCAGTGATTGACGGCCTTGGGGTTATTTTGAGTGATGGTGCTGCTTGGAGATTGTGTGTGTGTGTGAGTGAGTGTGTTTGTGTGTGTGAGTGAGTGGTTGTGTATGAGAGTGTGTAAGAGTGTGGTTGTGTGGTTATGGTTAAGAGTGTGTTTGTGGTTGTGAGTGTAAGAGTGTGTTTGTGGTTGTGTGGTTATGGTTGTGAGTGTAAGAGTGTGTTTGTGTGTGCGTGTGTGGTTGTGTGGTTATGTGTGTGAGAGTGGTTGTGTGTAAGAGTGTGTGTGTGTGAGTGCAACTTGCTGTCATCAGCCGCTATCTCCACACGTAGGTGGGTTTCAGGAGGTGGAATTCAGACCGACCAGATCTCAAAGTATCCACATCGACAACGTGTGTCTGTGTCTGTTATTACCTGCACCACCAAAGGTGGAAGGAGGTCATGTTTTCACCCCTCTCTGTCTGTCTGTTTGTGTACAGGATATCTCAAAACGTTGTAGGTTAATTCGGACGAAACTTGGTGGACAGGTTTGGAGTGTGACCATGACGAATTGCTTCGATTTTGGTGAAGATCCGGATCCGGATCGGGATACGATAATTAATTAATTAATTTTCAAAATGATTCTTCACCTTTGAGAGACTGGGCCAAAAACGGTGTGCGTGTGCGTGTGTGGCATGATATTTCAAAAATGTATTGGGCCCAACATGTTCTACTGGATCAGGCATTGCGTGGCGGAGGTATGCACTCTACCGAGTGCCCTTGTAGTTATGTAAGCATTTAACTGGTGTGGTATGCACATTGATTTACTTTGACTATAGCTATCGGGTGCAGCCTGTGGCTGCTGTTTGCATCACTTTCTGGGGACACGGATGTGCCTCTGATGCAGTGCCCTCTATTACCAATGCACTGGTACTCATTTTGCCTAACTCTGGAGGATGACAGGCTGAGTCAACCCCACCCTGGTGTTAGTTCAATGCCTGCAAGGGGCTCAAACTCAAGACCCTAAGATCTTTAGCCAGCCACCTTAACCATTAAACCAACACCAGGCTTTACTTTGATTATGATGTGTGTTATACATTTTATTTGACATTAAGCTTTATTTTTTGACTGAATTATCTGCATGAACTACTGAGCATTGTACTTACGGCGGAGTTCTGGTGGGGGTTTACTTAACAGGTATGGTTTGCGGCGGTGAACATGCTGAACCCCAGCCCAACGGACAGCGTGCACCTGTTCCTGAACAGCGCCGTGGTGTGTGCCTTGCCAAGCCGAATGAGCCGACACAATGCACCCTCGGCCTCGCTCTACGCCCCTCGCCTCTTGCGCAGCAACCTTCCCGGCGCTCCCGATCAATGTGTAACGGTGCGTGACTTCCACATGGTCTCTTGCATTGCTGCAATGCACTAACTCGCTTTTCGCTTTCACATAACTGAAACGCTTGCTCCTTAAAAGGAGGCAGACAGGTGCAGTAATCAATTTTTGTCCATAGTAAACCACATGCACTGCCACAGGCACAAGTTACGATCTTGATTCGTCTCCCCATGCTTGTGGGGGGGTGGGGGGAGTTGACCAGGTACCCCCAACACGTATGCCAATTTGGAGATCAGTCGAGTCGTTTTCAGTTCTATAAGGTTGAGACAGACAGACTACAATTGCCGACGTTTAGAAGGATAACTTCTCTCTCAATTACGATGATTATACCAGAATGGATCATATTTCTGGTTGTGTGGATGGGTTATTTATATTTATTTTATGTGATAAATATTATTTAACTACACCTTCCATAACAGAGACGAATTGACCTAATTGTCATGGGTTTAGGTGGTGTGCGAGCGAGAAGACGTGTTTCCCTTGGGCTGTGCCGTGGCCCGAGCATTCCCGCTGTTTTCACGACGTACCGGAGGCTCACGGTATTTATGTCGGCAAATGATTAAAATAATCATTTCGTTACGATCACATCTGGAAAATTTACAAATGAAACTCATGTATTGATGTCGTTTAAATATTTTAAATTGTCTTTAAATTGCAGTTTTATTTTACCACAAAAATGTCCATCATGCTGCTCGTCTGGATAACGTTTATCTTGCGGTGTTTGCCAGAAAACCCTCTGTGTTTAATAAAAGATTTGTGGCAAATCTACCTTTAGGGTAATTTTTCCACAAATCTTTTATTTCTACTGAGGGTTTTCTGACGAACAATGTAGCAATAATGTACTGTACAGTTTATACTCAGATATCCTCCCAGAATGCTCCTTCATCTTTCAAAGTGTAAATGGCAGTTCCATATTTGATGTTATTACCTCCACCACCGAAGGTGGACGAAGGTTATGTTTTCACCCCCGTCTGTTTGTCTGTGAGCAGGATATCTCAAAAGTTATGGAGGGATTTGGAGGAAATTTGGTGGACAGGTTGGGTGTGTAACAGGGACAAATTGATTCAATTTTGGTGAAGATCCAAATGTAGTTGCTGCACTCAAAGTTTTTTTAAGCGATTCTTCACCACTGAGAGATGGGGCCAAGAATGATATACTGTGGAACCCCAACATTCACAGATTCAACATTCACGGACCCCACTTATTCACAGTTTGTAAAAGGTGACCTTCTACACACGCGAACACGCGAGATGTGATTTAATTTATTTTATTTTTTTCCACCCCACCCCCCAACACTTCAGGACTGTTCTCCTATATCCACTGCCGCTGATAGTAATTTAGTCTGGGAATTCTTCCATGGAAACCTGCTCTCTCTTACACACAGATTCATCCCACCTCTTCTTCAATTATCTTCGTCATCCTCCTGAAAGCAAAGGTGTTGGCTTAGTGGTTAGGGTGGCTGGCTTGGGATCTTATGGTCCTGCATTCGAGCTCCATTGGCCACAACACCAGGTGGGGTTGACTCAGCTTCTGTCATCCTTCCGAGTTCGACGAAAGGAGTACCAATGTACTGGTATAGGGGCACAGCATCAGCGGCATAGTCACGCCCCACCAAAATTCTAGCGACCTGGCAGCCAAGCTGCCACACACAAGAAGAAGAAGAAGAAGCCATACACCTCACCACCGTCGAGTCTGGCATTTCACTCAAGCCGACTGGCAGGGTCTCCAAGCAGCCCTCAAACTTATAGACTGGTCTCCTATCGCTACTTTCTCCAACATCAACTCATCCTGGGAATTCTTTCAAAGAAACTTGCTCACCCTCATGCACAGATTTATCCCCTCTTGTCTTCAGTTGTCCTACCCTTCCTCCTGCCCTTGGTTCACTGAAGCTTGTGGTGAGGCAGTTGTCCTGAAACAACTTGCCTTTGCCTCATGGAAAGCAAACCCAACTGAGGGCAATCTCAGTTCCTTCCATAAAGCTCGGAACAAGTGTGTATCTACCCTCAGGAGAGCCAGAAAACAACATCCTTCTCATCTCAAGTTTGAACTCTCAAACCTCTCTTCCTCCTCAAAATCCTGGTGGCTTCTAATCAAATCTGTTTCTGGTGTATGTTCCCCCTCCATCCCCTCCCTTACCTCAAATGGCCGCACTGCTGATACCACACGTGAAAAAGCTGAATGCTTAAACTCAGTGTTTGCAGCTAAATCTTGTGTCCAAATCCCATCACTTTCTCTACTCACCTTACCCAGTCGCACCCAACTGTCCCTGGACTCTGTGTCCTTTTCTCCTGACAAGGTGGAGAGCTTGCTGTCAAACCTCGACTCAGATTCTGCAACCGGTCCAGACGGCATCAGCCCACGTGTCCTCAAAGTCCTGCTCTTCTGCTTTTGCTCACCCTCTCTCTGTTCTATTCACCCTCTCATTGCTCAAGATCATCTGCCATCTGCTTGGAAATCAGCAAACATCACGCCTGCACAAAAAAGTGCAAAAACAGATCCCTGCAACTACAGACAATCAGCCTTCTCCCAATCATCAGCAAGGTTATGGAATCGATCATCGCGTCAGACATCAAATCCTTCCTCTTCTCCAATGGCTTGATTTTCTGATCATCAATTTGGTTTCAGACCAGGTCACTCTACCTGGATATGCTGCTTCTGCTCTCCCAACAATGGATGGAACTCCTCAATGCCAGACAGGAAATCCGAGTCGTATCCTGGACATATCACGTGCTTTTGACACAGTCTGGCACCCTGCCCTGCTCACCAAACTCTCTTCCTATGGTATCCAAGGCCATCTCTACTCATGGCTCGCAGACTTCCTCTCCTATCGCAGTCACGTGTGGCCCTAAATGGAGTTCTTTCATCCCCCCTTCCTGTCCAGGCTGGAGTTCCTCAAGGTAGCGTTCTGGGCCCTGTTCTTTTTCTGGTTTTCATCAATGATCTCTCCGACTCTCTGGAAATCCTTACCCTAGGAGATAGATGGCTTTAATCAGAATTTTGGGCAGGATGGTTTGATAGGCCTACTATATGTAAAAAGGGTGCTGAATCCAAAAAAGCAGTCTTATTGACCCCACTCAAGACAAAATGACCATTTTAACCCCTTTTTGACCAAATATGACCATATTTGGTCAAATTACGTTGGGTAGGTGGTTTAATCAGAAATTTGGTAAGGCTGATTTGACAAGCCTACTTCATGTAAAAAGGGTGCCGATTCCAAATAAAACCGTCTTATTGACCTCAATCAAGACAAAATGACATTCTTAACCCTTTTTGGCAAATATTCCCTTATTCGTCAAATAGTGGGTTTATCAGAACTTTAGGTAAAGATGATTTGACAGCCTATTTTAGGTAAAAGAGGTGCTGATTACCAAAAAGCAGTCTTATTGACCCTATGTAAGACAAATAACTATTTTTGGCCAATATGAATAGGCCCCAGTGTTGAATATTGTTCTGGGAAATATCAATATTTCAAATATTGATATTTGCAAGCTTTCCATTTACCCTTTCAATTAGTCATTCCATTATCATCATTCACTGTCTTCTTCATCCTCTGAATCATCATCAGTAATACAATCATTGTCATCATCATCCTCATCTCCATCTGTGACATCTTCTGGTTCCATGGTTTTAGAAAGAAATAGTTGGCATCTGACTGCCGTAAACCAGAGTGGTACAAAATCTCCGTTGACCTCTTTCCATCCATGATCTGTGGTTGAATGTTCTCTAGTGGATCTCTTAGATGTGCATGCTTCCAAGATATGCCACGTAATTGCACCGTGCCAATTTTTGCAGGGTGGGACATACCTGCATCAAGTCCCTTTATTTTCTCCAATGGACTGTCTGGATCTGTCGGTTTGTATTCTGTAGGAATATTTTCAACCTGGCGTCATTCACGGATGATAATGCTCCGACCATAGAGTGAACACACATATCTTTCTACAAGGCTGTCGTCATCATCAAAGGCGTGTCTCTCCGAGCATGCTGATGCCTTCGAGATGGAGAGCACTCTTCTGAGCTTTCTTCAATGGGTTCACCTTTCCCTTCCTGAAGAAGGGCGACGTGTAAGTCGCATCCTGTCAGAGCATGATAACCTGGTAGTGCCTTGCAAAACACTGGGCGAGGTGTTTTGCTAGCGCAGTAATATGGACATACCTTCTAGTGTTATCACTCGAATGTCCAAGGTCCATCCACATTGGCCTTGAGTTGTCTTGAATGATACAGGAGAATGACCATGATATCAGTGTCTGTTGCACGGACAAACAACATTCTGTCCTGGTATTGCTTTTGACAGCATGCTGAGATGGTATACTAGGCTGGTATCTGCCTCACGTGTGAGCATTCGTACTCTGGTGCCTCATTGTGTTCTACATTTCCTGACAGAGATGCTGTATACTGAAGACACTGCTCCTCATGTGAAACAACAACAGTCTTTTTGTTTTATGATTGGTGCATAATGGTTATGTTTCCATTCCTCCATGAAGAACTTAAGTGCAGTTTTGAATTTGGTGATCTCAAGCATGTCAGAATCTTTAGGACTTTGTCTGTGAATGTGAAATGAATCTCATTTGCACTCTTGCCTGTTGCTCAACACTCTTTATGCTTTTCACATAACTGTCACAGACAAAGTGCACTTTCCTTGCCTTTGGACTGCATATGATCTTCAGGACCAGCTCTGCTACATTCCCAAATCTGAGAGGCAAGTCAGAGGGGTGACTGGATTATGAACATGCATCATAAATGCCGTATCAACTGTTGTTGGCTCTTTGTGTGTATCAAATCTTTGAGGTGTTTGGAGAGTGTGTACTTTGGTGTCTTCTCACTGTGCCAAAAATACTGGTCAAAGAGAGGGGAACCGGGGTTAGTGGAAAGGAAAACACCTTTGCTAGCTCAATCTTTCTGTACAAGCAGAATAGACTAGTCTGCCCAGCAGGTCCCGTGTTGTCTTCAGCTCAACAACCCTTTTCATCTTTACTTCGTATTTTGCTCTTGATAGCAACACTGGCAAAGTTTCTCACTTTTCTTCTTTTCAGTGGTTTTTCAAACCTTGAAGATCCTTCAAGCATTCCTGGAGGAACTCATCTTTCCACTTCTCCCCAAAGCAAAGAGATTTTGCATGTCCTCTTTTACTTCATCTGGCATTTTCTTGCCATCTGCTAGACAGTACAAATTGGTGTCTCCGATCAGGGAGTTACCAAAGGATTCATTGTAGTGTCAATCATTTAGAAATACTTTCGAAGTCTCTTGAAATTTCTCCACTTTTGACTTCGAGTTCTGGCCTGGATTGGTATCCTTGTTTAAAGCTGCTTTTTCAAACAGATGTCTGACTATGGTGCTTCAGCTGATCTAGTACTGTCCACCGCCTGGTTGCGCCTTGACTTTGATGAAAGCAGTGATTCCAGTTTGTCGCGAGCTGCATCTACATTGATGTACTCTCTAGTGCTTGATCCACTGTTGTCTGGCAAAGGAATTGGATGACAATCTTACTGATAAACCACCTTGTTCAAGTTGTTGCGTAATGCCAGGATGGGTGCTGTCCATGTTTCAACAGTCTGGAATAGTATAAGCACATTAACGTGAATCAGTGTGCACGATTGCAGCAAAGTAAATGTCTATCATTTCCCAATTAGAAGATGAAACGATTCACATTATTGTTCGCACAGCTCTACTGAAACAGATGTAGATGTCAACCATGTCAATGTAGTTTCTCCAGAACTTGCATTAACACCATGTTTTCCAGCTCTAGTATCATCGCAGAAACTTTCATAAGTCATCATGAATGCCTTTATCCACCTGCCTCCTCCAAATCTTTCATCCATTCAGGGGATGTGATGCTTGAACAGTCTTCAGGGCTTCAACCAAACATCCAAGTGCTTCTCATTTGTCTCTTTCAGTTGCAAGAACAATCTATATGCTTGCTCCGCATAGCAGTTGCTAGGAGCACATGCATTTTTCTGGCCTGATTATAGTGTTTTCTTGACAAGGCATTGAGGGAACCCTTGGTGAGGGCACCACTTTCCATTAAAATTGGGCTGCACCTGACCCATCTACCAGATACCCCAGTGCTGACAGATAGCAGAACATAATATGGAAGGCACCAAACAAACAAAGACATTGTCATACTTTTGGTCGCACAGTGTCCTGCAATGGGAAGCTGGCTTGGCTAAGCCAAGTCAAGGTCGTCGCAATGCAATCCTCCTCAACACTCTTCAGCCAGGGTAACGTTTTTTTTTCATCGTTTCATTAACTACATCAAGCCGTGTAGGAGGTGCTCCGATGTTGCCAAATAGCCTATCTTCTGAGCCGGTAATCATCTTTGTTACTGTGGCGTTCCAGCCAGACCACATTGGTGTTTGTGTGTTTGTTTTGCAAGATATCGTCCATGCAACATCTCTTGCAACACAAGCCTTGTAGTTTACAGGCTTGTCATTGTTTGTATATCAAAGGAAAAATTTGAAATCTTAATTTTCTTTGGCTTTGAAGTCAATGTGCTCATATTCACGAAGAAAATCTTTGTCGTTCAGTTGCCTTGCAGCATTAAAATACTGTCCTGTGCTTGTATAGTTTCACATGAGATAGTGTTTCAAAACACTGGGGAAATGCTTATGGTCCGGACCATTGCAGAAAATACAATTTTCTTCAGCACACCAGTAGTTGAGGTAGTTGCACTGGGGGCTGTTCCACCATAGATCGTGTTTCAACAGTAACATGTTCATCAGAAAATATTTTCTTTTTCTTTGACTGTGTCTGATAGCCGTGAATTTGCTGTAACAGTCACTATGAAATCCATAATGAGGCAGTGGTTCAGCTTCAAAGTTAATGGATTCACATATAACGAGGTACTTTGATCTCCTTTGATATTGAATTCTGGATTGAGCGATGTCGCCTGCTGTTTCCCATGTCTGTTTAGTAAAAGGAGTCACTGCATCACCATCATGCCTCTGTATCACCCACATTGCAACACACACTGCAACGGCACCTCTCCACCATCAGCCATGATGAAGATTAACTTCCTGGGTAGTTCTTCACGGAGCATGTCCCAAAAACTGAACTGTCTTGTCAGCTGCACAGTAAGATGTAGGCTAAAGCACATGTTATATCATCTGAGCCACTCAGGAGGTGCTGCCACTGCAACAGAAAATTACAAATACAATTAAACAATTAGTCTTAACATCATTGTTGATTTTGCACACTGCTCCGAAAAGACTATGCAACATGCGATATGCCCAACATGGAATTTCAAACTTTGACCACTGGTGGCCAAAAACTGAACAAGCGATTGCCAATTGGTTACTTCTTCATTATATATTTATCATATATATTTATATGTCATGATTATTATGAACAGAACTAATATTATGTGATACAATTCAAACGATGTGCACACCTTCAGAACATCAAACGCGGACCAATGAAATTGACCAAATTCGTCATAATTTGACTGGAAAGGGTTAAAATGGTCTTTGTGTCTGAGCGAGGTCAACAAGACTGCTTTTTTTAGAATCGGCACACTCTTTACCTAGAATAGGCTTGTCAAATCATTCTTACCAAATTCTGATTAACCCACCTACCCAAAATAATTGACCGAATATGGGCAAAAAGGTTAAAATGGTCATTTTGTCTTGAGTAGGGTCAATAAGACTGCTTTTTTTGGATTCAGCACCCTTTTTCATAAAGTAGGCTGTCAATCCATCCTTACCCAAAATTCTGATTAAAGCCATCTATCTCTTGAATACTCTATAATCTCTTTGCTGATGACTCCACCCTCTGCCGATACCATCTGGTCATCTTAGACTGGCAAGCAGCAGCTTCTTCGCTCACTGCAGATCTGGATAAAATCAAAACTGGTCCACACGTGGAACATGTCTTTCATCCGACAAATCTCACACTTCACTATGTCTCTCCGAAGGACGTTTGGACCCCGCCCCACCCACCCCATATACTTTCTCACAATCTCTGGAAGAAGTCCTTCTTTCAAGCTTCTGGGTCTCACTATCTGCTATGACCTTTCCTGGGAAGCACATTTCAAACCTCGCCCTCCAAAGCCAGTCGCCAACTGGAATCCTCTGTCGTGCAAAGTCCTTCTCGGCCACCTGAGCTCCTGACCACTTACAAAGCTTTGTCCGCAGCCTGATGGAATACTGTCTCCCCTCTGGGCTGGTGATCCTGCCTCCCACCTTTCTCGGCTTCACGCTGTAGAAACCAAGGCATTTCGGATCATTGGCATCTCCCGCAATAAGGCTGATCTTTGGGCCTCTCACTCAATCACCAGTTGGTCGGTGTCTTTCTGTCTTCTACCGTCTCTCTCCAGCCTTGCCCCCCTGCTCTCTCTGCGTTTTGTCCCACCCATTTCGCAGGGCGCTCAAGGTCGCCAAACCCCCTTCTGGTAAAACTACCAAATCACGAATCGCTGCTCACCTTTACTCTTCATTCCTCTTTTTTTCCGCCTTTGGAATACACTCCCTCACTCTATTCATTCCCATTCTTCCCCAGGCTTCAAAACAGCTGTTCACACACCTCTTATCATCCCCCCATACCATCCTCGATCTTTTCTACCCCCAATAATCCACCCAAGCCCACTCCTTCAAATTCCCTGCTTTCCTTCCTGAAAGTCCCTGTAATGTCCATCTTCTATTCCCCATGTTCCCGTCCCATCCTCTCCCTTCCACAGATCTATATGTCTCTGTTCCCACTGTTTGTGCTTCCACTCCTCCCTCTCTTGTCTCATGCCCCTTGATGTGCGTTGTTGTTAGCTCTCACACGAGCCTCGACAAGGTATACAAAAAAAAAAAACCTGCTCTTTCGTACTCTGAATCCTGTGGTGAGGCGTTGCTTTATCTTGCACCCTTCTCCTGTAGGCAAATTGACTGAAGACAACCTCAGATCATTCACAAAGCCTGCAACAAGTGTTTATCTACTCACAGGAGGCAAGAAAACAACATCTGTCCAATCTCAAGAATGAGCTTTCAAAACTTGTCTCCCTCCTCTAAATCCTTGGGTGCCTTGTGGTGAGAAAGTTGAATGCCTTCAATTCTGTGTTTGCTCCAAATCTTGTGTCTCTACAACTCCTCTCTTTACCATCAGCATCAGCTCATGTGTCCTAAAAGCTTGCTCTGCTACTCTTGCATTCTGTCTCTGCAATTTTCACTCTGTCATTACCATAAGGCCTAGTCACATTTGCCACGGCGGCGTGGGTGCTCCAAATCTACGGCCACTAGCAATTTATAACGGCGAGCCCGAGTATTTCCACAGGTCACACAATGTAGCAGTCCCATATGTTTTTTATTTTTCGGGAGCCGCACCGGCGGCGTATTAGGCCTAAAGTCACATTTGCCACGGCGCCGTGGGGTCTCCAAAATCTACGGCCACTAGCATTATACGGCGGCGCGCAGTATTTCACGGTCACACAAATGTAGCAAGTCACCATATGTTTTTTATTTTTCGGGGAGCTGCACGGCGTATTTATAAAATTGTGGGAGCGAAACGTGGGTTGCGTACGGTCTTTGATTTGGATGTCGCACGGTGACCTAGGGCGCTCCATGCGGTGGCCATAGAATTTTCAAGGCAGACGCAAGGTGCCCGCAAGGCGACCGCAGGGGGGCCCTAAGGCGAACGGACAGGTAACGAATGGGTTAATTTTTTCAGTTTTTTTTACCGAGTTTTTTTTCGGCTTGTCGAATTGCTACGGGAACGTAGAAATGAAAAAGTTTATAACTCGCGTATAATTCCACGGCGACCTTACGGCCTGTAAAATATAACCATACGGCGTAGGGCCACCTCTAGAGGCCACCTCAGAAACTCTGCCGGCGCCGCATGTTCTGTCAATTCAGAGGGCGTACGGCCACCGTATCCTCGCCGTAGAGCAAATGTGACTTAGGCCTAGGTCTTAGAAATTGTGGAGAACCGAAAACGTGGGTTGCCGTACGGTCTTATGATTTATGTCGCATGGTGACTTAAGGGGCCCCTGCGGCGGCCATAGAAGTTTCAAGGCAGACGCAAGTAGCCTCAAGGTGCCCACAGGCGACCGCAGGGGGCCTAAGGCGAACGTGCGGCCAGACGGACGGTACGAATGGGTTATTTTTTTTTTTTACCAGTTTTTTTTTTCGGCTTGTGGAATTCTACGGCGAACGTAGAAATGAAAAAGTTATAACTCGCGTTATAATTCACGGCGACTACGACCGTAAAATATAGCCAAACGGCGTAGGGCCACCTGAGGCACCGCAGAAACTTCTGCGGCCGCGCACGTTCTGTCAATTCAAGGGCGTACGGCCGCCGTATCCTCGCCGTAGAGCAATGTGACTTAGGCATAAGTCATCTTCCATCTGCTTTAGTGCAGCAGATAACTGCAAAATACCCCTAGAATACTTCGGTTTGTGATGCAAGCATGAAATTTGGCACAAATATCTCTTTGGGTCTTACGTGTTAAAATGGCGTGGCCACAAAAAAATACAAATCGAAAAAAAAATCCAACTGAGTCAGTACCCTCTCACAGTGGAAGATGGTGACCCAGAGATACTGGAGAAGTTTGTCATACTCGATGTATGACAGGTCCAGCACTGCTGCACTGTGACGAGGCCAGGCTTCACATGTTTGCCAGAAAGCAGAGGCCTTACGAGCCATTCCACCACCAGAGCAGCTCTGCTCCAACACACCAGACGTGCTGCCTACCAGGCTGGTTGTGTGTGGGCCCAGCAACCAATGTCACGCCAGAAGCAGAGAGCCCTGCTGACTGGGGATGCGTGGTTTTGGTGAAGAATGGTAGGTCTTCTGGACAGCCAACTCTCCCATTTCAAGTTGCCAATTGACCAAAATGCGGCTGTAAATCAGGCATGTCGTGGGAGGTGCAAGTGCTACAGACTCCATGGGTCTGAGCTGCACAATCTATGCAGTTGCAGGTGTGAGGTCTAACCGCTTTTCACCTGTTTGAGTGGAGGGGTGTTATTTTATTTATTATTTTAGCAGCGTCTCGCGTAGCGAACGCTCCATAGAGAGCTCGGCGTTGTTGTTTTCTTCTTTCTTCTTCTTCTTGTTTCTTGTTGTTGTTCTTCTTCTTCTTCTGTGAAGACAAAACCTTAATTCTCGGACTCGGCTCTTGTATATACAAGATCCGGATCTCCTTAAATACTGAGTCACATGTAACAATTCTCACATGACGTGCCTTTTGAGAGCGTCTATAATGAACTTTTAAATATATTCGGACATTTGCTTTAAAGTTCGAAAGTTCACGTTACTTTTAAAGATTATTCCATTTATCGTATTGTAATTTCGTAAATACATTATTTATTCATAAATACAGAATAATCGTAAATACGTAAATACATTATGAGCGTTTTGCTAGTGGCTTAATCAAGGCACGGTGAGAAATATCGGAAGTTGTTGTTTTTTTTTAATTTTTTTTTTTTAGCGACAAATCTTTAGGACGCTGCTTTGTGGACACATTTGTCTTGTTTCTTCTCAGAGGAGAAGCCTGGTAGAAATGCTGCATGAGCATGGCCTCAGCATCTCCTATGACGACTAACCGTTCATGGTTGGTTTTCCTTTGGCAAAAGAAGAATTTTTCTGTCCATATCTGAACCATATCTGTCAATGTAAACCTTAAAAAAAATCTTGATTTTGTTCCAAACGCTAGTTCGTGAACAATGGTTAATAGCATTGTGGCAGCCATTTGTACTCCCATCTTTTTTCAGCAGTATGCATGGGAACTAGGAATCTAAAACATGTCACCATAATTAGTTGATCCCAAAACTAGTATAGATCAAATTATGAGTCTATGTCTATTATGTCCTGAAATATGAGAATTGTTTTGGTTTTGGGCGGCAGAATCTTGGATGCCATCTTTGTTACAACCATGCTGTGAGGTGTTACATTACAAGAATAATCATCGCTAAAATCTAGACACAAAAAAATTTGGTTTACAACCTTAATGTTGTATTTGTTTAAATCTTTAGCTTGCAGAAGAGGAATTTTCTGTGCATAATGGTGGCCATCTTGAAAATGGTCGCACATCTGGAATTTTGCGTGGCAGGCTGTTTTTGAAAAAAGTGACCTCAAAAGTAATTTGTGCCCATTTCATGCTTGCATCACAAACCGAAGTATTTTTGGCGTTTATTTTCTTGCAGCTACTTGGAAAACAGCGACATCACACGCACAAAAAAAGGTGCAAAAAACGATCCTCATTATCTACCGACCAATTCACCTCTACTCTCCAATCATCATGCTAAGGTAGGAATCGTATCATCAAAGTAGACAATCAAAATCTATCCTTTCTCCAATGAGCTCTATTCTGATCATCAATTGCCAGTTCAGACCAGTGTCACTCTACCTTTGACATGCTGCTTCTACCTCCCACAACGGTGGAAGCCCTCAATATCAGACATGGATCAGGGCCGTCTCTGGAAATATCTCAAGCTTGTGATAGACAGCATCTGCCTTGCTCTCCAAACTGTCTGCTTATGGGAATCAGGCCAACTCCAACTCTTGGATAACTGACTTCTCGACTCTCGTAGCCAACCCAATGGTGGGGGGGGGGCTTATCAACCAAAAAACCCTTTTTCCAATCTCTTCTCCCTTTACAGGCTAGAGTACCCAAGGCAGTGTTCTCAGTCCTATCTTATTCTAATCTTACAGCAATGATCTCTCTGAATCTCTGGAAAATCCTGCCTTATCTCTTTGCTGCTGACTCGACTCCTCATTCTTCTGAAGTCACGCGCAGCCCCTTCCTGCTCCACAGCTTGACAAAATCAAACCGGTCAAACACTTGGAATATGTTTTTCATTCCTGAAAAATTCCCACACACTCACTTTCTTTCCAAAGGAGTACTTTCAAATCCTCCCATCTCTTTCTCACCAACCCTCTCAAAGAGGTTCAGTCAACTTCAACTTGGGTCTCGCTCTCAGCCATGATCTCTCTTGGGAAAGCCATTTCAAAGTTGGCCTCCAAAGTCGACTCTGCTCCTCAGTGTGGTGCCATTGAGTGAGGGAAAGGAAGCCATACACCACAGATCGGACTTGAAAGGCACCAACGGTTTTAGAGGAAGGGAGACAGTTTGAAAGCTCATTCTTGAGATTGGACAGATTGTTGTTTCTGGCTCTCCTGGGAGTAGACCACACACTTGTTGCGGCTTGTGGAATGACCTGAGGTTGCTTCAATTTGGATTTGCCTTCCATAGGAGAATGCAAGTTTTTATTTTATTTATTTTTATTTTATTATTATTAGTTGTATTATTATTATTATTATTTATTTTAACGCAACTGCTCACCACGAAATTCAAGAGTAACCAAGAGCAATAGGATGGATAAGATAATTGAATAAAGAGGTGGGTGAATCTGTGCGTAGGAGAGAGCAGTTTTTCTGTGGAAGAATTCTTAGGCTGAATTAATATCAGCAGCAGTAAATATGGAGACATTTCCTGAAGTGTTTAAAAAAAATCAAACCTATTCCCCTTTTCCCATTGAAACAAATGGCCCCGACATTCGTGGATTTGACTCGTGCATTTTCCTTAAACCTACCCCCGCCCCCCCACCCCCCCCCCCCCCCGCAAATGTTGGGTCTTACAGTAATCGCGTGATATCTCAAAAGGTTATGGACGGATAAGGAGAAACTCTTGGTGGATAAGTTGGGGTGTGTGACAAGGACGAATTGATTGATTTGGAAAGATCTGGATCTGAGCAATTTTTTTAATTTCTCTCAGTGATTCTTCACCATTGGAGAGATGGGTCAAAATGATGCATAGCTTGATATTCGAAAGTGGACAAAACTGGTGGTGAGTTGTGTAAGCTTGAGAACAAGCCTGATTCGTTTTGGTTCAGGTCAGATCAGATCCGGCTTGTCAGAACTTGACAGAGGTATATGCCTCCGAGTGCATTCTAGTATTGTACCTTATAATAAGGAAGGTCAGTTCATGAAACTAATTGCTAGGCTCTTGTCATGTGGTTTTTTTATAAATTTTTTTTTTTTTTAATTCCGATATCGATATATCGCTGGCCTCATCCGATGGGGGTGGTTTCAGATGTGGAATGAAACAGGAGGGGGGAGTTTGAAGGGATGTGTGAAGTGGGGGTTTGGAGGCGAAAGGACAAGGGTTGGTGTTTGAGGTATCGGGTATCATATTGGCGGATTGCCATCCTGGTAATCGACACATGCTTTTCTAATGCTTCAAGTCAGCATTTGGCTGGCTGGCGCGTAGGGTCTAACAAAATCTACGGCCCACTAGCATTATGGGCGGCCAGCAGTATTTCACGGTCACACAATGTATGCAATCTTTTACATATGTTTTTAATTTTTCGGGGTAGCCGCACACGGGGTATTTAGAAATTGTGGAGACTGAAACGTGGGGTGCCGTACGGTCCTTTGATTTGATGTCCGCAAGTGACCTTAGGCGTCCCTGCGGCAGCCATAGAATTTCCAAGGCAGACGCATGTAGCTCAAGGTGCCCGCAAGGCGACCGCAGGGGGGGCCCTAAGGCGAACGTGGAAAATAGTGCGGCCGCCGTAGATTTTTTGGGGGTTGCAAAATTCATTTTTTCATTTGATAAGAGCCACGGCAGCCGCACGAATAACGCAGCCCACCGTACGCCCTACGTACGTCGTACGTGGAACAGCATCAACGTCATGGCTACGGCTTGTTCGAATTGCCTACGGCAACCTAGACATGAAAAAGTTATAACTCCGCGCTTATAATTTCCACGGAGAACCCCTACGGCCTGTAAAAGATAGCCATACCGCCCTAGGGCACCCTGAGGCCACCTCAGAAACTCTGCGGTCCGCGTCAACGTTTCTGTTCAATTCAGGGGGGGGGTACGGCCGCCGTATCTAAAGCCGTAGGCAAATGTTGACTGAGGCATTAAGCACCCTCAATTCATATACAATAACCATTGCTTAAAAACAGCCACGAGGGCACATATTAAAACCTGATTGCTTTAGGTGGCTCAGGTGCCGAGGGTTAAACAGTTAAAACCTACTTACCTACCTCCTTTGATACGTGCAACCTCATATGTTCCACTGTTTCCAAGTGTAGACAAGTGCATCAAATTATTTTATGTCACGTATGTTATTTAAGGATTGGAAACCGCCTCTTTGTTTGTTGGTGATATACCGATATTTTTGTGAATATACCTATGTTTTTTTTTTCCTGGTATTACCGGTACATTTAAATTTCATTACCAGTATACTCGATATGTAATAAAAATTATACCTATTCATCGGAGATATCATGCATGGGGGTTTATAATAACAAGGCAAGAGCTTTATGGTCACAACAAATACCCTGTTTGTGAATTTTTATTGGCCCTTGTACAAATGATTTTTGTCATTTTTATTTTGGACAAAATGTACTTTCTTTCCTTCATTCTGAGGTCGGCCAAGGTCTCGTACAATGAGCCATGCACGTCACTGTAGAATTTCATCCTTGTGGATCAGTCCAATCAGCCTCTCGAAGCTGAGGCTCTGGAGGTGAGGGCTCAATGTCAACAGTTTGTCGATTTGCTTCAAAGAAGTTGCTGTTCATCGTTGGTTCTCTTACTCGCTCATTGGTTGTGAGACTGGTGCTGATGGTACGATTATGACGGTGAAAATTCAGGTCAACCATTTGATTTCGTTGTCTGCTTTTATCACATGACCGTTTTTCAGTCCAATGTTTTTC
>CM068960.1:66511160-66527751 GCA_035128595.1 Eptatretus atami | reverse complement strand
TCTCTTTGGTCTACTGTGTTAAAAAATGGCGCTGGCCACGAAAAAAATCAAATCGAAAAAAAAAATCCAAACTGAGTCAGTACCCTCTCACAGTGGAAGATGGTGACCCAGAGATACTGGAGAAGTTTGTCATACTGATGTATGACAGGTCCAGCACTGCTGCCACTGTGGACGAGGCCAGGCTTCACATGTTTGCCAGAAAGCAGAGGCCTTACGAGGCCATTCCACCAACCAGAGCAGCTCTGCTCCAACACACCAGACGTGCTGCCTACCAGGCTGGTTGTGTGTGGGCCCAGGCAACCCAATGTCAGCCAGAAGCAGAGAGCCCTGCTGACTGGGGATGGCAGTGGTTTG
Source organism: Eptatretus atami (assembly GCA_035128595.1). Classification (NCBI taxonomy): domain Eukaryota; kingdom Metazoa; phylum Chordata; class Myxini; order Myxiniformes; family Myxinidae; genus Eptatretus; species Eptatretus atami. Next base: position 66,527,397 of record CM068960.1, on the reverse strand, counting down.
GTGAAGAATGGTAGGTCTTCTGGACAGCCAACTCTCCCATTTCTCAAAGTTGCCAACAATTGACCAAATGCGGCTGTAAATCAGGGCTGTCGTGGGAGGTGCAAGTGCTACAGACTCCATGGGTCTGAGCTGCCACAACTCTATGCAGTTGCAGGTGTGAGGTCTAACCGCTTTTCACCTGTTTGAGTGGAGGGGTGTTTATTTTTTTTATTTTTTAGCAGCGTTCTCGCGTAGCGAACGCTGCTCATAGAGAGCTCGGCGTTGTTGTTCTTTCTTCTTCTTCTTCTTGTTCTTCTTTCTTCTTGTGAAGACAAAACCTTAATCTCTCGGACTCGGCTCTTGTATATACAACTCGGATCTCCTTAAATACTGAGCCATGTACACATTCTCACATTGACGGTGCCTTTTGAGAGCGTCTATCATGAACTTTTAAATATATTCGGACATTTGCTTTAAAGTTTCGAAAAGTTCACGTTACTATTTAAAGATTATCCATTTATCGTATTGTAATTTCGTAAATACATTATTTATTTCATAAATACAAGATATATCGTAAATACGTAAATACATTATGACGCGTTTTGGCTAGTGGCTTAATCAAGGCACGTGACGAAATATCGGAAGTTGTTGTTTTTTTTAATTTTTTTTTTTTAGCCGACAAAATTCTTTAGGACGCTGCTTGTGGACACATTTGTCCTTGTTCTTCTCAGGAGAGAAGCTGGTAGAAATGCTGCATGAGCATGCCTCAGCATCTCCTATGACGACTAACCGTTCATGGTTGGTTTTCCCTTTGCAAAATGGGAAGAATTTTCTGTCCATATCTGAACCATATCTGTCAAGTTAGTAAACCTTAAAAAAAAAAATCTTGATTTTGTTCCAAACGCTATGTTGTGAACAATGGTTTATAGCTATTGTGGCAGCCATCTTTGTACTCCCATCTTTGTTTCAGCAGTATGCATGGGAACTAGAATCTAAAACCATGTCCACCTAATTAGTTGATCCCAAAAACCTAGGTATAGATCCAAAATTATGAGTCTATGTCTATTATGTCCTGAAATATGAGCATTGTTTTGTTTTGCGGCAGACATCTTGGATGCCATCTTTGTTACAACCATGCTGTGAGGTGTTACATTACAAAGAATAATCATGCTAAAATCTTAGACACAAAAAACTTTGGTTTACACCCTTAATGTTGTATTTTGTTTCAAATATTTAGCTGCAGAAGAGGAATTTTCTGTGCATATGTGTGCCATCTTGAAAAATGGTCGCCATCTTGGAATTTTGCGTGGCCAGCGCCTTTTTTGAAAAAAGTGGACCTCAAAGAGTATTTGCTGCCAAATTTCATGCTTGCATCACAAACCGAAGTATTTTTGCAGTTATTTTCTGCACTACTTGGAAATCAGCCGACATCACAGCATAACATAAAAAGGTGCAAAAACAGATCCCCTTATCTACAGCCCAATTACCTTACTTCCAATCATCAGTAAGTCATGGAATCCATCATCACAGTTGACATAAAATCAATCCTTTTCTCAAACAGCCTCATCTCAGATCATCAATTCAGATTCAGACCTGGTCACTCTACCTTTGACATGCTGCTTCTACTCTCCCAACAACGGTGGAAGCCCTCAATATCAGACATGAGATCAGGGCCGTCTCTGGAAATATCTCAAGCTTGTGATAGACAGGTCCTGCCTTGCTCTCCAAACTGTCTGCTTATGGAATCCAAGGCCAACTCCACTCTTGGATAATGACTTCCTCGACTCTCGTAGCCAACATGTGGCTATCAACAAAACCTTTTCATTCTTCTCCCTGTTAAGGCTAGAGTACCCCAAGGCAGTGTTCTCAGTCCTATCTTATTCCTAATCTTCAGCAATGATCTCTCTGAATCTCTGGAAAATCCTCCTTATCTCTTGCTGATGACTCGACTCTCATTCTTCTGAAAGTCACGCAGCAGCCTCTTCCTGCTCCACAGACCTTGACAAAATCACAACCTGGTCAAACACTTGGAATATGTTTTTCATTCCTGAAAAATCCCACACACTCACTTTCTTTCCAAAGGGACCGTACTGCAAATCCTCCCATCTACTTTCTCATCCAACCCTCTCAAAGAGTTCAGTCACTTCAACTCTTGGGTCTCGCTCTCAGCCATGATCTCTCTTGGGAAAGCCACATTTCAAAGTTGGCCTCCAAAGTCGTACTCGCATCCTCAGTGTGGCTGCATTTGAAGTGAGGGAAGGAAAGCATACACCACAGACGGGACTTGACAAGCACCACAAGGTTTTAGAGGGGAGACAAGTTTGAAAGCTCATTCTTGAGATTGGACAGATGTTGTTTTCTGGCTCTCCTGGGAGTAGACACACACTTGTTGCGGGCTTTGTGGAATGACCTGAGGTTGCCTTCATTTGGATCTGCCTTCCAGTAGGAGAATGCAAGTTTTTATTTTATTATTATTAGTTTGTATTATTATTATTATTATTATTTTAAGCAACTGCCTCACCACAGAATTCAGAGTACCAAGAGCAATAGGATGGATAAGATAATTGAAAAAGAGGTGGGTTGAATCTGTGCGTAGGAGAGAGCAGTTTTCTGTGGAAGAATTCTTAGGCTGAATTAATATCAGCAGCAGTAAATATGGAGACCATTCCTAGAAGTTGTTTTAAAAAAATCAAAACCTATTCCCCCTTTTCCCATTGAAACAATGCCCCGACATTCGTGGATTTGACATTCGTGGCATTTTCCTTAAACCTTACCCCCGCCCCCCCCCCCCCCCCCCCCCCCGCAAATGTTGGGTCTTACAGTATCGCGTGATATCTCAAAAGGTTATGGACGGATAAGGACGAACTTGGTGGATAAGTTGGGTGTGTGACAAGGACGAATTGATTTGACTTTGGAAAAGATCTGGATCTGAGAATTTTTTTAATTTCTCAGTGATTCTTCACCATTGAGAGATGGGGTCAAAAATGATGCATAGCTTGATATTTCGAAAGGTGGACAAAACCTGGTGGATGAGTTGTGTAGCTAGAACAGCTGATTCGATTTTGGTTCAGGGTCCAGATCCAGATCCGGGCTTGTCAGAACTTGACAGAGGTATATGCCCTACCGAGTGCTATTCTAGTATTGTACTCTATATAAGGAAAGGTCAGGTTCATGAAACTAATTGCTAGGCTCTGTCAGTGTGGTTTTCTTTATAAAAATTTTTTTTTTTAAATTCCGATATCGATATATCGCTGGCCTCATCCGATGGGGGTGGTTTCAGATGTGGAATGAAAAGGAGGGGGGAGTTTGAAGGGGATGTTGTGAAGTGGGGTTTGGAGGCGAAAGGACAAGGGTTGGTGTTTGAGGTATCGGTATCACTATTGCGGATTGCCATACTGGTAATCGACACATGCTTTCTATGCTTCAGTCACATTTGGCTCGGGGCCGACGTAGGGTCTAAAAAATCTACGGCCACTAGCAATTATAGGGCGGCCGCAGTATTTCCACGGTCACACAATGTAGCAGTCACATATGTTTTTATTTTCGGGTAGCCGCACGGGGATTTAAGAAATTGTGGAGACTGAAAACGTGGGGGTGCCGTACGGTCTTTGATTTGATGTCGCACAGTGACCTTAGGGCGTCCCTGCGGCAGCCATAGAATTTTCAAGGCAGACGCAAGGTAGCCTCAAGGTGCCCGCAAGGCGACCGCAGGGGGCCCTAAGGCGAACGTGGAAATAGTGCGGCCGCCGTAATTTTTTGGGGTTGGCAAATTCATTTTTCATTGATAAGAGCCTACGGCAGCCGCACGAATAACGCAAGCCCACCGTACGCCCTACGTACGGTCGACGTGGAACACAATCAACGTCATGGCTACGGCTTGTCGAATTGCTACGCTAACCTAGAAATGAAAAAAGTTATAACTCGCGCTATAATTCACGGAGACCCCTACGGCCTGTAAAGATAGCCTTACGCCCTAGGGCCACCCTGAGGCCACCTCAGAAACTCTGCGGCCGCCGCACGTTTCTGTCAATTCAGGGGGGGGGTACGGCCGCCGTATCCTAGCCGTAGAGCAAATGTGACTGAGGCATTAAGCACACTCAATTCATATACAATAACCAATTGCTTTAAAAACAGCCACGAGGGCAAATATTAAAACCTGATTGCTTGTACGGTGCTCAGGTGCGAGGGTTAAAAGTTAAAACCTTACTGTACCTACCTCCTGCTACGTCGCAAATCATATGTTCCACTGTTCCAAGTGTAGACAAGTGCATCAAATATTTTATGTCACGTATGTTATTTAAGGATTGTAAACGCCTCTTTGTTTTGTTGGTGATATACCGATATTTTTGTGAATATACCGTATGTTTTTTTTTTCCTGGTATTCCGGTACATTTAAATTTTCATTACCAGTATATCGATATGTATAAAAATTATACCCTATTCATCGGAGATATCATGCATGGGGGTTTATAATAACAGGCAGAGCTTTATGGTCACAACAAATACCCTGTTCTGTGAACTTTTATTGGCCCTTGTACAAATGATTTTTGTCATTTTATTTTGGACAAATGTACTTTCTTTCCTTCATTCTGAGGTCGGCAGGTCTTCGTTACAATGAGCCATGCCACGTCACTGTAGAATTCATCCTTGTGGATCAGTCCAATCAGCCTCTCGAAGCTGAGGCTCTGGAGGTGAGGGCTCATGTCAAACAGTTGTTGATTTGCTCAAGAAGTTGCTGTTCATCGTTGTTCTCTTACTCGCTCTTTGGTTGTGAGACTGGTGCTGATGGTACGATATGACGAGTGAAAATTCAGGTCAACCATTTGATCGTTGTCTGCTTTTATCACATGACCGTTTTCAGTCCAATGTTTTCATTGTTCCACCAATTGCATATTGTATGATGTTGTACATGCATTTTGTGCACCTAATTACTGATGATTTGACCTTCTGAATGCTGTTCACTTTGTATTAACTGTGCTCCTTCATTCTTATCAGTGCCTTACGACGATGGCCGAAAGCATCCGTCTGGCAGCTCGGATCGTAGACACCCCCTGCAATGAGATGAACACGGAAAATTTTCTTGATGTAAGTTTAGTTTCTTTTGAAGAAGTGTGCCCTTTTGAGTTGACACATCTGCTTTGAGCAATGTTGAAAGGACCTTGGTGGCTTGCTTGTGATTTACCAGACCTCTAAAACCCATACTTTACTTAGCTCTGCCATGTCTGTGCAGGAGTTAAAAGCTGTGGTGACGAATTGGACATTATACCCACAGTTGTGCGGGAGAAGAGTTGAACAAGAAGGGATTGGAGGTAGGTGTGTTTAATGCGTTGAAGATAAATCATGCAGTAGGTTGAGAGGCAGCTGGTTAAGGCAATGAAGATAAATCCTCAGGTACCATTAAAAATACCTTGAACCTTATAATGAAGGACATTGGAAATCCAGGTGCCAATTTGGCCAAATAATAGACCTATTCCCTTAACATGCAGAGATGCACCCAGAGGTACATAACAATCTGCCTGCCATTATACATCTTGCTACAATATCCAGGGATATACGGAGTAGAAGGGCAGCAAGCCACCCTCCAATGCTGGCAGTGCTGAGCCATAGCCCTCCTGGTGCTACGCAGACCATTGCTTGGTGGGCAAAGAATCGTGTACGATACAGGCGGTCTCAGCATCAAGGGGAAGGTGTGAATGATTACAACAAATATTGATGGAGATGTGTAAATGCTGCTTGCTAAAATATTCTTCCTCATCCCATTTGCTTTTTCAACCTTGATATCTTTTCCTCCTTTCAACAAAAAATATTCCTCTGCTTTTCACCCCTCTTCCCTTTGCCTTCCTAGACCGTCATGCCGGCATGAAGAGAGACTGTGGTGGAGCTGCTGCAATCTTGGGAGCCTTAGGGCAGCTGTCAAACGGGTGTTTTATTTAGTTTTTTTTTTTCTTTAGTACTTTTCTATTGGCATTTAGAATGTTAATTTTTGCTACTTTGTCATTGCCATTAAGCAACAGCTTCTTCTTCTTTCTTTGTTTCTTTTTATTTTATTTTAATTTTTTGTTGCAATCTTGGGTGTCCATAAAAATGTGTAATCCAATGACAGCTTCCACTTTTTATTTTTTTATATTCCAGAATGTAAATCTTCCACAATCCCATCCACTTCCCTGACAGGGTTTCAGGGACAACCTGCATGCTGTCTTCTGCCTGGCGGAGAATGCTGTGGGCCCCAATGCCCACACGTCCTGACGACATACACCAGCTGTACTCCGGAAAGTGAGCGCCAATGGCCAGAACCACTCGTGAGGACTCGTTGTACAGGACAGAGCTCCCGTTTAACGAACCTGCTGTTTATGGCTGGAGGTAGTAATAAGTGGCCTTGAAAGCTGGAGCAACTAAGGACGGTTTTTATTCCTATACAAGGTCTAGGGTCATTGAAGAGTGAGGTGAAAGAGTAAAAAGGAAGAAGTTGACAGTGGGGAAATGGCGTGACATTTGAGGAATAAGCCTCAAATGTCACCCATAAGTCTGTGAGGTTGCAGTAAGTTTGCTTTCTGGAGGAGCCAGAAATGGTCAGAGGGCTGAGAGAGCACGGGGAACTAGATCGAAGAAAAGCGATTAAAACAACAACAAACAAAAAATTAAAATAAAATAAAAAAGCCCCACAACCTGTCTCCCAAGAGAGCAACACGCCTTGTTTTCGGCCTCATTGCAAGAGACGCCAATAATGTTGAGAGCTTTGGATCCATATATTGAAGGTGAGAAATACGTGATTCTGGGGCAACGTTCATCAGGGAAAGCAGTAGGTACGGACAAAGGCCTTGTCGACTGATGGTTCTGATTTTTCAAGAATCACTTTGAACGATGGATGATGCGCAGTCTTCAGCTAACTTTGGATGCTAGCTTTATTGATGTGGTCAGCCAGGAGAGGTCATGGGTGGTGGTGAGGCCTCAAGATCGAATCTCATCTTTCCGGGGTGACAGATCAAGACTGAGATTTGGAATATTGAAAGACATGTTCTATTTATCAGACCAGCATCTAATCAATTCCAGATTGGGCAGAGTGACACAGCTGCTGCTGCCTGTCATGAAGATTCATCTGTAAAAAGGAAGAGGGTTTTTCCAAAACATTGGAAGAGATTGTTTATGCAGATGAGAAACACCACTGGGTCCAAGATATTGCTTTGGAGACCCCAGCCTCCATTTAGAGCGAAGAGAAGAGGGTCCATTCATAGCAAATCATCGGCCACGTGAGTGGAGAAAGTCAAAACCCAGGTGTGAAGAAAGCCTTGTCTGCCACAGGCAGAGCTTGGCAAGCAGATCAGTTTGCTAGATTATGTCGAATGCCCAAGATGTATCTGTGAGACTCCTGATCTATTGTTTGACATTTAGGGCCTCTATCCATGGCTAAGAGAGAAGCAGCACATGTCCCGAGCTGAATGACTGGCCCGGTATCCAAGCGATAGTCAGAGATCAGGCTGTTTGAAACAGAAAAGACGTCAGCAGCAATGATGGATTCCATGGCTTTGCTCTTAATTGGAAGTAAACTTACTGATGTGTCATTGAGAGGATGTTTTTGCACCCTTCTTGTAGATGGGAGTTACTTTTTATGGTTTCCAGGCAGATGTGAGATGGCCAAAGGAGGACAAGCTGAAAAGAGCCGACAAAGGAGAAGCAAGAGCGGCAGAGCAGGATTTGACAAGGTGATGCTGTCTGAGCCTGTCGCTGCACCACAGTTGAGGCTGGACAAAGCTTTCTTGCACTGTTTCAGTTGAGGACAATGTCCATTAAACTATGGGTATGAGGAGTTAAACTTGAGGCGGACAGAGTGGAATGTTTTGGATACACGAGCTTTGGAGGCAAAGACGAGTTAGACATTGTGCCTTTCTTTGCTCAAGAAGAGTATACGGTGATGCCATTTGAGGTGACGGAAGGGAACTGAGAGGGAGCATGCACCTGAGATGGACTTCACAAGGCACCACTATGACTGAGGAAGGAGATTGGTTGGAAAGTTCAGCCTTGAGATTTAGGATGTAGGCAGGAGCAACTCTATTAATTTGTCATAACAACAATAATAATGACTCCATTAACTATTATTGTTTGACCTGCTCTTGTCCATGTTCCATCTTGGAGTTTCATTTTAATCAAAATTTCCCTGTATTTCAAAACGTGCACTTTTTTGAATTATGTGGATAGAAAAGGTTAGTCAATGAGCTGCATTTTTGCACTTTTATCATCACCAAATGCTTTGACATAAACCAGCATTATTGGATGGGCTGCATGCAGAACTGTGGAGATAAACAACACTGATGCTGAGGCCGTCTTGTACTGGCCGACGGAGTTGTTTACGCCAGCAAGGACCTCAAAGCTGACATCGTGCTGGATATGGCAACACTAACTGGAGCACAGGTCAGGATATAATATCTGGATGGAGAATTTAAATATTGACATTTTGCGCAGGGACTGGCAGAATAGCTTGGAGGTATGTGCACTTGCCTTTGAGATGTCTAGTTTGGGTTTGAATCTCAAACCAGTTAGAAACTGTCACTTTGCTGTTTCGCATGCAGGGTGATGCATCATTGTGTGCCGTCCATTGGAAACACGTTTGCCAGTACTGGTGTTGGGGGACCTTAGAGTAAAGAGTAGGAGAGTTATTCTGGTATCTTGAACAAATTTTAAAGTTCCTGCCACCTTTGGTCATTTGTTGGGCTTGGCCAGCTGTTCATGAAAGATTTGGGTCAAAAATGTTCCCCGGCTGACACCATAAGAAGTGGCATAATCAAGGCCGTTAAGCAATTCGTAGATTTGATTAAGTACTTGCTGGTGGATTGCAATGAAACTGTACACTCAAACAGGGCATCTCAACTGGAAAGTTCCACGCAGCAATTCTGACCAATAACGAGGAGTGGGAGTCTGCAGCGTAAAAGTTGGCCGAAAAAGTGTGATCTCGTCCACCCACTGGTCTACTGTCCCGAGATTCATTTTGGTGAATTCTCCTCCTCGTTAGCTGACATGAAAACTCCGTGGCGGTGAGAGAAACTCAATCGTATCATTGCGTACAATAAATTGTTATGCAATTAATTATTGTCATCTGAAATATATTTTGTCAAAGAAATTGCACATCACGATTTTGCAAAATGCTCCATAATCCCCCTCTTCCCCCTTCCCTCCCAACAATTTTTTTTTAATTGGATTTTATTTGATTCCTTGGTTTTATACAATTGGGGTGTTTTAAAAGTTGTCTGCGGTCATTGATTCACCAAAAGTGTATTGACTGGTGCAATTCTGACTGGCAGGATCGTGGAAATGCACAGAGCTCCTGTTGCTGGCCTCTTTGTAATGGCACACCTGGGGTTTGAGTGGCCTGGGGTCTGGATCCACTTGGATATGGCTTCACCTGTACATGCTGTGAGTGAGATGGGGACAATTTTCCATTCAATCGTCATGTGTCGTTGTTAAAAAGATATGCAGAATGATCTTTCACCATCTTTGTAGATGCCCAAAAAGCAAGGCTTAGGTCCAGGGATTCGACCACAGAGTGATCTTCATCTGGGATTGGGCAGCTATCATTCACATGTGTCGTCTTATCACAGGCGATTATGAAAATGTTGCGTCTATCAATCTTATATGTCAACCCTCCCCCCTACCCTCTCCACCTTTGGAGGGTACTTTGTTTCCAGTGCATGATACCTGTACAGTTCTGGATCGACACCACTCGGTGGCTGAAATGCCAGACCTGAATCTTGCTTTCTTGGCACCTTTTATATTAGTTAGTAACGCCTTAAAAAAAATTTTTTGTAGTCATTGAATCTCCAGCGATGCATTATGGAATGTTGCTTGTATGTCTTTTGGGAGTGCAGGGTGAGAGGGCAACAGGGTATGGTGTAGCACTACTGCTCGCCGCTGTTTGGACGCGCCAGCTCAGATGCCCTTCTGCAGTTTGTTTCTCCTTTGGGGCTCGAGGAAGAGGAGGAGCCCTGCTGGATGGGGATGGAGGTGTTGGCACAAACAAACGAAGGCGCCTTGTTTAAGGATAACAATTCAAAGGATATTAAAGATCCTGCGAGTGCAAATCTCTCAAGACAGAGAGCAGAGTGACACAAGGTAAAGCTGATATTTCAACACCACCCTGTCGGCCTACACAGTGGAGCAGATGGTTATTTTATTGATCAATTTCTACTTTTAGCTGGTCTTGCACAAATACTGTTGTTTTAGAATACTTTTGCTATTGCATGGTGAGGTGCAGGGGTGTTAGCTGTAGCAGTTACATTTGTCTATTGAGGCCTCTCAGAAATGATGCTTCAGTACAAGTCACTCATGTACACCTGGTTTCTCACACGTGCCTGATTTGGTATATTTTGGCTGTTTATGATGACTGGAGGTTGAATAAAATGAGCTTGCCCATTATTGGAATGTATAATGAACTGAGGTGGAAGAAATGGAATTTCCAGTTTTAAAATGAGATTACAGAAATGGTCATTTTGGGAAGTTTTGCAGGAAAAGTGACTTTTCCCTTCTCTTCAAGACTTATCTCACTGTAGTTGAAAACTAAGAAATCCACAGTCTCGGTGATAATTCTTACATTGGCAAAACTAATGAACTGGATTGCTTTAAAAAAAATAAAAAATTCAAAAGTGTAACAAACAATGCATTCTTCATACTTCCACCGCTGAAGGTGGACGGAGGTTATGTTTTCACTGCTGTTTGTCTGTGAGCAGGATATCTTAAAAAGTATGGATGGATTCGGATGAAATTTGGTGGACAGGTTGGTTGTGGAATGAGGACAAATTGATGAGATTTTGGTAAGATCTGGACATTTGAAGAAATTTTTTAAAGTGATTCTTTCCCCATTGAGGATTGGGCCAAAACGATATGTAGAACGATGTTTCAAAAAAGTTGGTGATGGTTATGACAAAACTTGGTGGATGAGTTGGTGGTTGGTGACGAGAACGAGCCTTTCGATTTTGGTTAAGAGCCCGGATGAGCACCGGATATCGGTGGGATACAAAACGTCAACTGTTCATCCTTGTGAAGTAGGCACTTTACCGAGTGCATTCTAGTTATCTCTGGTCCATTTATTTACTGCTGTGAGTGTAATAAAATGCACTTTCAAAGTTGTTTTGGGAATGTTTGATATGTGTGCTTTCAGCACAACCATTTAAATGTGGGCCCTGATGCAGCACACCATCTTTATTAAAGGTGTTTTGACTGATATAACAGAAAACAAGTGATAGATTGGACAAGTCTGGAGACTGCGATGGTTCACGAGCAATGTACACGGTTTGCCTTTTTAATTTTTTACCTTCGAGGGACGCCACGGGCAAACTGGCGGGAATCGGGGAAAAACGTAAATGATGAAAGTTGTAGTAATCGAAAGAGCACTACAAATCGAACACGAATTGCGAAAGATCCTAAACGTAGTTCGCCTTTTTTATTTTTTTATGGCGGGAATCGGGAAAAACGTAAATTGATGAAAGTTGTAGTACTCGAAGAGCACAACTTGGCAATACCAACTTCATTCGAAACATTTGAAAACCCGAGGAGCTCGAATGCCCAATTTAATGAGTTTTTTTTTTACATTTTCTAAGTTCGTGACCTTGTGACGAAACTGAAAAAAATCGAGCTCCGTGGGGCTATGCAGGCCATTGGGCTAACTAAATACCGAAAAACCCCTGCCAGATTCGACAAACCCCCTCGGAGAAGATTTAACTTGAAACCGGCTACCCCCTAAACACACATGTTTTTTGGGCGTGGTCCGCCCATAATGGGCACAGCACACCCATTCTCAGGAGAATGGGACGGGACCGGACCGGGACGGGACAGGACAGGAACAGACAGGACCAGAAAAGGACAGGACCGGCACGGAACAGGACGGACCAGAACAGGACAGGACCAGAACAGGACAGGATAAGGAAACAGGAAAACAGGATAGCAACAGGACAGGACAGAGACAGGACCAGAACAGACAGGCATCAGAACAGGACAGCGACCAGAACAGGACAGATAGAAACAGGACCAGAACAGAACAGACAGGACCAGAACAGGACAGGCACAGGACAGAACAGGACAGGATAGAAACAAGGACAGGACCAGAAACAGGACAGGACCAGGACAGGACCAGAACAGACAGGACCAAGAACAGGACAGGACCAGAACAAGGGCAGGACCAGAACAGGACAGGACCAGAACAGAACAGGACAGACCAAGAACAGGACAGAACAGAACAGAGCCAGGACAGGACAGACCAACCAAGAACAGGACAGGATAGGACCAGGACAGGACAGGATAGGGACCAGAACAGGACAGAACGGAATAGGACCAGAACAGGACAGGACAGGATAGGACCAGAACAGGACAGGAAGGATAGACCAGAAACAGGACAGGACCAGGACAGGACCCAGAACAGGGACAGGACCAGGACCAGGATAGGCCAGAACAGACAGATAGACCAGCACAGGACAGGACCAGAACAGGACCGAAACCCGAACTACAGGACAGAACAGGACCAGAAACAGCGACAGGAAGGACCAGAAACAGGATCAGGACAGGATAGGACCAAACAGGACAGGATAGGACCAGACAGGACAGGATAGGACCCAAACAGGACAGGATAGGACCAGAACAGGACAGATAGAACAAGTACAGGAGTGAGAAACAAGGACAGGACCAGAACGGACAGGATAGGAAACCAGAAACAGGACAGCGCCAGAACAGGACATTGATAGGACAGGACAGGACCAGAACGCGAACAGGACAGACCAGAACAGCGAACAGGACAGGACGCAGAACAGGACAGCACAGAACAGGGACAGGATAGAAACAAGGACAGGACCAGAACAGGACAGGATAGAAACAGGACCGGACCAGAACAGGACAGACCAGAAACAGGACAGTATAGAACAAGGACAGGACCAGAACAAGGACCAAGACGGACAGGACCAGACAGGACAGGATAGGACCAGAACAGACAGGATAGCGACCAAGAAACAGGACAGGATGGACCCAGAACAGAAGAGATAGGAAACAAGCGACATTGACCCAGAACAGGAACAGGACAGGATAGAAACAAGGACAGGACCAGAACAGGACAGGATAGGACCAGAACAGGAGAGCGATAGGACCAGAACAGACAGGGTAGGACAGGACAGGACCAGGCATAGGACCAGAACAGGACAGGACAGGATAGGACCAGAACAGGACAGGACAGGATAGGACCAAACAGGAACAGGACAGGATATGACAGAACAGGACAGGACCAGGACCAGGACCAAACAGGGACAGGACCCAGACAGGATAGGCGACCAGAAACAGGACAGGATAGGACCAGGACAGGACAGGACCAGAACAGGACCAGAACCGAACAGGACAGGACCAGAAACAGACCAGAACAGGACAAGGATTAGACCAGAACAGGACAGACAGGATGGACCAGACAGGACAGGATAGGACAGACAGGACAGGATAGGACAGAAACAGGACAGGATAGGACCAGAACAGGACAGGATAGAAACAAGGACAGGATAGAAACCAAGGACAGCGACCAGAACAGGACAGGATAGGACCCAGAAACAGGACAGGACCAGAACAGGACAGGTAGGACCAGGACAGGACCAGAACGCCGAACAGGGACAGGACCAGAACGCGAAACAGGACAGACCAGACAGGACAGGACCGAACAGCGACAGGATAAGAAACAAGGACAGGACCAGAACAGACAGGATAGAAACAGGACCGGACCAGAACAGGACAGGACCAGACAGGACAGGATAGAAACAAGACAGGACCAAACAGGGACCAGGACAGGACAGGACCAGAACAGACAGGATGACCGACAGACAGGATCAGAGCCAGAACAGGGACAGATAGACCAGAAACAGCGACAGGATAGAACAAGGAAGGACCGACAGTACAGGACAGGATAGAAACACAGGACAGGACACAGAACAGACAGGATAGACCCAGAACAGGAGAGGGGTAAGGACAGAACAGGACAGACCAGAACAGACAGGATGCGACCAGGACAGGACCCAGAACAGGACAGGACCAGAACAAGGACAGGACCAAGAACAGACAGGATTAGGACCAGGAACAGGAACAGGATAGAAACAAACAGAACACAGATAGAACCAGAACAGGACAGGATAGAAACCAGCCAAGACAAGACAGGCCATAGACAACAGGGAACCAGAACAGACGGAAGGACCAGACAGGACACGGACCAACAAGACCAGGACCAGGACCAGAACGGCAGGAGAGGACCAGGACAGGACCAGACAGGACAGGACCGAGCGAACAGGACAGGACAGAACGGACAGGACAGCGACCGCAGAGGACAGGACCAGAACAGGACAAGGACCAGAAACAGCGACAGGAAGAACAAGGACATGCGACCATGACAGGACAGAAAGAGACAGGGACCGGACCAGAACAGGACAGCAGGATTAGGACCAAGAACAGGACAGGATAGAAACAAGGCAGGACCAGAACAGGACAGGACAGGACAGACAGAGACACGGACAGTAGACCAGACAGGACAGCGATAGGACAGAACAGGACAGGATAAACAAGGACAGGACCAGAACAAGGAACAGGAACAGGAACAAGACAACCAGAACAGGACAAGATAGGACCAGAACAGGCACAGTATAGGACCAGAACAGGACAGGACTTAGACAAGGACAGGACCAGAACAGGAACAGGACAGATGGAAACCAAGGACAGGACCAGAACAGGACAGGATAGGACAGAACAGGAAGGATAGGAACCAGAAACAGGACAGGATAGGACCAGAACAGGACATATAGACACAGAAAACAGGACAATAGACCAGAACAGGACCAGGATAGGACCAGAACAGGGAAGGATAGAAACAGGACCAGAACAGGACAGGACCAGAACAGGGATAGGACCAGAACAGACAGGATGGAACAGAACAGGACAGGACAGGACCAGAACAAGGAGAGCATAGGACCAGACAGACAGACAAGAACAGGGACAGACCACAACAGAACAGGGACAGGACCCAGAACAGGACAGGACAGGACCAGAACGGACAGAGATTAGTGACCAGAACAGGACCAGGACCAGAACAGGATAGGACCAGAGAAGCAGGAACAGGACAGACAGACAGGACAGGACCAGAACAGCGAGAGCAGTAGAGACCAGGACAGACAGGACCAGAACAGAGACAGACCACAACAGAACAGTGACAGGACCAGAACAGGACAGCGACAGGACGACAGGAACCAGAAAACAGGACAGGATAGGACCAGAAACAGACCAGGACAGCGATAGTTAGTTTAAGGACCAGAACAGGACAGGATAAAAACAAGGACCAGAACAGGAACAGATAGGACCAGAACAGCGACACGATAGAAACAGGACCAGAAACAGAGCAGGACCAGAACAGGACAGGATAGGACAGAACAGGGATAGGACCAGCAGAAACAGGATAGGACCAGAACAGGACCCAGACAGAACAGCGACAGACCAGGGACGGACCAGAAACAGGAAAGGACGGACAGGACCCAGAACAGAACAGAACAGAACAGGACCAGGACAGGATAGGACCAGACAGGACAGGAATAGAAACAAGAACAGGACAGGACCAGAACAGGACAGGACAGGATAGGACCAGAACAGGACAGGACAGGATAGGACCAGAACAGACAGGACAGGACCAGAACAGGACAGGCCCAGAACTGCGAAAGGACAGCACCAAGAAACACGAACGGACAGACAGAACCAGGAACAGGACAGACCAGAAAGGCAGGATAGGACCCAGAACAGACAGGATAGAAACATAGGACAGGACCAGAACAGGACAGAATATGAACAGGACCGGACCAGACCAGAACAGGGACAGACCAGAACAGGATAGGACCAGAACAGGCAGGACAGGCCAGCGAAGGATAGAAACAAGGAACAGGCCAGAACAGGACAGGATATGAAACAGGACCGGACCAGAACAGGACAGGACCAGAACAGGATAGGAACCAGAACCAGGACCAGAACAAAACAGCGACAGGACCAGGACAGGACCAGAACAGGACAGGACAAGGACAGGACCAGACAAACAGAACAGAACAGGACCAGGACAGGATAGGACCAGAACAGACGGACTAGAAACAAGAACAGAGACAGTGATTAGAACAAGAACAGACAGGACCAACAGGACAGACAGGATAGGGACCAGACAGGGACAGGACAGGATAGACAGAACAGGACAGGACAGACCCAGAACAGGACAGAATCTCCTCTT
>CM068960.1:66487352-66510925 GCA_035128595.1 Eptatretus atami | reverse complement strand
TTTCGTAAATACATTATTTATTTCATAAATACAAGATATATCGTAAATACGTAAATACATTATGACGCGTTTTGCTAGTGGCTTAATCAAGGCACGTGACGAAATATCGGAAGTTGTTGTTTTTTTTTAATTTTTTTTTTTTGTTGTTTAGGTGCCTGATGCAAAATCTTTAGGTACGCTGCTTGTGGACACAATTGTCCTTGTTTTTCTCAGGAAGAGAAGCCTGGTAGAAATGCTGCATGAGCATGGCCTCAGCATCTCTACCTTGACGACTAACCGTTCATGGTTGGTTTTCCCTTTGCAAAATGGGAAGAATTTTTCTGTCCATATCTGAACCATATCTGTCAAGTTAGTAAACCTTAAAAAAAAAAATCTTGATTTTGTTCCAAACGCTAGTTCGTGAACAATGGTTTATAGCTATTGTGGCAGCCATCTGTACTCCCATCTTTGTTTCAGCAGTATGCATGGGAACTAGGAATCTAAAACCATGTCCACCTAATTAGTTGATATCCCAAAAACCTAGGTATAGATCCAAAAATTATGAGTCTATGTCTATTATGTCCTGAAATATGAGCATTGTTTTGTTTTGCGGCAGACATCTTGGATGCCATCTTTGTTACAACACATGCTGTGAGTGTTACATTACAAAGAATAATCATGCTAAATCTTAAAGACACAAAAACTTTGGTTTACACCCTTAATGTTGTATTTTGTTTCAAATATTTAGCTGCAGAAGAGGAATTTTCTGTGCATATGGTGGCCATCTTGAAAAATGGTCGCCATCTTGGAATTTTGCGTGGCCAGCGCCTTTTTTGAAAAAAGGGATCCATCAAAGGTATTTTTGTGCCAAATTTCATGCTTGCATCACAAACCGAAGTATTTTTGCAGTTATTTTCTGCACTACTTGGAAATCAGCCGACATCACAGCATAACATAAAAAGGTGCAAAAACAGATCCCCTTATCTACAGCCCAATTACCTTACTTCCAATCATCAGTAAGGTCATGGAATCCATCATCACAGTTGACATAAAATCAATCCTTTTCTCAAACAGCCTCATCTCAGATCATCAATTCAGATTCAGACCTGGTCACTCTACCTTTGACATGCTGCTTCTACTCTCCCAACAACGGTGGAAGCCCTCAATATCAGACATGAGATCAGGGCCGTCTCTGGAAATATCTCAAGCTTGTGATAGACAGGCATCCTGCCTTGCTCTCCAAACTGTCTGCTTATGGAATCCAAGGCCAACTCCACTCTTGGATAACTGACTTCCTCGACTCTCGTAGCCAACATGTGGCTATCAACAAAACCTTTTCATCTCTTCTCCCTGTTAAGGCTAGAGTACCCCAAGGCAGTGTTCTCAGTCCTATCTTATTCCTAATCTTCAGCAATGATCTCTCTGAATCTCTGGAAAATCCTCCTTATCTCTTTGCTGATGACTCGACTCTCATTCTTCTGAAAGTCACGCAGCAGCCTCTTCCTGCTCCACAGACCTTGACAAAATCACAACCTGGTCAAACACTTGGAATATGTTTTTCATTCCTGAAAAATCCCACACACTCACTTTCTTTCCAAAAGGACCGTACTGCAAATCCTCCCATCTACTTTCTCACCAACCCTCTCAAAGAGGTTCAGTCACTTCAACTCTTGGGTCTCGCTCTCAGCCATGATCTCTCTTGGGAAAGCCACATTTCAAAGTTGGCCTCCAAAGTCGACTCTGCATCCTCAGTGTGGTGCCATTTGAAGTGAGGGAAGGAAAGCATACACCACAGACGGACTTGACAAGGCACCACAAGGTTTTAGAGGAGGGAGACAAGTTTGAAAGCTCATTCTTGAGATTGGACAGATGTTGTTTTCTGGCTCTCCTGGGAGTAGACACACACTTGTTGCGGGCTTTGTGGAATGACCTGAGGTTGCCTTCATTTGGATTTGCCTTCCAGTAGGAGAATGCAAGTTTTTATTTTATTTATTTTTATTTTATTATTATTAGTTGTATTATTATTATTATTATTTATTTTAAGCAACTGCCTCACCACAGAATTCAGAGTACCAAGAGCAATAGGATGGATAAGATAATTGAAAAAGAGGTGGGTTGAATCTGTGCGTAGGAGAGAGCAGTTTTCTGTGGAAGAATTCTTAGGCTGAATTAATATCAGCAGCAGTAAATATGGAGACCATTCCTGAAGTGTTTTTAAAAAAATCAAAACCTATTCCCCTTTTCCCATTGAAACAATGCCCCGACATTCGTGGATTTGACATTCGTGGCATTTTCCTTAAACCTACCCCCGCCCCCCCCCCCCCCCCCCCCGCAAAGTAGTTGGGGTCTTACAGTATCGCGTGATATCTCAAAAGGTTATGGACGGATAAGGACGAAACTTGGTGGATAAGTTGGGTGTGTGACAAGGACGAATTGATTTGACTTTGGAAAAGATCTGGATCTGAGAAATTTTTTTAATTTCTCAGTGATTCTTCACCATTGAGAGATGGGGTCAAAAATGATGCATAGCTTGATATTTCGAAAGGTGGACAAAACCTGGTGGATGAGTTGTGTAGCTGAGAACAAGCTGATTCGATTTTGGTTCAGGTCCAGATCCAGATCCGGCTTGTCAGAACTTGACAGAGGTATATGCCCTACCGAGTGCTATTCTAGTATTGTACTCTATAATAAGGAAAGGTCAGGTTCATGAAACTAATTGCTAGGCTCTGTCAGTGTGGTTTTCTTTTATAAATTTTTTTTTAAATTCCGATATCGATATATCGCTGGCCTCATCCGATGGGGGTGGTTTCAGATGTGGAATGAAAAGGAGGGGGAGTTTGAAGGGGATGTTGTGAAGTGGGGTTTGGAGGCGAAAGGACAAGGGTTGGTGTTTGAGGTATCGGTATCACTATTGCGGATTGCCATACTGGTAATCGACACATGCTTTCTAATGCTTCAGTCACATTTGGCTCGGCGGCCGTAGGGTCTAAAAAATCTACGGCCACTAGCAATTATAGGGCGCCGCAGTATTTCCACGGTCACACAATGTAGCAGTCACATATGTTTTATTTTTTCGGGTAGCCGCACGGGTATTTAGAAATTGTGGAGACTGAAAACGTGGGGGTGCCGTACGGTCTTTGATTTGATGTCGCACAGTGACCTTAGGGCGTCCCTGCGGCAGCCATAGAATTTTCAAGGCAGACGCAAGGTAGCCTCAAGGTGCCCGCAAGGCGACCGCAGGGGGCCCTAAGGCGAACGTGGAAATAGTGCGGCCGCCGTAATTTTTTGGGGTTGGCAAAATTCATTTTTCATTGATAAGAGCCTACGGCAGCCGACGAATAACGCAAGCCCACCGTACGCCCTACGTACGGTCGACGTGGAACACATCAACGTCATGGCTACGGCTTGTCGAATTGCTACGGCTAACCTAGAAATGAAAAAAGTTATAACTCCGCGCTATAATTCCACGGAGACCCCTACGGCCTGTAAAAGATAGCCATCCGCCTGGCGCACCTGAGGCCACTATAACTGCGGCCGCGCCGTTTCTGTCAATTTCAGGGGGGGGGGGTACGGCCGCCGTATCCTAGCCGTAGAGCAAATGTGACTGAGGCATTAAGCACACTCAATTCATATACAATAACCAATTGCTTTAAAAACAGCCACGAGGGCAAATATTAAAACCTGATTGCTTGTACGGTGCTCAGGTGCCGAGGGTTAAAAGTTAAAACCTACTGTACCTACCTCCTGCTACGTCGCAACATCATATGTTCCACTGTTCCAAGTGTAGACAAGTGCATCAAATTATTTTATGTCACGTATGTTATTTAAGGATTGTAAACGCCTCTTTGTTTTGTTGGTGATATACCGATATTTTTGTGAATATACCGTATGTTTTTTTTTTCCTGGTATTCCGGTACATTTAAATTTTCATTACCAGTATATCGATATGTATAAAAATTATACCCTATTCATCGGAGATATCATGCATGGGGGTTTATAATAACAAGGCAGAGCTTTATGGTCACAACAAATACCCTGTTCTGTGAACTTTTTATTGGCCCCTTGTACAAATGATTTTTGTCATTTTTATTTTGGACAAAATGTACTTTCTTTCCTTCATTCTGAGGTCGGCAGGTCTTCGTACAATGAGCCATGCCACGTCACTGTAGAATTCATCCTTGTGGATCAGTCCAATCAGCCTCTCGAAGCTGAGGCTCTGGAGGTGAGGGCTCATGTCAAACAGTTGTTGATTTGCTCAAGAAGTTGCTGTTCATCGTTGGTTCTCTTACTCGCTCTTTGGTTGTGAGACTGGTGCTGATGGTACGATATGACGAGTGAAAATTCAGGTCAACCATTTGATCGTTGTCTGCTTTTATCACATGACCGTTTTCAGTCCAATGTTTTCATTGTTCCACCAATTGCATATTGTATGATGTTGTACATGCATTTTGTGCACCTAATTACTGATGATTTGACCTTCTGAATGCTGTTTCACTTTGTATTAACTGTGCTCCTTCATTCTTATCAGTGCCTTACGACGATGGCCGAAAGCATCCGTCTGGCAGCTCGGATCGTAGACACCCCCTGCAATGAGATGAACACGGAAAATTTTCTTGATGTAAGTTTAGTTTCTTTTGAAGAAGTGTGGCCCTTTTGAGTTGACACATCTGCTTTGAGCAATGTTGAAAGGACCTTGGTGGCTTGCTTGTGATTTACCAGACCTCTAAAACCCATACTTTACTTAGCTCTGCCATGTCTGTGCAGGAGTTAAAAGCTGTGGGTGACGAATTGGACATTATACCCACAGTTGTGCGGGGAGAAGAGTTGAACAAGAAGGGATTTGGAGGTAGGTGTGTTTAATGCGTTGAAGATAAATCATGCAGTAGGTTGAGAGGCAGCTGGTTAAGGCAATGAAGATAAATCCTCAGGTACCATTAAAAATACCTTGAACCTTATAAATGAAGGACATTGGTAAATCCAGGTGGCCAATTTGGCCAAATAATAGACCTATTCCCTTAACATGCAGAGATGCACCCAGAGGTACATAACAATCTGCCTGCCATTATACATCTTGCTACAATATCCAGGGATATACGGAGTAGGAAGGGCAGCAAGCCACCCTCCAATGCTGGCAGTGCTGAGCCATAGCCCTCCTGGTGCTACGCAGACCATTGCTTGGGTGGGCAAAGGAATCGTGTACGATACAGGCGGTCTCAGCATCAAGGGGAAGGTGTGAATGATTACAACAAATATTGATGGAGATGTGTAAATGCTGCTTGCTAAAATATTCTTCCTCATCCCATTTGCTTTTTCAACCTTGATATCTTTTCCTCCTTTTTCAACAAAAAATATTCCTCTGCTTTTTCACCCCCTCTGCCCTTTGCCTTCCTAGACCGTCATGCCCGGCATGAAGAGAGACTGTGGTGGAGCTGCTGCAATCTTGGGAGCCTTCAGGGCAGCTGTCAAACGGGTGTTTTATTTAGTTTTTTTTTTTCTTTAGTAACTTTTCTATTGGCATTTAGAATGTTAATTTTTGCTACTTTGTCATTGCCATTAAAGCAACAGCTTCTTCTTCTTTCTTTGTTTCTTTTTATTTTATTTTAATTTTTTGTTGCAATCTTTGGTGTCCATAAAAATGTGTAATCCAATGACAGCTTCTCACTTTTTATTTTTTTAATATTCCAGAATGTAAATCCTTCCACAATCCCATCCACTTCCCTGACAGGGTTTCAGGGACAACCTGCATGCTGTCTTCTGCCTGGCGGAGAATGCTGTGGGCCCCAATGCCACACGTCCTGACGACATACACCAGCTGTACTCCGGAAAGTGAGCGCCAATGGCCCAGAACCACTCGTGAGGACTCGTTGTACAGGACAGGAGCTCCCGTTTAACGAACCTGCTGTTTATGGCTGGAGGTAGTAATAAGTGGCCTTGAAAGCTGGAGCAACTAAGGACGGTTTTTATTCCTATACAAGGTCTAGGGTCATTGAAGAGTGAGGTGAAAGAGTAAAAAGGGAAGAAGTTGACAGTGGGGAAATGGCGTGACATTTGAGGAAATAAGCCTCAAATGTCACCCCATAAGTCTGTGAGGTATGCAGTAAGTTTGCTTTCTGGAGGAGCCAGAAATGGTCAGAGGGCTGAGAGAGCACGGGGAACTAGATCGAAGAAAAGCGATTAAAACAACAACAAACAAAAAATTAAAATAAAATAAAAAAAGCCCCACAACCTGTCTCCCAAGAGAGCAACACGCCTTGTTCTTCGGCCTCATTGCAAGAGACGCCAATAATGTTGAGAGCTTTGGATCCATATATTGAAGGTGAGAAATACGTGATTCTGGGGCAACAGTTCATCAGGGAAAGCAGTAGGTACGGACAAAGGCCTTGTCGACTGATGGTTCTGATTTTTCAAGGAATCACTTTGAACGATGGATGATGCGCAGTCTTCAGCTAACTTTGGATGCTAGCTTTATGATGTGGTCAGCCAGGAGAGGTCATGGGTGGTGGTGAGGCCTCAAGATCGAATCTCATCTTTCCGGGGTGACAGATCAAGACTGAGATTTGGCAATATTGAAAGACATGTTCTATTTATCAGACCAGCATCTAATCAATTCCAGATTGGCAGAGTGACACAGCTGCTGCTGCCTGTCATGAAGATTCATCTGTAAAAAGGAAGAGGGGTTTTTCCAAAACATTGGAGAGATTGTTTATGCAGATGAGAAACACCACTGGGTCCAAGATATTGCTTTGGAGAACCCCAGCCTCCATTTAGAGCGAAGAGAAGAGGGTTCCATTCATAGCAAATCATCGGCCACGTGAGTGGAGAAAGTCAAAAACCCAGGTGTGAAGAAAGCCTTGTCTGCCACAGGCAGAGCTTGGCAAGCAGATCAGTTTGCTAGATTATGTCGAATGCCCAAGATGTATCTCGTGAGACTCCTGATCTATTGTTTGACATTTAGGGCCTCTATCCATGGCTAAGAGAGAAGCAGCACATGTCCCGAGCTGAATGACTGGCCCGGTATCCAAAGCGATAGTCAGAGATCAGGCTGTTTGAAACAGAAAAGACGTCAGCAGCAATGATGGATTCCATGGCTTTGCTCTTAATTGGAAGTAAACTTACTGATGTGTCATTGAGAGGATGTTTTTGCACCCTTCTTGTAGATGGGAGTTACATTTTTATGGTTTCCAGGCAGATGTGAGATGGCCAAAGGAGGACAAGCTGAAAAGAGCCGACAAAGGAGAAGCAAGAGCGGCAGAGCAGGATTTGACAAGGTGATGCTGTCTGAGCCTGTCGCTGCACCACAGTTGAGGCTGGACAAAGCTTTCTGCACTGTTTCAGTTGAGGACAATGTCCATTAAACTATGGGTATGAGGAGTTAAACTTGAGCGGGACAGAGTGGAATGTTTTGGATACACGAGCTTTGGAGGCAAAGACCGAGTTAAGACATTGTGCCTTTCTTTGCTCAAGAAGAGTATACGGTGATGCCATTTGAGGTGACGGAGGGAACTGAGAGGGAGCATGCACCTGAGATGGACTTCACAAGGCACCACTATGACTGAGGAAGGAGATTGGTTGGAAAGTTCAGCCTTGAGATTTAGGATGTAGGCAGGAGCAACTCTTATAATTTGTCATAACAACAATAATAATGACTCCATTAACTATTATTGTTTGACCTGCTCTTGTCCATGTTCCATCTTGGAGTTTCATTTTAATCAAAATTTCCCTGTATTTCAAAACGTGCACTTTTGTTGAATTATGTGGATAGAAAAGGTTAGTCAATGAGCTGCATTTCTTGCACTTTTATCATCACCAAATGCTTTTGACATAAACCAGCATTATTGGGATGGGCTGCATGCAGAACTGTGGAGATAAACAACACTGATGCTGAGGGCCGTCTTGTACTGGCCGACGGAGTTGTTTACGCCAGCAAGGACCTCAAAGCTGACATCGTGCTGGATATGGCAACACTAACTGGAGCACAGGTCAGGATATAATATCTGGGATGGAGAATTTAAATATTACATTTTGCGCAGGACTGGCAGAATAGCTTGGAGGTATGTGCACTTGCCTTTGAGATGTCTAGTTTGGGTTTGAATCTCAACCCAGTTAGAAACTGTCACTTTGCTGTTTCGCATGCAGGGTGATGCATCATTGTGTGCCGTCCATTGGAAACACGTTTGCCAGTACTGGTGTTGGGGGACCTTAGAGTAAAGAGTAGGAGAGTTATTTCTGGTATCTTGAACAAATTTAAAGTTCCTGCCACCTTTGGTCATTTGTTGGGCTTGGCCAGCTGTTCATGAAAGATTTGGGTCAAAAATGTTCCCCGGCTGACACCATAAGAAGGTGGCATAATCAAGGCCGTTAAGCAATTCGTAGATTTGATTAAGTACTTGCTGGTGGATTGCAATGAAACTGTACACTCAAACAGGGCATCTCAACTGGAAAGTTCCACGCAGCAATTCTGACCAATAACGAGGAGTGGGAGTCTGCAGCGGTAAAAGTTGGCCGAAAAAGTGGTGATCTCGTCCACCCACTGGTCTACTGTCCCGAGATTCATTTTGGTGAATTCTCCTCCTCGTTAGCTGACATGAAAAACTCCGTGGCGGTGAGAAACTCAAGTCGTATCATTGCGTACAATAAATTGTTATGCAATTATTATTGTCATCTGAAATATATTTTGTCAAAGAAATTGCACATCACGATTTTGCAAAATGCTCCATAATCCCCCTCTTCCCCCTTCCCTCCCAACAATTTTTTTTTAATTGGATTTTATTTGATTCCTTGGTTTTATACAATTGGGGTGTTTTAAAAGTTGTCTGCGGTCATTGATTCACCAAAAGTGTATTGACTGGTGCAATTCTGACTGGCAGGATCGTGGAAATGCACAGAGCTCCTGTGCTGGCCTCTTTGTAATGGCACACCTGGGGTTTGAGTGGCCTGGGGTCTGGATCCACTTGGATATGGCTTCACCTGTACATGCTGTGAGTGAGATGGGGACAATTTTCCATTCAATCGTCATGTGTCGTTGTTAAAAAGATATGCAGAATGATCTTTCACCATCTTTGTAGATGCCCAAAAAGCAAGGCTTAGGTCCAGGGATTCGACCACAGAGTGATCTTCATCTGGGATTGGGCAGCTATCATTCACATGTGTCGTCTTATCACAGGCGATTATGAAAATGTTGCGTCTATCAATCTGTATATGTCAACCCTCCCCCCTACCCTCTCCACCTTTGGAGGGTACTTTGTTTCCAGTGCATGATACCTGTACAGTTCTGGATCGACACCACTCGGTGGCTGAAATGCCAGACCTGAATCTTGCTTTCTTGGCACCTTTTTATATTAGTTAGTAACGCCTTAAAAAAAATTTTTTGTAGTCATTGAATCTCCAGCGATGCATTATGGAATGTTGCTTGTATGTCTTTTGGAGTGCAGGGTGAGAGGGCAACAGGGTATGGTGTAGCACTACTGCTCGCGCTGTTTGGACGCGCCAGCTCAGATGCCCTTCTGCAGTTTGTTTCTCCTTTGGGGCTCGAGGAAGAGGAGGAGCCCCTGCTGGATGGGGATGGAGGTGTTGGCACAAAC
The DNA here is from genome assembly GCA_035128595.1 of Eptatretus atami. Lineage (NCBI taxonomy): Eukaryota > Metazoa > Chordata > Myxini > Myxiniformes > Myxinidae > Eptatretus > Eptatretus atami. The sequence continues at coordinate 66,501,365 of CM068960.1, read as the reverse complement.
AAACGAAGGCGCCTTGTTTAAGGATAACAATTCAAAGGATATTAAAGATCCTGCGAGTGCAAATCTCTCAAGACAGAGAGCAGAGTGACACAAGGTAAAGCTGATATTTCAACACCACCCTGTCGGCCTACACAGTGGAGCAGATGGTTATTTTATTGATCAGATTTCTACTTTTAGCATGGTCTTGCACAAATACTGTTGTTTTAGAATACTTTTGCTATTGCATGGTGAGGTGCAGGTGGGTTAGCTGTAGCAGTTACCATTTGTCTATTGAGCCTCTCAGAAATGATGCTTCAGTACAAGTCACTCATGTACACCTGGTTTCTCACACGTGCCTGATTTGGTATATTTGGCTGTTTATGATGACTGGAGGTTGAATAAAATGAGCTTGCCCATTATTGGAATGTATAATGAACTGAGGTGGAAGAAATGGAATTTCCAGTTTTAAAATGAGATTACAGAAATGGTCATTTGGGAAGTTTTGCAGGAAAAGTGACTTTTCCCTTCTCTTCAAGAACTTATCTTCACTGGTAGTTGAAAACTAAGAAATCCACAGTCTCGGTGATAATTCTTACATTGGCAAAACTAATGAACTGGATGCTTTAAAAAAAATAAAAAAATTCAAAAGTGTAACAAACAATGCATTCTTCATTACTTCCACCGCTGAAGGTGGACGGAGGTTATGTTTTCACTGCTGTTTGTCTGTGAGCAGGATATCTTAAAAAGTTATGGATGGATTCGGATGAAATTTGGTGGACAGGTTGGTTGTGGAATGAGGACAAATTGATGAGATTTTGGTAAAGATCTGGACATTTGAAGAAATTTTTTAAGTGATTCTTCCCCATTGAGAGATTGGGCCAAAACGATATGTAGAACGATGTTTCAAAAAGTTGTGGATGGGTTATGACAAAACTTGGTGGATGAGTTGGGTTGGTGACGAGAACGAGCCTTTCGATTTTGGTTAAGAGCCCGGATGAGCACCCGGATATCGGTGGGATACAAAACGTCAACTGTTCATCCTTGTGAAGGTAGGCACTTTACCGAGTGCCATTCTAGTTATCTCTGAGTCCATTTATTTACTGCTGTGAGTGTATAAAATGCACTTTCAAAGTTGTTTTGGGGAATGTTTGAATGTGTGCTTTCAGCACAACCATTTAAATGTGGGCCCTGATGCAGCACACCATCTTTATTAAAGGTGTTTTGACTGATATAACAGAAGAGAACAAGTGTAGATTGGACAAGTCTGGAGACTGCGATGGTTCACGAGCAATGTACACGGTTCGCCTTTTTAATTTTTTTACCTTCGAGGGGACGCCACGGGCAAACTGGCGGGAATCGGGGAAAAACGTAAATGATGAAAGTTGTAGTAATCGAAGAGCACTACAAATCGAACACGAATTGCGAAATCCTAAACGTAGTTCGCCTTTTTTATTTTTTTATGGCGGGAATCGGGAAAAACGTAAATGATGAAAGTTGTAGTACTCGAAGAGCACAACTTGCATACCAACTTTCATTCGAAACATTTGAAAACCCGAGGAGCTCGATGCCCAATTTATTGAGTTTTTTTTTTACATTTTCTAAGTTCGTGACCTTGTGACGAAACTGAAAAAAATCGAGCTCCGTGGGGCTATGCAGGTGCCATTGGGCTAACTAAATACCGAAAACCCCTGCCAGATTCGACAAACCCCCTCGGAGAAGATTTAACTTGAAACCGGCTACCCCCTAAACACACATGTTTTTTGGGCGTGGCTCCGCCCATAATGGGCACAGCACACCCATTCTCAGGAGAATGGGACGGGACCGGGACCGGGACGGGACAGGACAGGAACAAGGACAGGACCAGAAAAGAAGGACGGACGGAACAGGACAGGACCAGAACAGGACAGGACCCAGAACAGGACAGGATCAGAAACAGGACAGGCGATAGAAACAGGAACAGGACAGGACAGGACAGGACAGAACAGGCACAGGTCAGAACAGGACAGGACCAGAACAGGACAGGATAGAAACAGGACCAGAAACAGAACAGGACAGGACCAGAACAGACAGGACAGGACCAGAACAGGACAGGATAACAAGGAAGACCAGAACAGGAAGCCAGGACCGGACGGACCAGAACAGGACAGGACCAGGAACAGCACAGGACCAGAACAGGACCAGGACCAGAACAGGACAGGACCAGAACAGAACCAGACGGGACCAGAACAGACCAGAACAGAACAGGACCAGGACAGGACAGGACCAGACCAGAACAGGGACAGCGATAGGGACCAGGACAGGACAGGATAGGACCAGAACAGGACAGGACAGGATAGGACCAGACAGGACAGGACAGGATAGGACCAGAACAGGACAAAGACAGGATAGGACCAGAAACAGGACAGGACCAGGACAGGACCAGAACAGAACAGGACCAGGACAGGATAGGACCAGAACAGGACAGCAGAAGACCAGGACAGGACAGGACAGAAACAGGACAGAACCCGAACCAGGACAGGACAGACAGGACCAGAACAGGAAGGATAGGACCAGAACAGGACAGGACAGGATAGGACCAAACAGGAAGGAAGGACCAGAAGGACAGAGGAAGGACCAGAACAGGACAGGATAGGACCAGAAACAGGACAGATAGAACAAGGACAGGATAGAGAACAAGGACAGGACCAGAAACAGGACAGGAAAGACGACAGGACAGACAGAACAGACAGGATAGACCAGGACAGGAACAGAACGGAACAGGACAGGACCAGAACGCGAACAGGACAGGACCAGAACAGGACACAGGACCAGAACAGGAACAGGAGAACAAGGACAGGACCAGAACAGGACAGGAAGAAAACAGGACGCGACCAGAACAAGGACAGGACCAGACAGGACAGGATAGAAACAAGGACAGAGACCAGAACAGGACCAGGACAGGACAGGACCAGAAAGACAGGACAGGATGGACCAGAACAGGACAGAGATAGGACCAGAACAGACAGGATAGGACCAGGAACAGGACAGGATAGAACCAAGGACAGGACCAGAACAAGAACAGGACAGAAGAAACAAAGGACAGGACCAGAACAGGACCAGGGATAGGACCAGAACAGGGAAGGATCAGGGACCAGAACAGGACAGGAAGGACCAGGACAGGACAGGAAGGAACCAGAACAGGACAGGACAGGATAGGACCAGAACAGCAGGACAGGATAGGACCAGAACAGGACAGGACAGGACGAAGGACCAGAACAGGAAGGACCAGGAAGGACCAGAACAGGAAGGACCAGGACAGAACGGACCAGAACAGGACAGAAGGACCAGACAGGACAGGACCAGAACAGGACAGAACACCGAACAGGACAGGACCAGAACAGGGACCAGAACAGGACAGAGAAGGACAGACAACAGGACAGGATAGGACCAGAAACACGGACAGGATCAGGACCAGAAACAGGACAGGATAGGACCAGAACAGGACAGGCAAGGACCAGAACAGGACAGAGATAGAAACAAAGGACAGGATAGAACAAGGACAGGACCAGAACAGGAACAGGATAGGACAGACACAGGACAGAAGACCAGAACAGGACAGGATAGGACCAGGACAGGACAGAACCGACAACAGAACAGGACCAGACAGCAAACAGACAGGACCAAGAACAGGACAGGACCAGAACAGGACAGAGAAAACAACAGGACAGGACCAGAACAGGACAGGATAGAAAGACAGGACCGACCAGAACAGGACAGGACCAGAACAGGACAGGATAGAACAAGGACAGACCAGAACAGGACCAGGACAGGACAGGACCAGAACAGGACAGGATAGGACCAGACAGGACAGGATAGGACCAGAACAGGACAGGAAAGGACCAGAACAGGACAGGATAGAACAAGGACAGGACCAGAACAGACAGGACAGGAAGAAACAAGGAAGGACCAGAAACAGGACAGGATAGGAACAAGAACAGGAGAGGATAGGACAGAACAGGACAGGCCGAACAGGACAGGATAGGACCAGGACAGGACCAGAACAGACAGGACCAGAACAGGACAGGACCAGAACAGGACAGGAAGACCAGAAGGACAGGATAGAAAACAAAACCAGAACAGGACAGGACTAGGACCAGAACAGGACAGAAGAACAGGACCAGAACAGGACAGGACCAGACAGGACAGGACCAACAACAGGGACAGGATAGACCAGAAACAGGACAGGAACAGGACCAGGACAGGACCAGAACAGGACAGGACCAGAACAGGACACGGACAGGACCAGGACAGGACCAGAACAGGACAGGACCAGACACACGACTAGACAGGACAGGACCAGAACAGGCGAACAGGACAGGACCAGAACAGGACAGGACAGGACCAGAACAGGAACAGGATAGACCAGAACAGGACAGAGATAGAAACAACCGACAGACAGAACAGAAGAGATAGAACCGAGACCAGAACAGGACAGGACAGGATAGGACCAGAAAGGACCAGAGAAACAAGGACAGGACCAGAACAGGACAGGGACAGGACAGGACCAGAACAGGACAGGATAGGACCCAGACAGGACAGGATAGGACAGAACAGGACAGGAAGAACAAGGACAGGACAGCAACAGGAACAGGACAGGAAGAAACAAGGGGACAGGACAGAACAGGACAGACCAGATAGGACCAGAACAGGACAGGATAGGACCAGACAGGACAGAAGGACCAGAACAGGACAGGATAGGCCAGAACAGGGACAGGATAGACCAGAAACAGGAAGAAGGACCAGAACAGGGACAGGATAGAAACAGGACCAAACAGGACAGGACAGAACAGAAGGACAGAACAGGACAGGATAGGACCAGAACGGACAGGACAGGACCAGACAGGCAGAAGCAAGGACCAGGACAGGACAGGACCAGAAACAGGACAGGACCACAGACAGAACAGGACAGGACCAGAACAGGACAGGACAGGACCAGAACAGGACAGGATAGGACCAGAAACAGGACAGGACCAGAACAGGATAGGACAGAACAGGACAGGACAGGACCAGAAACAGGACAGGACCAGAAACAGGAGAGCATAGGGACCAGGACAGGACAGGACCAGAACAGGACAGGACCAACAACAGACAGGACAGGACCAGAGGAACAGGACAGGACAGGACAGGACAGGACCAGAACCAGGACAGGATAGGACCAGAACAGGACCAGGACAGGATAGGACCAGAACAGGACAGGAAGAGAACAAGACCAGAACAGGACAGCGAAGGACCAGAACAGGACACGAAGAAACAGGACCAGAAAACAGACAGGACCAGAACAGGACAGGAAGGACCAGAACAGGATAGGACCAGAACAGGAAGGACCAGAAACAGGACCAGAACAGAACAGGACAGGACCAGGACAGGACCAGAACAGGAAAGGACAGGACGGACAAAACAGAACACAGAACAGACAGGACAGGAAAGACCAGAACAGGAAGGAGAACAGAACAGGACAGGACCAGAACAGCGGACAGGATAGGGACCAGAACAGGACAGGACAGGATAGGACCAGAACAGGGACAGGACAGGACCAGAACAGGACAGGGACCAGACACCCGAACAGGACAGGACCAGAACGCGAACAGGACAGGACCAGAACAACGGACAGGACCAGAACAGGACAGGATAGGACCAAGAACAGGACCGGAAGAACAAGGACAGGACCAGAACAGGACAGGATAGACAACAGGACCAGGACCAGAACAGGACAGGACCAGAAACAGGATAGGACCAGAACAGGGACAGGACAGGACCAGGACAGGATAGAAACAAGGACAGGACCAGCAACAGGAACAGGACAGAACAGGACGGACCAGAACAGGACAGGACCAGAACAGGATAGGACCAGAACAGGACCCAGAACAGGACAGGACAGACCAGGACAGGACCAAGACAGGACAGGACAGACAGGACCAGAACAGAACAGAACAGAACAGGACAGGACAGGAAGGACCAGAACAGGACAGGATAGAAACAAGAACAGGACAGGATAGAAACAAAGAACAACAGGACCAGACACAGGACAGGACAGGAGGACCAGAACAGACAGGACGAATAGGACAGGAACAGGACAGGACAGGACCAGAACAGGACAGGACCAGAACAGGACAGGACAGGACCAGAACAGGACAGGACCAGAACAGGCGAACAGACAGGACCAGAACGCGAACAGACAGGAACCAGGAACAGGACAGGACAGGACCAGAAACAGGAACAGGAAGGACCAGAACAGGACAGGATAGAAACAGGACAGGACCAGGAAGGACAGGAAGAAAACAGGACAGGACCAGAACAGGACAGGACCAGAACAGACAGGAAGGACCAGACAGGACAGAAGAAACAAGGAAGGACCAGAACAGGACAGACAGGACAGGACCAGAACAGGAACAGGATAGGACCAGAACAGGACAGGATAGGACCAGAACAGCGACAGGAAAGGACAGAACAGGACAGGAAGGACCAGAACAGGACAGGATAGGACCAGAACAGGACAGGATAGGACCAGAACAGGAGAGGAAGGACCAGAACAGGACAAGGAACCAGACAAGAAGGACCAGGACAGACCAGGACAGGGACAGGACAGGACCAGAACAGGACAGGAAGGACCAGACAGGACAGGATAGGACCAGAACAGGACAGATAGCAAACAGGACCAGAACAGGACAGGACAGAACAGGATAGGACCAGAACAGGACAGGATAGGACCAGAACAGGACAGGACAGGACCCAGAACAGGACAGGACCAGAACAGGAGAGATAGGACCAGGACAGGACAGGACCAGAACAGGACAGGACCACAAACAGGACAGGACAGGGACCAGAACAGGACAGGAACAGGACAGGATAGGACCAGAAACAGGGACAGGATAGGACCAGGAACAGGACCAGGAAGAACAGGACCAGAACAGGACAGGATAGGACCAGAACAGGACAGGATAGAAACAGGACCAGAACAGAAGACAGACCAGAAACAGGACAGGACCAGAACAAGACAGGACAGAGACAGGACCAGAACAGGATAGGACCAGAACAGGAGGACCAAGGAACAGGACCAACAGCAGGACAGGACCAGGACAGGACAGAACAGGACAGGACAGGACAGGACCAGAAGACAGAACAGAAACAGAACAGAACAGGACCAGGGACAGGAAGGACCAGAACGGACAGGATAGAAACAAGAAACAAGGACAGGACCAGAACCAGGACAGAAGACAGGACGGCCAGAACAGGACAGGACAGGATAGGACCAGAAAAGGAACAGACAGGGAAGACCAGAACAGGACAGGACAGGACCAGGACAGGACAGGACCAGAACAGAACAGCACAGGACCAGAACAGACAGGAAGGACTAGGAACACCAGAACAGGACAGACAGGAAGACCAGAACAGGACAGGACAGGACACAGGACCAGAACAGGCAGAGGACCAGAACAGGGACAGACCAGAAACAGACCAGAACCCGACAGGACAGGACCCACAGAACAGGACGGGAAGACCAGAACAGGACAGGATGGAAACAAGGACCAGAACAGGACAGGACAGGACCAGAACAGAACAGACAGGGATAGGACCAGAACAGGACAGGAACCAGGACAGGACCAGAACAGGACAGGACCAGGACAGGATAGGACCAGAACAGGACAGGATAGGACCAGGAAACAGGACAGGACCAGAACAGGACCAGAACGCCGAACAGGGACAGGACCAGAACAGGACCAGAACAGGACAGGATAGGACCAGAACAGGACAGGACAGGATAGGACCAGAACAGGAACAGGAAGGACCAGGAACAGGACAGGATAGGACCAGAACAGGACAGGATAGAAACAAGACAGGACCAGACAGGAACAGGACGGATAGAAACAAGGACAGGGACCAGAAAAAGGACAGGATAGGACCAGAACAGGACAGGAAGACCAGAACAGACCAGAACAGGACCAGCCAGACAGGACAGGATAGGACCAGGACAGGACCAGAACAGGACAGGACCAGAACGCGAACAGGAACAGGACCAGAACCGAAGGACAGGACAGGACCAGAACAGACAGGATAGGACCAGAAAAGGACAGGAAGAACAAGGACAGGACCAGAACAGGACAGGAAGAAACAGGACGGACAGAAAGGACGGACCAGAACAGGACAGGATAGGACCAGAAACAGGACAGGAAGAACAAGGACAGGACCAGAACAGGACCAGACGGACAGGACCGAAACAGGGACAGGAAGGACCAGACAGGACAGAGACCAGACAGGACACAGGAAGGACCAGAACAGGGACAGGACAGAACAAGGACAGACCAGAACAGGAAAACAGGACAGGATAGAAACAAGGACAGGACCAGAACAGGACAGGATAGGACCAGAACAGGACAGGATAGGACCAGAACAGCGACGCAGGAAGGACCAGAACAGGACAGGACCAGAACAGGAACAGGAAGGACCAGGGACAGGACCAGAACAGGACAGGACCAGAACAGGACAGGACCAGGAACAGGACGGACCAGAACAGGACGGAAGACCAGAACAGGACAGGAAGAAACAAGGAACCAGAAACAGGGACCAGGACTAGGACCAGAACAGGACAGGTAGAAAACAGGACCAGAAACAGGACAGGACCAGAACAGGACAGGACCACAACAGGGACAGGATAGGACCAGAACAGGACAGGACAGGACCAGAACAGGACAGAAGAGACAGGACCAGAACAGGACAGGACAGGACCAGAACAGGACAGGACAGGGACCAGAACAGGACAGGACCAGACAGGACAGGACCAGAACAGGACCAGGGACCAGAACAGGACAGGAAGACCAGGACAGGACCAGAACAGGACAGGACCAGAACGACGGAACAGGAACAGGACCAGAACGCGAACAGGACAGGACCAGAACAGGAAGGACAGGACCAGAACAGGACAGGATAGACCAGGACAGGACAGGAAGAAACAGGAAGGACCAGAACAGGACAGGATAGAAAAGGACGGACCAGAACAGGACAGGACCGACAGGACAGGATAGACCAGAACAGGACCAGACAGACAGACCAGACAGACAGGATAGGACCAGGAAACAGACAGGATAGGACCAGAACAGGACAGGAAGGACCAGAAACAGGACAGAGAACCAAGGACAGGACCAAACAGGAACGGACAGGATAAAACAAGGGGACAGGACCAGGAAACAGACAGGATAGGACCAGAACAGGACAGGATAGGACAGAACAGGACCAGGATAGGACCAGAACAGGAGGAGGATAGGACAGAACAGGACAGGACCAGAGAACGGACAGGAAGACCAGGGGACAGGGACCAGGAACAGGACAGGACCAGAACAGGACAGGACTAGGACCAGAACAGGACAGGATAGAAACAAGAACCAGAACAGGACAGGATAGGACCAGAAAAGGACAGGATAGACCAGAACAGGACAGGATAGAAAACGGACCAGAACAGGACAGGACCAGAACAAGGATAGGACCAGAACAGGACAGACGAGGACCAGAACAGGACAGACAGGAACAGGAGAGCTAGGACCAGGACAGGGACAGGGACCAGAACAGACAGGACCAAACAGGACAGAGACAGAAGGACCAGAACAGGACGAACAGGAACAGGATAGGACCAGAAACAGGACAGAAGACAGGCCAGAACAGACAGACCAAGAACAGGACAGGACCGAACAGACAGGACAGGAAGGACCAGAACAGGAAGACCAGACAGGACCAGACAGAACGGCAGGGACAGGACAGGACCAGAACAGGACAGGACAGGACAGGACCAGAACAGGACAGACAGGAACAGGACCAGAAGCAGAACAAGAACAGGACAGAACAGAACAGGACCAGGACAGGACAGGACCAGAACAGGACAGGATAGAAACAAGAAGCAGGACAGGATAGAACAGACAGGACCAGGACCAGGAAGGACCAGAACAGGACAGGACAGGATAGGACCAGAACAGGAACAGGACAGGACCAGGACAGGGACGGACCCAGAACAAGAACAAAGCACAGGACCAGAACAGGACAGGACAGGAGGACCAGAACAGGACAGGACAGGGACCGGACCAGAACAGGACAGGACCAGAACAGGACCAGAACAGGACAGGAACAGACAGGACAGAAAAAGGACCAGAAACAGACAGGACCAGACAAGACAGGACAGGACAGAACAGAAGCAGGACAGGACAGGACCAGAACAGGACAGGGAACAGGATAGAAACAAGGACAGGCAACAGGAACAGGATGAACAAGGCAGGACAGACAGGACAAGACAGACAGGGACAGGACAGGGACCAGAACAGGCAGGACCAGAACAGGACAGGACCAGAACAGGGACGAAGGAAGGAAAACAGGACCAGAACAGGACAGGACCACAACAGGACAGGACCAGAACCAACAGGACAGGACAGAAACAGGACCGGCAGGACCAGACAGGAAGGACAGAAACAGGACAGGATAGAAACAAGGACAGGACCAGAACAGGACAGGATAGAAACAGGACAGGACCAGAACAGGACAGGACCAGACAGGAGGACAGAACAGGACCAAAACAGGCACAGACAAACAGGATAGACCAAACAGAACAGGAGAAAGGACCAGAACAGGACAGGATAGAAACAGGACCAGAACAGGACAGGACCAGAACAGGACAGGGACAGAACAGGACCACAACAGAACAGGGACAGGATAGGACCAGAACAGGACAGGATAGAGACCAGAACAGACAGGACAGCGACCAAGAACAGGACAGATAGGACCAGAAACAGGACAAGAAGGACCAGAACAGGACAGGACAGGGACCAGAACAGGAGAGGACAGGACAGGACCAGAACAGGACGAGGACAGGACAAGACCAGAACAGGGAGAGGACAGACAGGACCAGAAACAGGAAGGAACAGGACAGGACCAGAACAGGACAGGACCAGAACAGGAGAGACAGGACCAGAACAGGACAGGACAGGAACAGGACAGACCAGAACAGGACAGGAAGACCAGAACAGGACAGGACCAGGAACAGGACAGGAAGGACCAGACAGGACAGGGGACCAGAACAGGGACAGGATAGGACACAGAACAGGACAGGACCAAGAACAGGACAGGAAGAAGACCAGAACAGGACAGGAAGAAACAGGAACAGGACCAGAAAACAGGACCAAACCCGAACAGAGGACCAGAACAGGAGACAGGATAGAAACAAGACAGGACCAGAACAGGACAGGATAGAAACGAAGGACAGGACCAGAACAGGACAGGATAGAAACAAGGACAGGACCCAGAACAGGATAAGAAACAGGACCAGAACAGAACAGGACAGGACCACAACAGACCAACAACAGACAGGACAGGACCAGAACAGCGGAAGGACCAGAACAAGACAGGACAGAGGATAGGACCAGACAGACGGACAGGATAGGACCAGAAACAGGACAGGCAGAACCAGGAGACAGAACAGGACAGGACCAGAACAGAGAGGAGGACAGGACCAGAACAGGACAGGAACAGAACAGGACAGAACAGGACAGGACAGGAGCAGAAACAGGATAGGAACCAGAACAGGACAGGACAAGGACAGGACCAGACAGGAAGGACCAGAACGGAGAACAGGACAGGACCAGAACAGGAGAGGACAGGACCAGACAACAGGACAGGAACAGAGGACAGCGAACAGGACAGGAACCAGACAGGACAGGCACAGGACAGGATAGGACCCAAGAACAGACAGGACCAGACACGGAACAGGACAGACCAGAACAGAACAGGACAGGACCAGAACAGGACAGGACGGATGGACCAGAACAGGACAGGAACAGAGAAGACCAGAACAGGACAGGCGGACCAGAACAGGACAGGGACAGATAGGACAGAACAGGAGAGGACCAGAAACAGGACAGGACCAGAACAGGACCAGGAACCCGGACAGGAAGGATAGAACAAGGACAGGACCAGAACAGGACAGGCAGAAGGACCAGAACAGGACCAGACAGGACAGGATAGAGGACCAGGAACAGGACAGGACAGGATAGGACCAGAACAGGGGAAGACAGAAGGACAGGAAGGACCAGAACAGGACAGGATAGAACCAGACAGGACAGAACAGGAACAGGACAGGATAGAAACAAGGAAGGACCAGAACAGGACAGGAAGGACAACAGGACAGACCAGAACGGACAGGATAGAACAGGACAGGACAGACACGCGAGAACAGACAGGACAGACCAGAAACAGGAACAGGATAGGACCGACAGGACAGGATAGAACAAGGGACAGGACCAGAACAGGACAGGATAGAAACAGGACTAGGACTCAGAACAGGCCAGAGACCGAACAGGACCAGGAACAGGACCAGAAGGACAGGACCAGAACAGGACGGATAGGACCAGAAACAGGACAGGATAGGACCAAGAACAGGACAGGACCAGAACGGACAGGACAGAAAGAAAGGATAGGACCAGACAGGACAGGAAGGACCAGAACGGACAGGATAGGCAGACAGAACAGGAGAGATAGGACAGAACCAGGGACAGGACCAGAACAGGAACAGGAAGCCAGGGAGGACAGAACAGGGACAGGACCAGAACAGGACAGGACCGAACAGGACAGGATAGGAACACAGAACAGGGGACAGGATAGAAAAAGAACCAGCAACAGACAGGATAGGACCAGAACAGGACAGGACAGGACAGGACAGAACCAGGACAGAACAGGACGGACAGAACAGGACAGGACCAAACAGGACAGGAAGGACCAGACAGGACGGAGGACCAGAAACAGGACAGGACAGGACAGGAAACAGGACAGGACAGGGACCAGACAAAGGAGGATAGGACCAGGACAGGACCAGAAACAGGACCAGGACCAGAACAGGAACGGATAGACCAGGACAGGGACCAGAACAGGACAGGACCAGAAACAGGAACAGGGACAGGACCAGAACAGGACAGGATAAAGACAGGACCAGAACAGGAGAACAGGACAGGAATCAGAAAAACAAGGACAGGACCAGAACAGGACAGGATAGGACCAGACAGGACAGGACAGAACGCGAACAGGACAGGACCCAGACGCGAACAGACAGGACCCAGAACAGAGACAGGATAGGACCAGAACAGGACCAGGACAGGACAGGACCAGAACAGGACAGGATAGGACCAGAACAGACAGGACAGAAAACAGGACCATAACAGGGAAGACCAGACAGACCAGAACAGAACAGGACAGGGACAGGACAGGACCAGACAGGGAACAGGACAGGACAGGACCAGAACAGGACAGGACAGGACAGACCAGAAACGAACAGAACAGGACCAGAACAGACAGGACCAGGGACGGACAGGGACCAGAACAGACAGGAAGAACAAGACAGGACAGGAACCGAACAGAAGGACCAGACAATAGGACCAGGAACAGTACCAGGACAGAGATAGGCCAACAGAGAACAGGACAGGGACAGGACAGAGACAGGAACCAGAACCGAACAGGACAGGACCAGAACAGGACAGGACAGGAAGATACACAGAACAGGACAGGACAGGACCAGCGACAGACAGGACAGGAACACAGGAACAGACCAGAACACGAACGGACAGGACCAGGAACAGCAGGACGAGGATGACCGAAGGACCAGGACAGGATAGAAACAAGGACCAGGGAACAGGACAGGACCAGGACCAGAACCCGAACAGGACAGGACCAGAACAGAACAGGACAGGACAGGACCAGAACAGGACAGGACAGGATAGAAACAAGGACAGGACCAGAACAGGACAGGATAGAAACAAGGACAGGACCAGAAACAGGACAAGACCGAACAGACAGGACAGGAACAGAACAGGACAGGATAGAAACAGGACCAGAACAGGACAGGACCACAACAGGACCAGGACCAGAACCCAAACAGGACAGGACCAGAACAGGACCAGGACCAGGACAGGATAGGACCAGAACAGGACAGGATAGAAACAAGGACAGGACCAGAACAGGACAGGATAGAAA
>CM068960.1:66463239-66474174 GCA_035128595.1 Eptatretus atami | reverse complement strand
GTCCCTGTCTGTTCTGGTCTTGTCCTTGTTTCTATCCTGTCCTGTTCTGGTCCTATCCTGTTCTGGTCCTGGTCCCTTTGTTCTGGTCTGTCTGTCCTTCTCCTGTTTCTGATCCTGTCTGTTCTGGTCCTATCCTGTCTGTCCTGTTCTGTCCCTATCCTGTCCTGTTCTGGTCCTGTCCTGTTCGGGTTCTGGACCTGTCTGGTCCTGTCCTGTTCCTGGTCCTATCCTGTCCTGTTCTGGTTCTGGTCCTGTCCTGTTCTGGTACTATCCTGTCCTGTCCTGTTCTGGTCCTATCCTGTCCTGTCCTGTTCTGGTACTATCCTGTCCTGTCCTGTTCTGGTCCTATCCTGTCCTGTTCTGGTCCTATCCTGTCCTGTTCTGGTCCTGTCCTTGTTTTATCCTGTCTGTTCTGTTCTGGTCTGTCTGTTCTGTTCTGGTCCTGTCCCTGTCCTGTTCTGATCCCTGTCCTGTTCTGTCCTATCCTGTCCTGTCCTGTTTCTGGTCCTGTTCTGGTCCTATCCTGTCCTGTCCTGTTTGGTACTATCCTGTTCCTGTCCTGTTCTGGTCCTATCCTGTCCTGTCTATCCTGTCTGTTCTGGTCCTGTCCTGTTCGGTTCTGGTCCTGTTCTGGTCCTGTCCTGTTTCTGGTCCTATCCTGTCTGTCCTGTTCTGGTACTATCTGTCGTCTGTTCTGGTTTCCTATCCTGTCCTGTCCTGTTTTCCTGGTCCTATCCTGTCCTTTCGTGTTCTGGTCCTGTTCTGGTCCTGTCCTGTTCTGGTCCTTTCTGTGTACTATCCTGTCCTGTCCTGTTCTGGTCTATCTCCTGTCTGTCCTGTTCTGGTCCTATCCTGTCCTGTTCTGGGTTCTGGTCTGTTCTGGTCCTGTCCTGTTCTGGTCCTGTTCTGGTCCTGTCCTGTTCTGGTCCTACTGTCCTGTCCTGTCTGGTCTTATCCTGTCCGTCCTGTTCTGTCGTTCTGGTCTATCCTGTCCTGTTTCTGGTCTGTCCTGTTTTCCGGGTTCTGGTCCTATCCTGTCCTGTTCTGGTTCTGGTCCTGTCCTGTCTGGTCCATCCTGTCCTGTCCTGTTCTGGTCTATCCTGTCTGTCCTGGTCTATCCTATCCTGTCCTGTCTGGTCCTGTTCGTTCTGGTCCTGTTCTGTTCTGGTCCTGTCCTGTTCCTGTTCTGGTCCTGTTGGTCCTGTTCGTGGTCCTGTCCTGGTCCTGTTCTGGTCCGGTCCTTGTTTCATCGCCTGTCCTGTTCTTGGTTCCTGTCCTTTGTTCCTGTCCTGTTTCGGCTGTCTGCTCCTTGTCCTGTTCGGGTTCTGTCCTGTCCTGTTTCGGGTTCTGTCCTGTCTTTCGGGTTCTGGGTCCTGTCTGTTCGGGTTCTGGTCCTGTCCTGTTCGTGGTTTGTCTCTGTCTGTCGGTTTGGTCCTGTCTGTTCGGGTCTGGTCCTGTTCTGGTCCGTTCCTTGTTGCTATCCTGTCCTGTTTCTGGTCCTTCTGTGTTCTGGTCCTGTCCTTATTTCTATCCTGTCCTGTTTCTGGTCCTGTCCTTTTTCTATCCTGTCCTTTTCTGGTCCTGTCCTTATTTCTTCCTGTCCTTGTCTTCTTGTCTGTCCTGTGTTCTTCTATCCTGTCCTGTTCGGGTTCTGCTCCTGTCCTGTTCGGGTTTGCTACCTGTCCTGTTCGGGTTCTGGTCCTTCCTGTTCGGGTTCTGGTCCTGTCCTGTTCGGGTTTCTGGTCTGTCCTGTCGGGTTCTTGTCTGTCTGTTCGGTTCTGGTCCTGTCCTTTCGGTCCTGGTCCTGTTCTGGTCCTGTCCTGTTTGCTATCCTTCCTGTTCTGCCTATCCTGTCCTGTTTGGTCCTGTCCTTATTTCTATCCTGTCCTGTTCTGGTCCTGTCCTTGTTTCTCATCTGTCCTGTTCTGGTCCTGTCCTTATCTCTATCCGTCTGTTCTTGTCCTGTCCTTGTTTCTATCCTGTCCTGTTCTGGTCTTCCTGTTCTGGTCCTATCCGTCCTGTTCTGGTCCTGTCTGTTCTGGTCTTGTTCTGTCCTTGTCCTGTCCTGTTCTGTTCCTGTCCTTGTTTCTATCCTGTCCTGTTCTGGTTCCTGTCCTGTCCTGTTCTGGTCCTGTCCTTGTTTCTATCTGTTGTTCTGGTCTATCCTGTCCTGTTCTGGTCTGTCTGGTCCCCCTGTTCTGGTCCTGTCCTCTGGTCTCGTCTCCTGTCCTGTTCGGGTTCTGGTCCTGTCTTGGTCCTGTCCTGTTCGGGTTCTGGTCCTGTTCTTGGGTCCTGTTTCCGGTCTGTCCTGTCCTGGTCCTATCCTCTCCTGTTCTGGTCCTGTCCTGTTCTGGTCCTATCCTGTCCTGTCCTGTTCTGGTCCTATCCTCTCCTGTCCTGTTTTTCTGTCCTATCTGTCCTATCCTCTCCTGTCCTGTTCTTGCCTGTCCTGTTCTGTCCTGTCTGTTTCTATCCTTCCTGTTCTGGTCCTGTCCTTGTTCTATCCTGTCCTGTTCTGGTCCTACCTGTCTGTTCTGGCTGTCCTGTTCTGGTCCTTCCTGTTCTGATCCTGTCCTGTTCCTGGTCCTGTCTTGTTCTATCTGTCGTGGTTGTCTTCCTGTCTGTTCTGTCTTGTCCTGTCCTGTTGGTCCTGTCCTGTTCTGTTCTGGTCCTGTTTCTGGTCCTGTTTGGTCCTGGTCCTGTCCTATCTGTCTGTCTTCTGTCTGTCCTGTTTGGCCTTCCTCTCCTGTCCTGTTCTGGTCCTATCCTGTTTCTCTCTGTCCTGTTCTGGTCCCCTATCCCCTCCTGTCGCTTGTCCGTCTGTTTGTCTCTTTCCTGGTCCTGTCCTGTCCTTTCATTATCCTGTCCTGGTCCTATCCTCTCCTGGTCCTGTTCTGGTCCTATCCTGTTCTGTCCTGTTCTGGTCTATCCTGTTCGTTCTGGTCTGTTCTGGTCCTTGTCCTGTTCTTTCTGTCCTGTTTTCCTGTCCTGTTCTATCCTGTCCTGTTCTGGTCCTTCCTGTTCTTGGTCCTGTTGTCTGGTCTGTCTTGTTTCTGTCTGACTCCTGTCCTGTTCTGGTCCTATCCTGTCCTGTTTGGTCCTGTCCTGTCCTGTTCTGGTCCTATCCTGGTCCTGTTCTGTCTGTCCTGTTCTGGTCCTGTCCTGTTGGTTCCTGTCCTGTTTGTGTCCTGTTCTGGTTCTGTCTGTCCTGGTCTACTCCTTCCTGTTCTGGTCCTTCCTGTGTCCTGTTCTGGTCTTCCTGTTCTTGCTCCTGTCCTGTTCTGGTCCTTTGTCTTCTACTGTCCGTCTGGTCCTATCCTGTTCTGGTCCTGTTCCTGTTCTGGTCCTTTCCTGTCTGTTTCTGGTCTTTGTCCTGTTCTGTCCTGTCCTGTTCTGGTTCCTATCCTGTCCTGTTCCTGCCTTTCTCATCCTGTCCTGCTATCTGTTGTCCCTGCCTGTTCTGGTCTTGTCTGTTCTGTCCTGTCCTGTTCTTGTCCTGTCCTTGTCCTGTCTGTTTTCCTATCCTGTCCTGTTCTGGTCCCTCTGTCCTGTTCTGGTCCTGTCCTGTTTCTCGGGTTCTGGTCCTGTTATGGTCCTGTCCTGTTCGGTTCTGGTCCTGTTTCTGGTCCTGTCCTGTTCCTGGTCCTATCTCTCCTGTTTCTGGTCCTGTCCTTGTTTTCATCCTGTCCTGTCCTGCTGGTCCTGTCCTTGTTTCTATCCTGTCCGTCCTGTTCTGGTCCTGCTCCTGTTCTGGTCCGTTCTGTTTATATCCTGTCCTGTTCTGGTCCTTATCCTGATCTGTCTGTTCTGGTCCTGTCCTTTTGTCCGTTCTGGTCTGTCCTGTTCTGGTTTCTATCCTGTCCTGTCCTGTTCTGGTCCTGTCCTGTTCTGGTCCTATCCTGTTCGGGTTTGGTCCTGTCCTGTCCTGTCCTATCCTGTCCTGGTCCTGTCTGGTCCTGTCCTGTTCTGGTCCTATCCTGTTCGGGTTCTGGTCCTGTTCTGGTCCTGTCCTGTCTGGTCATCCTCTCCTGTTTCTGGTCCTGTCTGTTCTGGTCCTGTCCTGTCTGGTCCTGTTTGGTCCTGTCCTTCCTGGTCCTTTCCTCTCCTGTTTTCTGGTCCTACTCCTGTCCTGTTCTGTTCTGGTTCCTGTCTGTCCTTCTGTTCTGTTGTGTCCTGTTCTGGTCCTGTTCTGTCTGTCCTGTTCTGGTCCTGTCCTGTCTGCGTCTGGTCTGTTCTGGTCCCTGTCCTTCCTTTTCTATCTTCTGTTCTGTTCTGGTCCTGTTCTGGTCTATCCTGTCCTGTTCTGTCTGGTCCTGTTCTGGTCCTGTTCTGGTCCTGTCCTGGTCTATCCTCTCCTGTTCTGGTCCTATCCTGTCTTGTTCTGGTATGTTCTGGTCCTATCTGTCTTGTTCTGGTCCTGCCTTTCCTGTGGTCCTGTCCTGTTCTGGTCCTGTCCTTGTTTCTATCCTGTCCTTTCTGTTCTGATCCTGTTCTGGTCCTGTCCTGTTCGGGTTGCTGTCCTGTTCTGGTCCTGTCCTGTTTCGGGTTCTGGTCCACCTGTTTCGGTCCTGTCCTGTTCGGGTCTGGTCCTGTTCTGGTCCTATCCTGTTTCTGGTCTGTCTGTTCTGTTCTTGGTCCTGTCCTGGTCTGTTCTGGTCCGGTCCTGTTCTGTTCTGGTCCTGTTCTGGTCCTGTTGGTCCTGTCTGTCTGTCTGTTCTGGTCTGTCCTGTGTCCTGTCCTTGTCCGTTTGGCAGAACAGGACCAGGACAGGACAGGACAGGACCAGAACTTGAACAAATTCCAAATTCCCGCACATTCCGTCAAGTATCCTGCGTCAGAGGCCTGACCAGTCTAGGGTTGTGACCCAAGCCAAGAAACTGCTTCAGCAGCACTGGTACTCTTCATAGAACATGGTGTGTGATGATGACGATGCACTCAAAATGCAAATAAATACTTCCACTACTTCTATAATGGCCCAAGTTACTCGCACCTACTTGTGGGGTCAGCCACAAGTCTTTCATGAACTGTAAGGCCAGGCCGACTGGAGGTGGCGGGGATTGTAATTTGTTCAGGGTGCCGGTGATAACTGAGCTACTCTTCATGAAAGAAACCATGGGACCTTTAGCATCCACCCAACGCATGCTAGCAGACAGGTCACCAGGATTAATGTCCATCTGAGGGATGGCAGGCACACTGCATCAAAAGAATATCTTCGCCATCCCTTCCTGCAATCTTTTCCACCTCCATTAACCCTCCCCATCACAACCTTTTTACTCACAAGTTACTTACTGTCTTTCCTGCCATGCACTCCTCTCATTTTGTCCTAAGCTTATGCCCTCGATTGGCTCAAACTGACCTCACTGTCATGACGTACCCTTTTACGACTCGCACTCTTTCTGAGCCATGATTTCACAAAAAAAAATTGAAAAAAAACAAGTAGTAACTTGCCTGTGAAGCACCAAGCCAACCATTTGGAGTCAGGTCAGGAATCAAAGCCCAACTATACAGTTTAAAGGTAACCTGACTACCTCCTATTGGATTTAAAATGATCCTCCAAAATGTTATCCACATTACCATTAGTTTACATTATAAGCACAAAACCACAAGGTGGTCAATTTTAATCTTTTCTACACCACAAATGAAACCAACCACACAAGTGGCACTTACCTTTTGTCATTCTATCTGACACATTTATTTTACATGAAGATAAATATTATATTACAGTGTGGACATCACATGTTAAAAGGTGGCAGCAGCCAAACCACCCAATGTTGCAGAAGAATTTCCATCCCACCACCCCCCACCCCCCAAAAATGAACCATTAAATAATAAATAAAAAAAGCACTGAAGTTTAATATGTGGTTAAGAAAACAAAAACAAACATAAAACAAACAGCGTTCATGCAAAAACAGGAGAAAAAAAAGACATTATAAAGCAGTGTGCAACGTGTCATGCACACTGACACACACGTGCATCTTTTGAGTAACCAGTATGACTGCCTGCTGGCACCAGCTAGCCTGGACAACCAGGCTCCCCCTGAGGTTTACATTTTGATCGAAACCAATAACAGAGAAAATAAACATACGAGGAATAAAACAGTGCATATACAAGAAGTGCACAACATGTTGTTTTGACCTAAAATGAAGAATGCCTGTGGCTTTAAAAACATGGCACAAATGGTAGTTCTTTTTGGGGATAAGTAGGAAGTAGCTGGTGATGCGTACTATTGCTACAGAACTGGCTGGCTCTGGAATAGGTGGGGTGACAACACCTGTCTGGAGTTTGGCCAGGTAGTAAAAGGTATCGGGGTGCATGTAACACAAGGCCAACCTTATATGAAGTGGCGGTAGGCCGCGTAAAGCAGTAAAGCAAAAACAATAAGGACAATTTGCGTCAGTGGGTCTTGCCAACCTCTCTCGAACCCCAATTGCCCAATTTGGCCCCTGTCAGCCAGTGTGCAGCTGCCATTTCCTGCGTCAATGCCCATGCTGCTATCCGATCTCGTCTTTGTTTTGGGCAGTGTGCTCGCCTCCCAGCTCCAGGCCTCATCCTCACTGATCTTTTGTTCCCCATTGGTTTTCTCTTCCCGATCAACTTTAAGCGTCTGCTCACTCTGCTCGACCTCCCTGCAACGCTCTCCGAAAGCCTCATCGACACACCTGCCATCGTCCAGTTTGAATTCATAATGAGTTGGTGAGGACAGTTCATAATCTCTGTTATCTGGAAATAATCTGTGGGAGGAAAACGACAGGAATGAGTAGGGAAGAATATAAGAAAAGTGCGAGGCATGATGTATAAAGGAGACAAAGGAGGAGGAATTAAACTTGATGGCTAAAAGCTATCATTGATACAAAATACCAATACTCAAAAGTCATCTTCTCCTCCTCCAGCACATTACAACTCAAATGTCTTGCCAATGCCATTCCATCCAAAGTACCATTTATGTACAATACTACAACATCAAATGAATTGTTCTTTGTTTGACTGGCTGGCTCAAAGGATATTAAATAAAGAAATGAAAATTCTCCAAACTGCTTAAACAGTGTCTGTACATATTGTATGTCAAATGAAAGGAAGGAGCAGAAGGAGGAAACTTTACCAAAAATTAATTAATTGGAATCCGTTTGTGAATGAGGTGTGTGGCTCCTTTGCCTCACGTGCACACAAGCCAAGTGTTGGTGTGAAGTGCAATTAATAGGTGAGGAAAGAGTATACATGTGGATCATGTCTCTGCTGGAAAAAGCTTCGAGTTTATCAACACCGATTCGGACATCATCTCCACTATGAGAGAGATGTGTGTCTATCTGTGTCGTCATTTTTGTTTTTCTCTGAGATGGCCAAACTGATGTTCGTCAAACTTTCAGAGGTTCATCAGTGAGTGAGAGAGTTTCAGCAACCCCCCCCCCCCCCCAAAAAAAAAATAATAGAAAATTTTGAGAAAAAACAACAAGCTGGATTTGTGTTTTTTAACTCGCTCTGGAGTGCCTCAGCCTTGTATCTATGTGAAAGGTAATATAAAATAATCCCGACCCATTTAGTAGGTGTAAGGAAGTGCTTTAGATCTCAACAACAAAAAATAAAGAAAAAAACCAAAATCTGATTTCTTCAAAATGCGAACAGGATGAGAAGAGCACCGGGCAATGCTGGGTACCCTGTCGTACTGTCTAAACAGACAGGACATCTATGTAATTAATATATATAATATAATAGTTTGGTTCAATCAATTTTGTGATGTTGCTGATCAGCCCAAAGAGACAAATCTTCCTTCCAGAAGCTGCCAGTTGATAAAATTAGGCAGACATGCAGACATATTTCAAAATGTTTCAACAACTGCAGTATCATGGTGACAGCAACAATCACAATACAGTCCCAACTAGAGGGGGAGCACTCGGGAGAGTGCAAAACTCCGCCGCCATACTGCTGGGCACTCAAGTGAACCTATATTTATATCATTAAATATGTCAAGTGCTGACAGTTATAGTTCTTTTCTCCAACATTTTTTTTTGGGGGGGGGGGGTTGGAAATCATTAAACATGTAAAATATGCAAAAGAAAAAATCGAAATTTTGTTCAAAAAAAAGTTGCAAAAATTTTTTTTTCTCTAACAATTTTTTTTGGGGGGGGGGGGGTTGGAAATCACTTAAAACATGTAGAAATGCAAAAAAAAGAAATCGAAATTTTGTTGAAAAAAAGTTGCAAAAATTTTTTTTTCTCAACATTTTTTTGGGGGGGGTGAAATCACTTAAAACATGTGAAAAATGCAAAAAAAAAATTTTTTCTCAACTTTTTTTGGGGGGGGGGGGGGGGGGGGGTTGGAATTAAAACATGTAGAAATGCAAAAAAAAAAAATTTTTTTTTCTCTAAATTTTTTTGGGGGGGGGGGTTGGAAATCACTTAAAACAATGTAGAAAATGCAAAAAAAAAAAATTTGGGGGGGGGGGGGGGGGGTTGGAAATCACTTAAAACGTAGAAATCACAAAAAAAAAAAATTTTTTTTTTTCTCTAAATTTTTTTGGGGGGGGGACAAAGTCCAAAATCTAATGGCATGATCCTTGGACCATACTAACCCCCCCCCCCCACCCAGTTTCGTCGAAATCCGTCGAGGAGTTTTCCGTAAATACTGTTCACAAACAAACAAACAGAAAGGGGTGAAAAAAATGTACCTCTGATCTTCGATGGCGGAGGTTAACTAGAGAGTTCATAGAACACCTTACCATGTGCAGTGTTGAGGAAAAAGGACATGGGCGGGTCTGCGAGCGGAAAATGTGATTAGTCGTGATTATGTAAAATGCCGTGATATTTTGTCCAAGTACTATGAAACAGAAGGGTTTTGAAAGTGACAAGAAGGTGATTTGTTGCTCTACAGTGTTCACGTATATAATTAAATTGAAATAAAGAGATTTTAAGGGGTCGTAGAAAACAAAAAGAAATTTGCAATTTATGCAGCGTCTTTTACACCACCTTATTTCACACGTTACATTAGTTCTTCGTCCATGTTGTTTGTGTTCTTTATGACGTCCTTAAAAACAGTAAGTTTCCTGTTTGGAATGATTTTCAATTTTGTTTGACTGCCAAGCAGGCAGACAGACTAAAACAACTGTCACTCCTCTCTGAACATGTGCGATCGGGACAAATTCAGATCCAAGGTACAGCTAAACTACAGGTTAGTTTTCCGATTCATGTTCAAAATATAACTTTTAAATGAAATCAAGTTGTTTCTCGATAATACGTTTGTAGACATCAGGACAGACAGACAAAGTGAACCAATTACTTAACTCCACTTTTCGCTTTGTGCGTGCGTGGAAGTACGCTTTGTGCATGACCATTGTGGTCAGAAAAAAAAAACAATTAGAGGCTAACTATACAGGGTGTCCCAAAAGTCTGGATCCATAGGCATTTTTCCTAATATACAATTTGATCTTTTTCTTTTTCTTTCAGATCCAAGATGGCTTCGAAACTAACAATAGAAGATCGAATTGAACTCATTCTCATGTCCGCAAGACAGGATTCTTCACATAGAGGAGTTGCTGCCGAATTCAAAAGAAAGCATCCTGATAAGCATCCAATAACACATGCCACTGTTAAAGTGTTTAAACGTTTTAGGTTCAGAAATGTTAAACGTTCTTGTATTCAGCGTATAAACAAGTGTCGCGAAGTCCAAGGCCGTCAATTTGAGCATTTACTGTAATAAAACTTCTAAAATAAATTTTTGCCTATGGATACAGACTTTTGGGACACCTTGTATATTTTCAAGTGGTATGTAAAGAAATTTTGTTGGTTTAACCAATTGTCATAGTTTTGTTGTTATTCAGAGAACGAATGCTATATTTATGGCAATAGGACATATAAAATGAAAGATGGCAAAAATATGAGAAATCAAAGACCAACTGGTGGCCCGAATGAAAATGTACCAATAGGTATTATTTAGATTAAATAAATACCATGCATCTCATCATATTGGCCTTTCCATAAAGTTCAACGTGCTTGTTGCACAGAGATCCTCGCAGAAAGACAAGTGGAAAAAAATAATTCCAGGATGAAACAATTCTCAAGTGAGTAGGGGAAGGGAGAGCAATTTGAAAACAAAACATATCTTACTCTGGCAAATCCTCCAACAAGATCTACACCACAGCGGAAGTTGGAGGAAGCATTGCAAACTATGATTAGACCTTTTATAAATAAAAACGAGAAAATGGAATTTGACGCAAAAAATGTCAATGGATGTGCCTCCGCCAGCATTATATGTCCTCCCACTGTTACGTTTGATCTTGATTAAAGGTCAAGAGAGTTTGCGAGACTGAGACAGACACATTTTTCAAAGGGCCCTTTGACCTTTTGAAACCAAAATGTAATCAGCTCATCTTTGTATCACTCTTGCCTTTGGCTGCTGAGACAAAAATAAAACCTTTCAGAATGAGCGAGATTTGTTCTTTTTAAGGTTTAATTTATCATCACTCAATAGGAACAACCACATTTGTTCCCTTGCTATCTTTCCAACAAAAGCTGACATCGGTCTTTACTCCAAGAAACCTGGGTCCTGGATGAATCTGGTCCTGCCCAATATGTTTTTCCCGAGATATAATGTGAAATGCAATTTAACCTAATCTCCCCTGTGGAATAGTCTTCCGGAGTCCGAAATCTTAAGCTTTTCACTACAGGATTTCAAATCTACTGCCCTCCCTTTCTTCATTGCTCCTCCTCCCCCACACCCATTTCTACTACTGAGCCTTATGACACCTCCTGCGATCCCTTTATCACCCTTATTCTGCAATTTCCTCTCCTTGTGCTCTTGTGCATCCTTTTGTTATCGTGACACTGTTTTCCCTTTGCCCCTTTGAGTCTGCCGATCCACAGTCCGTGTTCTGCTCTTCCATGAGCCTTGGTAAATGCATAAAGTTAAAAAAAAAAGTAGAATGCCGACACGTCTCCTTGTTTT
>CM068960.1:66439047-66460210 GCA_035128595.1 Eptatretus atami | reverse complement strand
GACGTCATCACCTGATTTTGTAACGTTAATTTTTAAAGTTCAGCCGAATGACATGGGGCCAATGCCATATACAATATATCTAACATATAATTTTAAGTTTTTGTTTGTCTGTACGTGCTAATCTCCTGAAAGGTAAAAGATAGGAGCTAACCACTGAAACAAAAAATGTCGGGATGGGCCCCGGGCAGGTTATAGTGTGTGGAAGGCCCTCGGCCGGGGGGGGGGGGAGGGGGTGTGTTTCCCCCTCACCAACCCCTTAGCCTATGACTGCATGGCCAATAGGGAACTGAATACTGGTGCTGCGCGTAGACTATGTATAGAAGATTAAATTCATTCAAAAAGAACACGGGCAGCGCCGGGTGCATTCACCTAGTAACGAATATAGTGGTCACTCTGGCTGGCGCTCGTGAACCAAAAACACACATAAAAGGTGATGAGAAATAAATGCACGATCATGAAAAGAAGAAAAAAACAAAATTGACAATTCATGAACAAACACCACGCAGCTACGGAATCGCACGACAGCATGTAGAGTTCAAGAAGACTTCTGTGCACTCCTGAACTGGTGCAGGGAATGAGTTTAAATTCGTAGTTATACATGGGGGGGGGGTACGGAAGGGGAGCTTTGGGGTGGGAGGGGGTGTAAGTGAGGATTTTAGGAGTGTAAAAAAAAACAGTCCCAGGGATTCAGAGTGGGGGTAAGATCCCATTTTTCTCTGTGTACATGTGCATCATATAGCACCACCTGGTGGATGTCATAATCTTAGAAGAAATAATATTGTTGCAGTTCTGCGAAACTAGCGCTCACCAGAGGCAATGGCACACAACATATAGCGGTCCTGAGACAGTTATTTCATTAGTTTTTGTTTTAGATAGCCCTTTCTTATTGTGTCTTGGGTTTGTGGGCTGGATGCGCTGCGTGGACTTTAGGTAGGTCCTTATTCCCATCCTGTATCTATTTTATTTACTTTGTTGCACAAGCGACCTCTCTATCACGCAAGCATGCAGACCACAGCAAAAAGGAAGCTCAAGTATACGCACGCCCTTTCACATTCAAACCTCACACCATTATTCAAAGGACATTTCACTTTAACCTTCAACAGACTCAAACCACAATGCTACAACATTTCCTCTGACCACCACAACACCTTTATAATAATTCCCCCACACCATCAGACCACAACCTAAGCTCGCTTACCATCACCATCAACTGCCACAATCACAACACCTGAACTACTGCCTCCGCAGGCGTTCACCACCTCCCTCTGGACCAGTTGGAGACGGGGGGGGGGAGAGCACACACATCATGGTAGGTGCTCGGGTCTGGATGTTCTGGCATCTATCTCAGGGCACGAGTGCGCGCAGGGCTCAGTGCAACGTTGTGTGGCTAGCCCTAGCGTTCCGCTCAATTACGGCCCTCAATTGGTGTCTGGTGCATGTTCGTGGCCATAGAGAGCAACCCAATGCCCTCGTGCCATGTTAACCTGGGAGCTCAGTCGCATGGCCGAGTGAGGGCATTTCTGCTGCCAAAGCCTCACATGGGCAGAGCTAGCACCGGCGTAATGGTCTGTATACCAATGGGGGCGCTGGAGAACACCCGTCGCTCTACCTGTTCCACTCTCAAGCAACGCCCCCGCCGAGGGATTATAAAAGAGAGCTCGGTTCTCTGGCTGCTCTTCTTGTTCTTGGGGTCATGGTGTTGGGAGCGAACGGAGCTTGACGGAATGGAATGGAGCGAGGCAGAGTCAGTGGAGCGGAGTTAGGAACGAGCAGGAAGGCCAGACACCAGGCCGAGCACAGTACGAGTCAGTTAAACACTTACACGCACAGACCTCTTTACACTCACGTGAGGCCGATTCTCTCACACGTTCTTTTCTTTATTTCCAAAGCCCTCTGACCGACATCTTTACACCTTCCTCTTTGCACCTCATCTGCCAGTCATCGCACCCCTCATTGTTCACCTCCCTCTGACAACGCACAACAGAAACCCCCAGTTTTCCTACCCCCTTCCCCCTCCTCAGCGACTGGAAAGCGCTGGCCCGTCAACCGCACAAGATGACAAAGCTGTCGCAACCACCTTGTTCTCTCATTTTTCTTGCTCTCTTACCTTCATCAGGGAATGATTCTAATGGCGCCTGTCATGTTGGTGTAATATAACATTGTAGAAGTACTAGACGGGTTAGCTCTGCACTGTGCCTCTCAGTGTTTTTGTAACTACTTGCATTTCTTTTCCGCACCTCATCAATCCTTGCTTTCCCCTGCTGCACATATTGCTTTTGTATTGAAACCTTTGATGATTGTGCCACATACTTTCCCTCACTCTCGCTTGTAATAAATTCCTTATATTATAAATGTACCCATTTTGTTGAGTCTTTTCGTCCATTGGTCCAGCGTAACCTGCATGTAGTGGAACAGGCAAGTTTTACCCCACCAATTGTCTCTTGTTAGCCAGTGCGTACTTTGTAGCTCCGCTCGGCTGCACCTGATCAGGTAAGTTAACACAAGTACGCATCGAGGGCACAAAACTCGCTTGGTGCGGTTAATCCACCGAAAACAGTAACACGCGAAATAGTGACATCCTGCCGGGATTGGCCGTACCAATCGACGTTCGTGGTTGCTTAACAACCTGCCGGAGCAGGGAGTTATCCGTGCTCGGTGGCTTCAGGACCGGGCGTTTGGGAGGAACTCAAGCGCTTCCCCACGTGGCAAAACTCGAAACCCAGATCCGTAACAATATTAGACAAGTCATAACTAGAACGGCACTCAGTGGAGCGCATACCTCTGCCAGGCTGAACAGTTTATGTTTTGTATCCCACTGATAGGACGGTTCTGCATCTGGTCCTGAACTAAAATAGAATCGGCTTGTTCTTGTCATCTAACCAACTCATCCACCAAGTTTTGTCATAATCCGTCCACAACGTTTTGAGATATCATGCTATACATCTTTTTTGGCCCTCACTCTCAATGGTGAAGAATCACTTGCGAAAATTAAAAAAATTCTTGGGATCCGAATCTTTAACAAAATCAAATCAATTCCTGCTTATCACACACCCAACCCGGACACCACAACTTTTTGAGATATCCTGCTCGCAGAAAGACAGCCAGCAAAACAAACAAAGACACAGAAAGAAACGTGAAAACATAACCTCCGTTCACCTTTGGTGGCAGAGGTATTAATGTACAGTCTACACCCCTGTTCTTCAGTGCACAGCCCACGAGCCACTGGCAGCCCCTGACACACTTGAAATGTGAAAACACCTCATTATAATCTGCTATAAATACCATAAAATTGACCCAATGGTTTCAAATGAGTGTTACAATGTGAAGCATAAAAGTACCATCGCTACATCAGGATATGGTTGCAGTATACAAACAATTATGCTTACAGCCCAGTTAACCACAACGAAGAAGAGTATGTGGATGCAGGGCCTAATAACAGCCATTAACAAGTCCTGCAGGCGGTGTGGCGGCTCTCACACTGATGTCTTATCAGCAAAAGTGGCCCCCCTCTAAAACAATCATGAAAAATCACTGGTCTACACCAAAGACATCACAGAAGTGGGGGAATTAACCCATCTGGTAGGACGTGCTATTTGCCAGTAAAGATTAAGTGAAGCTGTGTGCGTGCGTGCGTGCGTCCTCCACAACTCCAAAACTATGAAATCTAGCAACTTGAAACTCTGCATGGACACAAAGGGAACTCCAAGGAAGTGCATGAGTAAACAATGGGTGTTTGTGATAATTAAAACACTTTTGAAGAATTAATGGCCTTATTTAATTATATCCTTTATCAGATGCATCCTCGGCCACCTCACTCTCGATGGTGTCTAAAGGCGCATCCTGGGTTACCTTGCTTGGGTCTTAATTCACCTTTTTTGGCTTGCTCAACAATGCCTGGACTTAGAACAGGCCACAATGATTTCTTCACAACAAAGTTTTTTTTTTTCTTCACTTTCCTCAAATATTATCGAATGCCTGATCATTATACCTACGAATCGCTGGATACATTACAATGCTTATAAAAGGCCAGAGATGCCAGAGTTTCTGGCTTTATTTCATTACAGCACATGCCATAACCTCGAGAATCTCTTAAACCAGGTAGAGTTACAAAATTTAAGCTCCAACAATGAACTTGGCAGCAGGTCCAACAGCTAAAAAAAAGTGTTCATTTGTCGAATTCGGACATATTTGATATGTTGGACGTCTCCGGAAGGAGTGTGTTTAATATGACGGTTTGGCGATCGCTAATTACTTGCCAAGCGAGATGTTCCATATGAACCGTTTCGTTGGAGTGCTTAAGCCACTTGGTGAGCACTCCACAATATTCACACCGTCACTGAATACTGTACATCTATCCATCCATCTATTGGGACCATACTCTGTGCAGAGTGTTGCTGCTGCCGAAGCAGTCTCCTGGGCTGTTGGGCACAATCCTGGATGGGTCGCCACGCCGACGCAGGATACCAGCAAACTGGTACTCATTTTACCAACCTCGGAAGGATGACAGGCTGAGTCAACCCACCTGATATTAATTCAACAGCCAAGCGGGATTTGAACTCAGGACCCTCGGATCCCAAGCCCACTACCCGAGCCATTAAGCCAACACCAGGCATATACTGCATATCGATTGACTTCAACAATGGTCAGGGGCCACTCGCCTGAGATGGCCCGCATTGCTCTGCAGTCACCGGCATAGATAAATAAATACAAATTTTTACCAGAGTTGGTGTCAAAGCCACCCAATGCTCGCCTGTTTATACATTTATCGTTTTTTTAAAAGATGTTAATAATTAATATTTTTTATAAAAGCATTGCAGTGGTCTGATCCAAATAATTTTAAAGCAATATATGTATTTGTATATTGCAATCAGTAACAAGAGCGCAAGTGAGCACAATATACGCCCGAACAGAAGGTATATACAGAATTGTGCTACTACATGGAAAACAGCATCCTGGTTGCCATGGCAACCACTTTAGATGATGAACGTATGTCACGACACACCGTCTCCACAGTCTGTACCTATGTACCGAATATCAAACGTGAAAGTGGAAAACTTTGGGATTAAGAGTGCGGACAGGAACGGACGGACAGAGACAGACCAGACGACAGACAGACAGACGGACGACCGTTATCGACATAATACGCCCGATAATATAATATATATATATAATATATATATATATATATATATATATATATATTATATATATATATATGTCGGGCGTATAAAAAAGTGTGGTAGATAAAAACATCAGAAAGGAAAAAATAACTTGCACCAAAAACTTTAACATTTTCACGCTCACGGAGCGGGGTATCGCATAGCTCTCTGTTCTTCGAACAGGCAAGCTAAGAAAAGAAAAGATGTTTCGTTAACATCACGGCAGTATAGCCGAGATGTATGAATGCTCGCTCCAACCTGTCTAGCCTGGGTTTGAATCCCGACCCAACGATAAACGGTCATCCTGGTGTTTCACAAGCAGGGTGATTCATCATTGTGTGTGCCATTAAACTGGACATCACATCTGCCAGAATCCCCCCCCTCTCCTTCCCCTTATCTCTAATCCCCACCTCCCTCTCTCTCTCCACATCTCTCCCCCTCTCCCTACCTCTCTCTCTCTTTCCCCTCTCCTACCTCTCTCTCCCCTCTCCCTCTCTCCCTTCTGTCTCACCTTCTCTCTCCTCTCTTGACCCCTTTCTCTCTCTGCCATTCCTTCCCTCTCTCTGCCACCCCTCTCCTCTCTCTCTCTCACACCCTCTCCCTCCTCCCCCTCTCTCTCTCACTCTCCTCCCCACCTCTTTCCTCCCCTTCCTCTCTCCCCACCCTTCTCCTCTCTCTCTTCTTCCCTCTCTCTCTCTCTCTCTCCTTCCCACCCTCCTCTCCCTTCCCTTTTTATTTTAGAAATGTCATTAAACAGTTGAACAAATACTTTTATGGAACAGACTTGAAGGTATGGGCTTTGCAAATTAGAAACAGCTTACTCAGTTTGTGTTAGATCTTCAACGACCATTGACTTCTCAGCTGCAGGGCCTCCATTGGGTCTCTCTGTCGAGCGTTTTGGAGGCCGTGGGGGTGGGGGAGGAGGGGTGGAAGGCGGTGAAGGAAAAGGGGCAAAGTATGGCCATTCCTCAGGTGACATATTTTCATCTTCTTCATCCAAATAGCCCTCCTCCTGGCAGAAAAAAATGCACACAAAAATGTCAGTTACAATAACGACTGAACAGCCCCAGTCAACAGCTAACTATAAAAGCGTCTCTCAGTTCTTTACCTGATAAATTGCAGTGATTTTATCCAATTTGGCTTTTACTTGCCAGGGAATAAACCAAACCAACTCAACTTACCAATTGTTTAAGACATCAAAAACAAATAAACAGCTAGCAAGTGCTAATGACAACCCATGTTGCATCCCATTACCTGGCCACAGGCATCTGCACTCAAAAGATGCATGCCCTGGATGATGGCAAGGAATGAGAACCGCAGCTGAGCCGGGGTTTGGATCAAACCCATACGAAACCTTCGCAGGTCCAGCAGCACCTGGTACACGTCTGGCTCGCCCCGGGCTGCATGCTAGGAATGATTGCACCCAACCATAGTTACGAACTCCACGACAGCAACAGAATTATTACACAAAGTAAGTTGGGTACTGCAGCAGAAAAGCAAAGTTCACCAGAGCAAGGCAGGAATCTACGAGGCAGAACGTGCCCGAACGCCCGATGCCGGCACTGCAGTGCACAACAATGGGACCAAAAGAGGGATCGAGTACACCTGAGCGCCGCACACGCATCAGGAATGCCAGGAATGCCGCTGGTGAGTCGGGCACACCGAAGTCAGGCCACGACGTGTAGTGGAAGTGCAAAACCTCCCGTCTCTCCGCCGTCTGAGGATAACAAAAGAGATAAGTACTTAAAAGGGTGAAGAGGCATTACCACAAAACAGGGATTCCTGGGAAAACAAAATTACTTCAATTTATCAGGTGAGCCACGACCAGCTGTGACAAGCAAGTGCTGTGTAGGATATACCGATAAGCACTCCAGCATTAGACGGCTGATGGTGAAGTACTCTTTTGGTATGGATGAAGCCAGTGTGAGTCGGTAGCCGGTGTCAAACACCATCTCTGGCTCATCGACTGTCGGCCAATACTGTTCACACTTCACCTACAAAACAAAATGGAGGAAGAGGAAATTACCAGGGTCAACATGATAGAGAATCAGAACGTACCACTTTCAATGCTATAATTTATCACCTTTCCAACATGCCCAGCAACCGCATCACTCTATGCTCAATCAACTCATCCCTTGTTCCTCCAATGTACTCCTTTTCTTTTTTTTTCTTTTTTTTTCCAGCTGAAGAACCATGGCTCATTTCCAAACAATCTCCACATTCATTACTGCTGACAAAAGCAATAATTTGCACCATGTTCTTCACCACACACACACACACACACACACACACACCACCATCCCCAATCGCTTTGCTTGTTTCAATGTAAAGTGATGCCTCCCTATGTGCAAGCCTCACCAAGCCTTTTTCAAGCACACGGTTCAGCATAACCACTGCCCGTGACTGTTGTTCCCACACCATCTGCCAAAAATGGCTGCAGGTGAGTGGCAAAGGACCCTGTGGGAGAAACAAGATGCAAGGAAGAGGAGTATTTAGGCCGAATGGTGGTGATATCACAGAGCAAAATGGAGATGGAGCATCATGAACAAAAGGAGTCACAAGATGAGAATAGGTGGAATGTGAAAGCCTGCTGAGGTAGAAGTGGACAATATAATGACAAGTACTGATGGGGAGAACAAGATAAGGCATTAAGAATTATAGTGAAATCAAATTACCATAATCTAGTAATGATCAAGTCCATATTAGTGAGTGGTTGCTCGAGTGATGGACATGCTTAATAGTGGTTCGCTGGATATAATTTGACTACTGAGCATGGCTGGTTATTTGTTATATCGAGGTCAATTGATCACAATTATCTCCAGTATTTTAAAATTCTTCAATCAGGGCTGCCAAGACATTGCATTTTGCAGAAGTTTAAGTACAGTAAGGTACTTCATTGTTTCCTCTAAGCATGTGCATATCCGTGTTTTTTGCTAAACGTGTGCACGGTTCGTTTGTTGATTGTGTACATGTGTAAATGTTAAAATCTACCAAGTCAATAAGTGTCTGTCTGTCTCTCTGTCTCTACCCCATGTCACCTCCCATCCCCCTCTCTCTCCACCGCACATCTCCTCCCATCCCAGTCCTTCCCTCCCTCCTCCTACAAAAAATAAATGAAAGAGTGCTTATGCTAAAACAAACCTTTACCTTACGTCCGAGACGTAAAAATATTTAACTTATGTTTTTTAAGTGAAACGTTTTTTCACCTAACGGACATTAAAAAAAGGACCAACAACAACATTTAATCCCATATAAGTTAAAGATTTGTCAAAGAGCAATTACGTTACATAATCCCTCCCTCCACACCTCCATCTCCCACCTCCTCCCATCCCAGCCCTCCCAAAAAACATTTAGTCAGTGTACACTACTGGTCAAAACTTTTAGAACACCCCCATTTTCAGTTTTTACTGAATTTTAAGCAGTTCAAGTCCAGTGAATAACCTGAAATGGTACAAAGCGAAGCAGTAAACTGCCAGAGGTTAAAAAAAAAAGTTTAGGTTACCAAAAACTGAAAAATAATGTAAATTTCAGAGTTGATAAAAAAGCTCTTTTCAGGGAACAAGTAATGGATTAGCAACTGCAGCTGTTCTGCAGCAATGGAAGTAAATTAAGCCTTGAAAGTTGATGCAAACAATTCCGACAGGTGTCCCAACTTTTGTTGATTAGTTACAAACCCTGTCTGTATAAAAGCAGTGTTGGAACAGATTGTGTTGCTACACATTCTGAAGCATTATTTGGACAATATTGCACTGCAGGAAGTAGTAAGACAATCAACAAGAAGGACGACAGTACATATAACCCTTAAAAAGTGTAGTCTTTCCTCTTAGAGAAATTGCAAAGAACCAAGGTGTCAGAAGAAGCCAAGGTGTCAGTGAGTATAGTTTCCTACACCATCAAAAGGCACTTGGAAACTAGAGGAAACTCCGACAGGAAGAGGTCTGGCAGACCCAAAGCCAAACACAATCAGAAGACAAGTTTCTCAGAGTCAACAGCTTGCGTGATAGGCGGCTCACAGGACAGCAGCTTCTTAACACTGGTCGAAGTAAGGAAATCTCATAGTTTCCAACTGTAGAAGAGAGAAGACTCGAGCTGCAGGGTTTGACAGGTCAAGTGGCAGTAAGAAAGCCATTGCTAAGATGGCAAAATAAGAAAAGAGGCTTGCCTGGGCTATGAAGCACCGCCAGTGGACTACTGAAAACTGGAAAAGGTCTTATGGACCGTGAATCAAATTTGAAATCTTCGTTCATCACGCAGGTTTTTGTACGCCACGAGTAGGCAAAAGTATGTTTCCTCAGTGTGTGACACCAACTGTCAAACATGGAGGAGGAAGCGTAATGACCTGGGGCTCTTTTGCTGGATCCAGAGTCGGCAACTTGCACAGAGTGATTGGCACCCTCAACCAAAATGGCTACCACAACATTTTGCAGCGCCACGCAATACCCTCTGGTCTACGCCTACTTGGGCAGGGGTTCATCCTACAGCAAGATAACGACTAAAAACATACCTCCAGGCTATGTCAGAACTACCTTAGAAGAAAAGAACAAGACGGTAGGCTTCAAATCATGGAATGGCCATCACAGTCTCCAGACTTAAACCCGATCGAGCTGGTTTGGGATGAACTGGACAGAAGGGTGAAAGCAAAGCAACCTACAAGTGCAACACATTTGTGGAAACTTCTGCAACAGTGTTGGAAAGAACTTTCCGAACAATATTTGATTTCCATTGTAGAAAGAATGCCATGAGTATGTTCGGCTGTTATATCTGCAAAAGGTGGCTGCTTTGATGAGTCAAAAATTTAGATTAAATTTTGTTCAACAAAACGATTCCATGATTTCTTCGTTATCTGCAATTGTTTATTTGTTCTATGCTTTAATTTCAAAATACATTGAAACATTAAACTGCTTAAATTTCAGTAAAAACTGGAAAAATGGGGGTGTTATAAAACTTCTGAGCGGTCGTGAAAGTCAGAGATTTCTCCAAGAGTAATTATGTTGCATGAAACACCAACAACCGGTTTGACGGCGGAAATAAATGTTGCAATTACGTTCTATATATTTCGCAGATTTAACTGACGATTAATCCATTATGCGAAAGAATAAAGAATAACTTACTGAGTTGGAGTAAAGACGTGTACATAAACTAGAAGGGCACTCTTTGACGTCGGCAGATATGCCTCTGCCCACATTATTACATCATTATACATATTTGTACCAGGTTTGATTTAGATACCTGAACCCAGATTCTAAATCTATAAAAATAAGTGTGCGTGTCCTCCATAACTCCAAAAACATGAAACCGAGCAGTTTCATGCAAACTAAAGGAACTCAAAGGAAGTGCATGAGTGAAAATTGGGTGTTTGGGTTAATTAAAACACCCCTTTTGTTGAAACACCCATTGTGAAGTTAATTAACGGCCTTATTTACTTATATTCTTTATCAGGCGATCCTCGGCCACCTCTCTTTATATGGTGTCTTAAGGCATTTCCTGGATTACCTCGCTGGGGTCTGAAGCCGCCATGTATTTTGGCCTGCTCAACCAGGTCTCGACTTAGAAAAGGCCGCAATGATTTAACGATCAAGTCTTTCTTTTTTTTTCTTCACTTTCCTCACTCGTATCATTGAATGCCTGTTCATCATTGCTACAAATCGCTGGGTACATGGCAATGCTTATAAACGCCCGGAGACAACAGCGTTTGTGGCTATATTTAATTTCCACCCATACCACAACCTCGAGAATCTCTTACTCCAAGCCAAATTACAAAATTTAAGCTCCAGATTTGAACTCAGCAGCAGGTCAGACACTAAACAAAGTGTTCATTTGTCCAATTCGGACAATGCTTTTGCATTTCAGGGTGCATAGTTTTATCGACGGAAATTGGTAATCTATAGCCCTATTTACTTGAAGCAAGCAAGGCTATGGTCCCTCCTTCTCCAGATATGCACAAGAAAATGTAAAATTGCCAAGCATTAAAGTTAACTTTTTCTCCTGTTTGGCCACCTATATCGAGTGAACAAAAGATTTAGGAATGTGCCAAAATTAACCAGCTTCATGCTGGTTTCATTGAGTGCAACGGAAATAATTAACCAGCAGTATCGACGCAAAGGTGCCCGTGCCGAGGTTCTCTGTGGGGAATCTCTGGAGTTAGGAAGGCAAAATAAATTAAAGATCAAATTAAAAGAAAGACCGAACGATTAACATAATGGGAGGATTAGGGTGAGTGAAGCAATGGATTAGGATGAGTAAAGCAACTTTGAAAAACATCCACTCAAATATTTTTTCTATCAGGAATGGATTTTCCCTTTAATACATCTTAAATATCAATGGGATTTTGAAATTCCATTAAAACGATGTTTTCCAGGAACACATCTATGACAGAAATACCTGGAAGTGCGTGTGTGTAGAAAGCATAACATAACATTATCTTTGACTGCCTCCGCTCAGTCGCCACTCGCTCCTCACTTGCATACCCGCCAACACTCTATCTGACGGCTGGTGTTAGGTATCGAGTCCGTCGTCAAAGCGACTGATCGCCGCGCCTCCCGTGATCCTCCGTTCAGTGATCATCGTCGCTTCCACCCGCTCCCTCCCTCCTCTCTCGCTTCCACCCCCCTCCCCTCCTCGCACTGCCTTCTCCCAGAGTGTTTAACGAAATGTGGTAAGGCGTCTCTCTCCCCTCCCCCTTCCTCACTCTCTCCCCCTTCCTCGCTCTCCCTCTCTTCCTTGCTCCCCCCCCTTCCTCGCTCTGCATCCTCACTCCCTCCTCTCCCCCACCTCCCGTCCTCGCTCTTCACCCCTCTTCTCAAGTTCCCCATTCTACTAATCCTGGCTCCCCCACCCCCTACTCCCCTCTCTCCTTCCCCCCTCCCCTCCGTCCTCATTTCATTCTCCCCCCTCCGTCCTCTATCTACCCCCTTGCTCGTCTTCTCTTCTCCCCCCTCCTCTTCACCACCCCCCTCCCCCACCTCTATCCTCACCCCCTCTTAATATTTCCATTAGCGAAGCAACGGGTTGTATTTGCTAGTATTAAACAATTCTGGTTGCCAGACCATGTGTTTGAATCAGGCTGATTAAAACGTATATTCCCCATGACTACGAATTCATAATTGTGGAAGTTTCAGTGTCGATTGATGAAGCGGTTCAAGAGAAATAATTTGTTAAAAGATTTTCATTCAATCCAATATGGCTGCCAGACTGTGACCTATTAATTATCATGAACAACCTGGTATCCGAAGGCTTGGGGAACATGGGGGTGAAGTTTCCCCTCGATCTGTCAAGCCGTTCTGGAATAGGAGGTTTTTAAAGATTTATTCTTCAATAGCTGCCAAACCATGTGACCAATGACATCATAGGGGGAAACTTTTTGGTCCTCATGGATAAAAGATCATACCTGTAAAGTGTTGCCTATCTGTTCAGCCATTTAGGAGAAGATTTTCAAAGGTTTTTATGTTAAAAAACAAGCAAAAAACAAACAAACAAACAAAAATATATAATATATACTAGCGATACCCGTGCACATGCACGGGTTAGCAGTACAACATAGCTGGTAGCAGACGACAGACCATACACGGGGAATGACAAAAATATGCATTGTGCAAAATGCAAGTGGTACTATGGAACGCCAAGACTTCCCAAACATTGTCGGCATGTCCGCTAAGTGCCACAGCAATTTCATAGGGATCGTGTGACGGCGAGCCGAGTTTTTAGTGTGCAAGCTTGGTATTATAATAGAGATGGCTGCTGAACCACATGACCGACAATGTCATCAAATTCCCCCCGCCCCCGTACCATTATAGCCCTCGATGATCGGATAAGCGTCTAATCAAGATAAGTGTTTGATGTAAGCATATGACATCAATAAATAAATAAATAATAACACTTATTTCCCATGGAGAGTTTCCCATACTTGACATGTGCAAAGTTTCATATTTTTTTCCATGCAGCGGTTTCAGAGATACTGAAGTCCAAAAGTTTTCCTTTTTTCCAGCATGGCTGCCACACCACGTGAACTATGATGTCAAAATTATCATTAAAACCTTCCACATGAGTCGTCGCACCGATGGTGAAAATTTTGTGTGAATCAGAATTCTTGCCCTTGAGAGCACGCGGGTTCAGTTAATGGTACAGCATCATGGGCTTCGTCATACAGTCCCCTTTTGCGTAGAGAAGAGATACCCGATCCATCGTGGCCTTGGATCCTGATGTTGCCCCTTCGTGCTTCGAGATAAAAGTTCACGCTGGCATTTTTTTTTTCAAAAAAGGCCGGTCTCATCAGTGTTGAACACCTGCTCTGGCAGGTACTCCTTCTCCTCGATGAGTTGTGCAAGCTGATCAGGGAACGTTTTGGTCACCTCGTGGTCCACGGATGCACACTCGCCTGTTAGTTTGATTTTGGGGAGACCGTAGCACTTCTTGAAGTGGTAAAACCATCCCTTGCTCGCTTGGAATAGACTGGGGCCGCTCATACCCACGTCACTGGTGCTAGCACCACCCGTACATACATATGCATCGCCTATGCACAAATGAGATATCCACTTGAAGGCATGTTCTTCTGTGCATTGTCCTCAATCCATCACTGAGAGCCATCTCCATACGTTCTATGTGGACATCCTGAATGTGGGTGACCACTTTGGTGCTCGGTACAGCATTCGCAGCAAAACTTTCACAGCGTTCGCAGTAAGTAGCAAACGGTGGATTCATTTCCTCCATACAGTCTGCCCACAGAAGCCACACTCGACAGCCAGTCCAATAGATCCACTTTGTGACTCAGGCTCATCACTTTCTTCTGCCTCTTGGCAGTCGACGAATCTCTGGCACTGGTCTTGCACTTGGGAGCCATGTTTGATCAATGAGCAAATTAGTGGAATGAGAGGCAACACAAAACAAATGAGCAGAAAAGATTTGTTTACCTGCAAACATCCTGTCAAATTATATTTTAATTTGAGATCCTGTATTTGCTGTCATGTTCATTTCATTCAATTAAAGATTATATTACGCTAAAGTTGTTAATTGTAGTTTTACACTGTTGATTTGTAAAAGCTGTTCCAGATTTTAAAAGCATGGATCAAACATGCCATCCTGTTTAATTTGGATACTGATGAGGATATTGGTAATGCCTTTGTCTAATAAATAAAATTCATCACCTATTTGTCTGTTCGTGTTTTTTGCAAAGACCACTGGGCCGACAACCACCACATTTGGAACACCAAGTTCAACCAGGGAATTGTCCCTGGGGTATTTTCATCCACCACCTCAGCCTTTGAAGACCCCGGAGACCTCCACGACCCTTTAAGACCCCAAATACCTTTAAAGACCCATTATGACCTCAAAGACCCTCAAGACCCCAAAAGCCCCCAACATCTTTCAGCTAGCTTGGACGCTTGACCATTTAGAGCTTTAGACCATTTTTACATGCTTGAGAGATTATATCCTTTCGACCACTGAGACACCAACTACAATTGGAACGTAACCTTTAGACCATCTAGAACCTTTGAAGCACCCACCACACAAACATCTATAGACTTCTTGCAAAACACAGACAATACTTTTTTCAGAAAGTAATGCGCAAACTCGACTCACCCAGAGAGGGTGGGTACTCTACTATCTAATATCTTACCTGCCGCAGGGAAGGGGTGGGAGTCCAGAGGAAGGGGGTGGGTGAAGCAGGGGAAGAGGTGGGAGGAGCAGGGAAGGGTGGGGGAGGCAGGGGAGGGGGTGGGAGGAGGCAAGGGAAGGGGTGGGAGAGGCAGGGGAAGGGATAGGGTTGGGTAGGAGGGAAGACAAAGAGTGTGTGGGAGGGGGGAGAGAGTGCAAGGGTGGGTGGGAGGATGCAGGAGATGGGTGGGAGAGAGGATGCAGGAGAGGGGTGGGAAGAGGGAGGTTAAGAGGTGGGTGGGAGGGAGGAGGCAAGGGAGAGGTGTGATGATGGAGGGGAAAGGGTGGGAGGACAGGAAGGGGTGGGATGAGGGACTCGGCGTTGCTGGGCAATGCTGGGTACCTTTAGCTAGTGTTTAATATTGTAACAGTCGTCGATGGTTTTTGTTGCCTGGAAAGAGTCTGATGGGTCGTATCAACACAACTGCAACGATCAATCACTTTCTTTGGGGTCTTCCTCACCAGATCACATGTCTAAAAGCCACAATACCGTACGAATTGGAGGTCTGAATCCACTGAGCGTCACGCCGATGAAGCACCATGTTATATGCAAATGAGGCCGAGTGAACCTGACGTGTGACACGATCCAGATGAATGGTGTTGACTCACCGCAGCCAATTAGCACTCATGATCTTTCTTAATCACTCCCAGGAGAAGCGCGACAATCAAAATTCACCCCGAGACCAGATAGATTTAATAAAGAAACGATAATAGTCATGGAGAGGGAAATATACAAGAGGCAATAAAAGAACAAATAACCATTACGTAATAAATAAACAACCCCCTTACCCACTACCGAATATACGTGCCCATGATACCAACAAACAAACAGGAGATCCTTAAATATCCTATGCCTTCGGGCCCAATCAAGCTCAACACCGGAGAAATACACAGATAAGAGGCATACAAGACAGGAAATACCCAAGCTGTGACGGCGTGGCACAGCTGGAGCTGGCGTGGCACAGCTTGAGTGAAGCAATTACCAGGTCTGGCATGTCCTTCCAGGAGCTGCGGTCCACCCGTGAGGAGGAGGGGGAGGTGTGGCTGGTGGGGTGGGGGAGTGGCTGTCCTTCGGCAGCCCAACAGACTGATGTAGCTTTCTCTTCGATCTGGCACCAAGGTATCTCCGTCCCTTCCCCTCAGTGCACCCGCCTTTCTCGCCTTGGGCATGCACATTATCAATGACGCACCACACCCATCCCCTCTCTCACTCACTCATTAATGTGAATGTGCCGGTCTCATGACTATTTTTCTTAAAAAAAAAATTTTTTTCTCGTGAACGACCCGGTCGATGACGAAATGCACTCATGACCATTTTGTTCATTGCTATTTACACCCATCAGTTTTCATATAAATCCCTTTCCTTGTTGTATTGTATTGTTATAAAAATATGGTATATAAGTTTTATTAAACAACTGTAGGAAAGTAAAATAATATGAAGTGTTTTTAATCAAGGGTCTGCTCTGAGTATGTGCCGCATGTGGCTGAAGTTGAATAATTTCTGGGGGATGTGATTGTACCGCTGATGCAGTGGCCCTTGTAGGTTAGGGCAGTGATTTGGCTAGCGTGGTGGTGATAACTCACCTACTCTTCATCAAAAGACACTAGGGAATCTTCAAATGTCCACCAGTAATAAGCGCTGGCAGTTAAAACCAGAGGGTGTTACTGGAAGTCTCAACCAATCAAATTTGCCGCTTGCAGATTCCCCCCCCAAATGTCCTTGTTTCTCAAGACTGCACAGGGTAAGGTGTTTGATGAAGTCTCTTGTGGTAAGAATATTGGGAATGCCTTCATGTTTAATTTGGATATTAGTCATACCTTCATGTTTAATTTGATACTAGTCATACCTTCATGTTTAATTTGGATACTAGTCATACCTTTCATGTTTAATTTGGATACTAGTCATACCTTCATGTTTAATTTGGATACTAGTCATACCTTCATGTTTAATTTGGATATTCATGAGGATATTGGCCATGTTTTCATGCTTAATCTGGATGTTGGTCACACCTTCATGTTTGATGTGGATAATGGTAATGCTTTGATATTTAATATGGATATTGGTCTTGTCGTCGTGTTTAATTTAATCCACCTGTTTGTCTTTTCAAAATGAACCCCTCCCCCACCACAAAGGATTGGCCTTGGTCAGCCAAACTTGGCACAGATGTTTGTCGTTTCGCTGTCATTTCCATCCAACGTCTCACATTTTTCCCAGCTTGGTTGAGTTTTCTGATGTCATTGGAAAAGAAATCCTATTTTTGGCTCTGAACCTTTTTGTAAAGGGGGTAAACTTGATGAATCCCCCTCCTCCTCTCTCCCAAAACTATAGATGCACATTTTCATGTGCAAAGAAAGCAGTAAAATGCATACAAATAAACAGAATAGAACTCTCTTTGCATTAAAAAACAAAAACATTCTGGAGTTAATTGTTTATGACCTAGGAAAGGGAACCCATACTCTCTTCAACACACTGATCCTCCCTCACCTGAGTGAGGATGTACTTTCTGCCAGCTTCCGGCACGGTGACAAGGCTGGCATTGATGTAATCATTCTCGCCTTGCTGCAGCCTAACTCGGCTTTCGTCGACTGCACACAAGAAACACGCGCACACGGCGCGGACATGCTAAAAGGACGTGAATGATGGCAAAATAATAATAAATTTTTTTTTTAAAAAGTCAAACAACATTCAGTGTAATACATTTGGGAGGGGAAGCAAAAATGAAGAGGAGATGAATTATTAAAGGGCATTACCACGAACCACAACTCAATAGGGGAACTGTGAAAAGGTCAATGGATTTGCATAAACGTTTTCAACACCACATAGACAGTGGGAAGTGAGGATATTGGTTAAAAGGAAAGCTGACATCTTAAATATCGATCGTTTTAAAGTGTTACATTTACATCAGAGCAATGGGCATGGCTGTGCTGAATGAATGAATGAATGGATGAATTAATTAACAGACTCGTGCAATTTACAGTCCTCTCCAATCACTGGGGGGTGTGGTCAATTACCAAGTTTCTCGTAGAGCGCTTGCCAAGCGGCTTAAGCACTCAAGCAAGCACTCCATTCATCGAACCCGTTAAGGAACGGCTGGCTTGGCAAGCGCTAGCAAGCTGCTCGGTAACTGAACACACACACACACCCAAAGCGCAAGAACGAGCAATCAGCTCTTCGAAAGAGCATCACCATTGAGGACAATGTTCTGAGCTCATTGTTAGTCCTAATAGAGGGAGGTTTGTCCTCAATCGGACGTGTTTTCACCGTGAAGAAGAATAGTTTTGTTTCACATCGGCTGATTGAACAAACTGCCAACAATACAAAGGAATTTCTGAGCCCACAACGTCCCAGGATCGAGCATTCTCCAGCATGGGTTTTTTTTCCCTTCCCCAAACTTCATCCTCCTCCTCCTCCTCCTTTCTTCCCACTCCCTGCCACAATCGCGCCGTCAACCTCACCAGCAGCAGCAGCAGCACAGCAGCAGCAGCGTACGTAATAAACACGGAGACCCACAACAATGATCACGTGCATTTGAATCACTTATCACCAGGAACTCACAAGGGTTTACATCTCGATATCGGTTCCTGACCCGTTCTCGGCGCGACAGGCGCTGCGGTAGGGCAGTTCGCAGCTCCTCCGGCGTACGTCCTGGGAACAGGCGCACACAACACACGCACAACGCCAGTCATACTCCTCACTCGCAGTCATTCCACGTCGTGCGAGACCGCCAAACAAAGACACATAACATCGACAAATGCCGCCACGAAGCGCGATAACGGCCGTGTCATTCTGTGGTAAAATGACGTCATAGCAAAACTTTAATTACTTTTAAAGACGCCAATGTCGGTGACAAATCCTTAACATCCCCCACATTGTTCTTTCACGTAAACCACCAATAGCCTCCGTAGAATAGATAAAACAACTACACAGACAGATCGGGTAAACGAGACAATTCCAGGTGAGAACAAGTGTCCCCGCGGCCTAGGCTGAGTCCACGGTCCTCGACTAGAGTTCGTCGGGTTAAAAGTTCCGCACGATGGGACCGGCCCGGTACCTGGAAGGCCTGGAGCCAGGCCCCAGCTTCGTCCGTCTCGGCGAACTGGCGCTCCATGGGAAGCAAGAGGGGAAGAGGGAAGAAGGGGGGGAGGGATCTGAGGAAGAGAATTAGGGAGGAGTGACGAAGTGAGGAAGAGTGGTGATTACGGGGAAGAGTGGGAGGTGAAAGAGCTTTGGGAAAGGAAGGAATAACGTAAGAAACGACGACGAAGTTGAGCTGAGGATGCGGAAGAATGAAGAGGTGAGGGGGGAAGAAGAGACCATAACATGGACAAGCCTCAAAGCACGTGTGAACTGATGTAATATTTACATTCGATATTGTTTAACAAGTTTAAAGTTCGAAACACGAACTTCAACGCCTGTAAAGTTATAAAGTGATAAATCAAATGATCAAAGTGCTTGAATGACTACATTTATGGCGGGAAATTGGAGGAGAGAGGGAGGTTATTGTCGTTCTGTGTGTGCTTTAATTCGTTTTGTGGTTTAATAAACCACTTGGATCGCTCCAGCGATCCGTGATGCGTGATTACGTCACAGCCACAAAAGGCCAACTGCGCTCCAGAGGTCCGTGATGCGTGATTACGTCACAACCACAAAAAGCCACCTGCGCTCCAGAGGTCCGTGATACGTGATTACGTCATAGCCACAAAAGGCCAACTGCGCTCCGGTTGTCCGCGATGC
The DNA here is from genome assembly GCA_035128595.1 of Eptatretus atami. Lineage (NCBI taxonomy): Eukaryota > Metazoa > Chordata > Myxini > Myxiniformes > Myxinidae > Eptatretus > Eptatretus atami. The sequence continues at coordinate 66,440,665 of CM068960.1, read as the reverse complement.
GTGATTACGTCACGAGAGGCTCGCAAGCACAGGTTATTTAAATGCGACGCAGGCACCAAAATTAGTTCGAAGAAAAAGGAAGAGACCTTGTATTATATTATTGGAGGATATCAATCCATCGAGGCAATTTTGTTGGCACAAATTAAAAAGAACTAGTGCGTGGCCGGACGTGCAAAAAAACAAAAACATAGAAGAATGTGACGTCATAGCACCGTGTCCTGTCATTGGTTTGGTAAATAAATGGCCATAATTTGGGAACCACTTGTCCGATTAATATCAAACCTTGAAAAGGCACATACTCATGTCCCCAGAAATATACCTGGCAAGTTTCAATTATATCCGACCAGTGGTTGTCGAGAAACAGCGGTCACAGACAGACAGACAGACAGACAGACACACAGGTACGTGCCCGTACGTGCAAAAAAAAAAAAAAAAACTTTCAACCGTGAGCCAGAGGCAACAACCACACAGGCCGTTCCTTCGCTCTCGCATGCCCGTAGGTGCGTGCCCGTACGTGCAAGCCCCCCCCCCCCAAGAAAACTTTCACACCGCGTACCAGAAACAACAACCACACAGGCCGTTCCTTCGCTCTCACGTACCCGTACGTGCATGCCCATATGTGCGTGGAGGTACGTGCAAAAAAATATTATATATTGTTGCGAATTCGCGCCCGCCGGCGTGCGAACGGCCACGTGACTCGAATCGCGGCACATCTCGCCACCGCGGACGGACAATTCTGTCGTGACCCTCTCGGACTAACGCCGGGAGCCAGTCACGGGTGGGCCTTTCGGCCTCACCACGATCGTGCCAATCGGCCACCCGCGTGGGATAGGGTTGTTCGCCAAACTCGACCTACCTAAGTACCCACGCGGATGGTAAACCGGGCGATCGCACCTCGCCGCAGGTCGACTTCGGACACGAACCGCTTAAGCGGTCCGTTCCGTGCTATCGGGATAACGAGCGGTGTTATCGTCGGCCTCGACGGTTCCAATTAATTATCGGGCGTATCACGCCCACTCGAACCCTTTACGTGAAGCAAGATGGAGACCCAACAAAGGAAAGGACGCAGCGAAACGGGGAACAATTCAACACAAAGCACATTTATTCTGCGACACACGGATAGCACACATATACAGCCATACAGTAAGAATGCAAAGAAAGAATTACTACCGAATACAAGCAAAGGTTTATTTACATGCACTTAAACAGTTTCTACTTTACAAGACACGGCGCCACAACACGCATTCACACAAAAGCAAAGGAAAGACCCCCTCAAAGGCAAGGGAGTCAGACTGGGCCCGTGGGCCTAATGTGCGTGGAACCTGGATGAGCGGCCAGGTCCACGAGACCGAAGGGTCCTACCCGCACCCTCGTGCGCGATGGCGGGCAAGCCGCAATGTCAGTGTAGCTGCGCCTGGCTTCGTGCCCCTGGCGTGGTCGGCGAGCTCTCTCCGGCGCTCCCCGTCTGCCTTTCCCGTCGGCTTCGAGCTCCGTCTCCCGACTCGACTGCCCTGCCGACACTGCAGACTTCACTTCGTCTCCCGACACTCCGCCGCTGCCACTCCAATGCTCCCACTTGGTTCTCTGCCGACGTACTGCGCAACTTGTCTTCCTCCTG
>CM068960.1:66421340-66433674 GCA_035128595.1 Eptatretus atami | reverse complement strand
GAGAAATTATTAGAATACAGTAAGTCATCACTATCCGGAAGTGGTGCGTGCCCGTACGGAAAGTTCACATCATTCCACAAATTATCGCTTTCATTGAAGTAACAACTGCCGTGATACTTCCACACACAGAATTAATTAAAATCCAAATTAAAATCAAGTTTACCTCCCTGTCTTTGCTAGCCATGACATTCGTGCCCATTGACCATTGCCACTCCTATGGCATGGTGAGGTGACAGGGTAGGATTTGTAGGAGACCTGAAAGTACAGTGTCATTAGGTATTCCATGTTCGAATTCTTTTAGTTTGAAAACAGTTTTAAAAAAAAATACTTTGCAAAGCATACCACCAAAATGAAATGTATTTCGTTGGCAAGCATGTTGAGTAGAGCTGAATTCCTTAACACTTCAAAGTCCACACCGTGTTGACACTTGGAAACAAAAAAAGTTGTGCACTTTTTTTGATAAATTATTTTCGGAACAATTTTTCTTCAATAAATAAATAATAATAAAAATTGTCTCCATGTACACACCTTTATCTCGTCAGCACCTCTACATAAACAACATTGCTGAGGAAGCGGCACTTATAAATAATAAAAATTGTCTTCATGTACACACCTTTATCTCGTCAGCACCTCTTCATAAACATGTGAGGAAACGGCGCTTATAATATAATAAAAAATTGTCTCCATGTACACCACCTTTTATCTCGTCAGCACCTCTTCATAAACAACATTGCTGAGGAAACGGCGCTTATAAATAATAAAAATTGTCCATGTACACACCTTTATCTCGTCAGCACCTCTTCATAAACAACATTGCTGAGGAAACGTCGCTTATAAATAATAAAAAAAATTGTCTCCATGTACACACCTTTATCTCGTTCGCACCTCTTCATAAACAACATTGCTGAGGAAATGGCGCTTATAAATAATAAAAAAATTGTCTCCATGTACACACCTTTATCTCGTCAGCACCTCTTCATAAACAACTGCTGAGGAAACGGCGCTTCTTCTTTGTTTCCTCGTCCAGGGCAAGAATGCGGAGGCTGCTGTATCTGCCAACGTTTTGATAAATTATTAGTTTTAATGGCCAATTATTCAATTAGCACCAACGTATTTTGCCTTTTCGCAAGGAAAAAAACACAAAGAGAAGAGAAGGGAAAAAACCCGTAATGGCGAACACGGCTGAGGTTCTCTTCCCCATCGGCCACGCCTACGCAGCAATGTGTCCTGTCATTGGTTGGTAAATAAAATGGCCGCAGCAACGTGTCCTGTCATTGGTTTGGTAAATAAATGGCCATAATTTGGGAAGTACTTGTCCGATTAATATCAAACCTTGAAAAGGCACATCCTCAGGTCCCCAGCAATATATCTGGCAAGTTTCAATTAGATCGGACCAGTGGTTGTCGAGAAACAGCGGTCACAGACACACACAGACACACACACACACACATTGTTGGAATTATAGATAGATGAAAACGATAGCGCACGTGTTGAAGTTTCCTTCGGAGCTGATAAAGCAGGATTGCCAGATTTATGATTTGCTTAAAACCCGACATTTAAGGAAGTCCATGTCCTGCATTTCTGTGAGTCGAAATAAGCACATTACAGACCATGAAAATTTAAATACATTTACCGAAGCTCACCAGTCCTGTACTGTGACGCCGCACGTGATGACGTACGGTATATTCCGCGACGCTGGGACAATGTACGCGTGCGCGTGATGATGTCACGAATTTCTCATCGAGTCGCACTGCGGCATCCCAGCCAACACAATGATGTTGCTACAATTACTATTCATATAAAAACATGCCACTCATCGTGAAATCCTGATCGCCTCAAACATACAATATATTTTACATAACACTTGTATTTAGTAATTGTAACCATGCACTGCATGCTTTACCAGAAAGGGTTAACAATTACTAATTGTGTTAATTACTTCTGACCGGATGTTTGATGTCGGTCAGTAAGTACCTCAAACCCAACACTGCACAAACCCCCTTAAAGCTCGGACAGTCCCGTCGAAAACTGGACGTCTGGCAACGCTCCCGATGACAGTGATGACCCGTCCCCACCATAATGTGTCTCAAAGCATCCCCCACCGTTTCCCCCTCATGAAGTCGTTAAAATCTTCTTCTCCAAAATGGATGGACAGATCGAGGAGAAACTTCACACACACGTTCCCCAAGCCTTGGGGATTACCACGGTGTTCATAAATAAATCACAGGTCACATGGTCTGGCAGCACAGGTCACATGGTCTGGCAGCACAGGTCACATGGTCTGGCAGCACAGGTCACATGGTCTGGCAGCACAGGTCACATGGTCTGGCAGCAGAGGTCACATGGTCTGGCAGCAGAGGTCACATGGTCTGACAGCATAGGTCACATGGTCTGGCAGCAGAGGTCACATGGTCTGACAGCTTTTTGGTTTTTTTTCAAGAATAAACCTTTAAAACCCTCCTTCTCCAGAATGGCTGTACAAATTGAGGGGAAACTTCACACGTTTCCCAAAACTTGGGGATACTCTGGTGTTCAGGAATAAATCACGGGTCACATGGTCTGGCAGGTCTGAATTTCTGAAGGCCACATGGTCTTCAGTTGATGAAAACAAGCATTTCTGCATTGGAATTGTGACTTAGAACAAACAAACGGGGTCAGAACAAGTCATTGTGTTAAAAAAACGCTTCCCTTGAGCAAATGTGACTGCTTTTGCATTAATAAGGTTCCCAGTGTAAAATGTGTTGTTTTGCCTAGTACAAGTTAAAATACACAATAATTGATGAAAACACGTGTTTCTGCATTGGAACAGTGATTCGGAACAACAACTGTGCAGAGAAGCTTTTGGGTCAAAAATGCTTCTTTTAAGAAAATAGGATTATTTTTGTGTGAATAAGGTTCCTGGTGTAATGTGTGTTGTTTTGCAATGTACAGGATACAAAGTACACTCTTTTTGATGAAACATGCGTTTTTACATTAGAATAGTGATTTGGAACAAAACAAAAAAATAAACGTGAAAAATATGCTCAGAATAAGTTTTAGTTTGAAAAAATACTTCTATTAAACAAACAAGATTGTATTTGCATGAACAAGATTACTTTTGACATGTGTGTTGCTTTGCTTTGTACACAATGCCAGATGCCACGATTCATGGACCCCACATATTCGCGGGTCTTGAAGTGTGACCTGCTTCCACATTCGCACTTCGCGTATTCGCGATTTTAAAAATATTAATATTGAAATTGTTTTTTTTTTTTTTTTTACACATCAGGACTGGTCTCCGATATCGACCTGGGAAATTGGAAATCAGCCAACATCACAGCATTAAATTTAAAATAGGGGCAAAAACAGATCCCTTTAACTACAGCCAAATTAGCTTACTGTACTTCCAATTGTGATGTAACCAAGTTTGAATGTAAAATGTATATTTATGCATATTCATGTTTTGCCTCCTGCATATTTATGCTCCGCCCATGTCTTGCCTCATGCATATTTATGCTCCGCCCATGTCTTGCCTCCTGCATATTTATGCTCCGCCCATGTCTTGCCTCATGCATATTTATGCTCCACCCATGGGGTGCATCATCTCCGCTGGGAGGGGGCAAGGGCAGCTCTTCCCTGTCTGACGGAATGGGGATTTGCGTGTGGAGAAAGCATGGCTTTTACCACCGCACTTAGTGTTTTAAACTAAAGTAAAAGTGATTTAAACCTCAAAGTGTTGGTAAGCTGCCGGGAGCATTCTTTATTCAAAGAATCAGGACACGTCAACCATTGCAGGATACCAATCATCAGCAAGGTCATGGAATCCATCATCACAGTTGATATAAAATCATTCCTTTTCTCCAACAGCCTCATCTTAGATCATCCATTTGGATTCAGACCTGGTCACTCTACATTGGACATGCTGCTTCTACTCTCCCAACAATGGTGGAGGCCCTCATTATCTGACATGAGATCAGGGCTGTCTCTCTGAAGATATCTCGAGGTTTTGATACATCCCTTTCAAACAGCATATGGATGTGATGGAGTTCCCAGACACCTGACATCTACCTTCTTTGTGAATGAATTCATAGTGTTGTGGCAACGTGATCAAATTATAGGAGCTAAGGGGTGTAAAATAGATTATTTATACTATTAATAACCAGACTCCGTGTCAATAACCAGACAACTCCCAAGGGGTGACACTGCTCTCAGTGGCAGGCAAGGTCTTTGCTCGGATAATTCTTGTCAACGATTGACCGTATCTTTGCTCTTCGGGTCCTCACTGAACACACATGAGAGTTTTGGCAAGGACTGCTTGCAGCATCTGTTGATGTCTGCAAAGCATTCAAATCCGGGAATCGGGATGCCCTCTGGAGGATTCTCGGTCTTCGTGGGGTTCCACAAAAACTGATCGATCTGACGTCTGAACTCTACTCTGGTACTGAGGGGTACTGTGAGGTGTGGTGGTACCATCTCTGACTTATTTCCAGTTGTTACTGGAGTTTGTCAGGGTTGTGGAAAGGCCCCCACACTTTTCAGCTTGTATGGACTGGAATCTGGTGAGGATGTCAGAGAGATCAAGCTGCGGTGCATCGTTTGGGAGCATCAATATCTCTGATCTTGATTTCGCAGATGATGCAGTCATCTTTGCGGAGACTCTGAATATCATTTTGGGGGCCCTTGAGGTGCTGATTGAGGAGTTGGAGCTGCTGGGATTATGGGTTTCCTGGGTCAAAACTAAGGTCCAGGCTTTCAATGACATCTTGGATGCTGCTATCTTGTTTGTTCCTATTTGAGGTGAGGAAGTTGAGGTCGAGGAGAGATTCACTTACCTTGGCAGCAATCTTCATGCCTCCGCTGGCTGTGAGCCATTGATCAGTCGATGTCAGGGTCGGGCCTGGGGAGTCATGGATTTACTGGATCATGGGGTGTGGCGCTGTCGGTACCTGTGAAGAACGATGAAAGTTCAAGTCTTCAGGTCCTTGGTGCTTCCAGTCTTGCTCTACGGATGTGAGACTTGGACTCTGACCAGGGATCTGAGACGGAGACTTAACTCTGGCACCAGGTGTCTTTGGAGAATCCTTGGCTATTGCTGGTCGGACTTTGTATCCAACGAGCAGTTGCTGAAAGAGACTCAGATGAGATTTGTTACCTGCATAGTCCGTGAACATCAGTTGCGGCTGTATGGACATGTGGCTCGTTTTCCTGAGGCTGATCCTGCTCACCAGATTCTCTCAGTGAGGGAGTCTTATGAGTTGAGGAGGACAATGGGCTGACCACGTGTCTCGTGGTTTCAGCAGGTTGATCGGCATCTCAAGGATATGGGGATGGTCCTGGACGGACAACCTGAAAACACAATGCCTCGAGCCTTCAACTGCAGAAGCCTTTTTAAATGTTGACAACAAAGAAGCTGTAAGAGTAAAGATGTACAAATCTATTTAGTATGGTACTTCATGAAAAGAGTGCAGCTCAATGAATATTAGCATTTTATTTCCTCCAAAAGAAAATAACAAGAAAATGATTCTCTTTGAGTGCTAACACCAAGACATCTGACAAGTCCTGCAGAAGGTCCTCAAGCATGATCTCAAAAGCTTTTGCATCTGAAAATATAATAAACTTGTAGTCTCAACGACTTCACGTAATGGGTCATCTCATCGACATATAAGCAGGGAGTGGGGGGCGAAATTAAAGCAGGTAAAGCAGATTGTGAGGTGATACAAATGAAAGTGAAGTAATGAAATTATACACAACATGAAGTCACAAATATTTCAAACATAGTTATAACTAGTGCTGGGCCAATTAGAAAATTTGACTACAACTATAATCAATTACTGATTAAATTTTTTTTAAAAAAGGTAAATAATGACGTTCCAGTGCATTGTGCACATATTAAGTGGATCCCATGCCAGATCGGTGCCGTGTCCACAATTGACGTTATTGAGTGGCTGTGAATCGGTACATTTAAAATCCCTTCTCTATTCAATCGGTGCATCGAATGGTACAGCGACCTGTCAATATTAAACGAATTATGAGATACTGTGTACTCATTTAGTGAGTTACCAATGGATATAAAATGAAGCGTTTCGTACTTGGCTGGTCGTGTGAAAAGCAAGTTTTATATAAGATACAGTACAGAGAGTCTGAGTTACAAAGGGATTTCGTTCCGAACAATCGTTAACGTGTTATATAATGGATCTGTTACAGACTGCATGTGAAATGTGCCCCTTTTGCTCAGGGGCCCAAAATAATATCGGTCCGCATTTGAAATGTGAAAAAATATATTTAGCTGATGCTTCGATACACTTGGGTACGCCTGGAATATATGACGTCATGACACACTCGGCCAGGAAGAACGTATAATCGGTGATCGGCGCTTACACAAACTCCAATCGGCCAATGCCGATTACCGAAAAATTGCCGATATCGACCTGTGCCAATTCGTGATACCGATATCGGACCAGAACTACTTATAACTATAAATTGAGTTTTTGGAAATAATTTTTTCTCCCATAAAAATCTGCAGCAGATTATAGTTGTACAATTTTGACAATAAATGCATCGCTTTCATGATACAAGATGGCAGGATATCTCAATGAAAACTGAAAGCTATCTACGCGAGTCTGTCCTTGTAGTGCTGTCCATGTGTCTGTGCCATTCTCCACATGTTCTTCTCTGCAAAATTGTTAGTAATATGAGCTCTCGCTCTTTTGTCTTGCCTTATCTTAACGCATGAGCTCAATATAAATAAATAAATAAATACAGTAGTCCTGTGGCATCTTTCGTAACATTAGTCAGGGCTGGTATGCTGGTCTTAACAATTGTCAACATATTGATGATTTGGTGGAATTACAATTTCAAAGGGTTGGGTTAAACAGGGGTTTTAATGAAGTAGACCCTATCAGCGATCCTGTGCAAAGTATCGAAACCCTGATGAGAAACATGCTTTGAAGACAAGATATTTGTATTGCACACACAAATCTTTCAAAGGGAAATTTCTTTGTTTTGTTTTTATTAACATTCATTATTTTCTTCTTCAATATGCTAGCTTCTACATCATCAATATAAAAAAGCACATCCCATGGCACAATTGCATTCAAATGTCTTAATCACTAGTCCAGCAGGAGGGAGAAGTCCTTGTGCAAAATAGGCTGTGTGATGGAGCCCAGCAGGAGCTGAAGTCCAGGTGCCAGCAATTGCTCAGCTTGCTGTTGAGCTGTGCAACCACATAAAACAATCATTTGGCACAATTTCAGAAATTCTGCCACTCACCCTCACCAACTTACCACCGCTCACACGAATCACCTGACGAGCAAATTACACAATCAGCTCTTTAGAAGCGGGAGCAGAGTACCTCTCTCTCCAGACTTGTGGCAGTGCTGCCTTGTTGGACTTAAAATAAATAAATAAAAGGTCTAAGGCTCGTAATGGAGCTCGCACGCACACACGCACACATATATACACACACTGAGCTTGGGGAAATGGGGAAGTGCCGTCACTTCCCGGGATACTCTGAGACTTGCCTTGCGAAAGGGCCTTGAGGATAGGTGCATACATGGGGTGATGCTTGGACAACTTAGTGGCAAAAGCATGGCTGCAAAGCCAGTCGAAAATCTCAGTTCTGAGCACCCCCAGTGTGTCCACTTCATGGAATTGACCTGCCGAGCCAATGGTTTCAGATCATAGAAATTAGCCAGATGTTCACAATTCTGAAGACATTAACCAAAAACACACTTGTACACGAGATTAACTAGATGGTATTCATAGAAAACTTACCCTGCACAGTCTTGAGAAGGACTTGGTGCAAGCCAACTCTTCTGTATTTTTAAGGTTTTTTTTCTTCTTTGATCCAATATGGTGCCAGACCAGTGACCAATGATGTCACTTTTATTAAACTATATTTCCCATGGGTAGTTGATCAATTAGTTAAAGTTTTGCATTGATTGGTTAGAGGTTTCAACAATTCCAGATAATTTTTGTTTTTTCATACTGACCAGTTCAAGCGTTGCACTTGTCGAATTATGACATCATAATGAAGGCAACGATTACATCATCATTAACAAATCTTATTCCCCATGGGGAGTAATTGACAATGAGCCATGTATAATTTTTTTCCATGGAGCGGTTTTGGAGATAGAGAGGTGCAAAGTTTTTTGCTTTTTCCGAGATGGCGCCTGTACCACGTTATGTATGATGTCATAGTTATCATTGAAAAATTCTATAGGAGGAGGCGCTCCAATGGTGAAAATTGTGTCCATTGGACCAACAATTGCAGGGAATTTTTTTTTTCATACTGACCGGATCAAGCATTGCACTTCGAATTATGATGTCATCATAAAGGCAAAGATTACATCATCGTTAACAAATCTTATTCCCCATGGGGAGTACTTGACAATGAGCCATGTGTACATTTTTTCCATGGAGCGGTTTCGGAGATAGAGAGGTGCAAAGTTTTTTGGTTTTTCCGAGATGGTGTCTGTACCACGTGACATACGTCATATTTATCATTATAAATTCCGACAGGAGAAGGTGCACCTATGGTCAAAGCTTCGTGTCAATTGGACCAACAGTTGCAAATAAAAAAAAATTCATTACTTATCGAATAAAGCTTTGTACTTGTCGAATTATGACATCATAATGAAGAAAGCGATGACATTATCATTAACATATATTCCCCATGGGGAGAACTTGACAATGAGCCATGTGTACATTTTTTCCATGGTGTGGTTTCAGAGATATCAAGGTGCAAAGTTTTTTCAAGATGGCACCTGTACCACATGACCTGTGACATCATAATTATGACAAAAAAATTCTACAGGAGGAGGCACACCTATTTGGAAAATTTTGTGTCAATTAGACTAACAGTTGCAAGGAAAATGAATTTTGAAAATGCAGACACGTACGTATGTGCATGCACACACACGCACGCACGTAGGGCACATGGACATGACAGATCGCTTGACTCCGCTTTTTGCTTCGTGAGCACAGGGTAATGACATGGCTTTAACATGTATTTAACCACATGGGCAATACCCCTGGGCACTCACCTAGTAGCAGCTGGATAAGATAACCAGGCAACCACTGGTAGGCATGGATGACCCACAAAATATGTAATGGAGAAGAAAGTAAATACCTAATTTGGGGGGGAAATGCCTGATTTTTTATTTTTTTTAATACCATGAGCAAACTTTGGTACGTAATGGGTGATGAAGGTTGGGGTAAAGTTTCATCGAAATTGTGTGCGTAGTTTCTGAGAAGAGAGCAAATACCTATTTCGGGGGCAACGCCCCCATAAACCTCCTGAGACCCCGATTTTTTTTTATGGCGTGAACACACTTTAGTACATTACGGGTGATGAAGGTTGTTGTCGAGTTTCATCAAAATCGTGTTTGTAGTTTCATAGAAGAAGTTGCAAGTGTTTATGGACGGACGGACTGAAGACGCGCCACCCCATAAGCTCCCCGGAACTACGTTTCAGGTGAGTTAAAAATGAGACTCACGCTGAAGTAGTGCTGCATCCATTAGCAAAGAAATTCCATAAGCAACCAATTACACACAGCATGACATCCAATAATGATACATACAAGGATTAAAGAGGAAAGATACCTGTTGACAATTCCTATAAAGGAAAAGTTTGGGAAAACAAATCATGGAAATTGGAAGAAGTGAAGATAGAAAGTCGTTTTATTTCTTCAACAGCTAAATACTTTTTCCTTTCTTGACACTGTCCAACTACCGAACACTCTTTTGACCTTACCGTGATTTCGCAGCCGCACCATGTCCAAACAGCAGTTAGCAGAATCGGCGACAACATCAAGGAAAAATCCTGGATTCTTGAAAATGTGCTGGTGACCTGGGAGCTGACATACACAGGCATGAAACCTGCAGCAATGTTAGCAAGCAATAAGTGAGAGTTCAGGAATGAAATTAATGCTATGATTAAGAAATGAAGTACCTATAAGCCTGCAGCAGGAGGATCTTGTAAACGTTGAAGAGCACAGTGCGGACGCTGTTCAACTGTGGTGTATGATCAGGAAAGAGCATCACAAAAGAAATATGATCAAAATTACTATTTATCAGTTTCTCTTTCCTTCAAGGTAGTCACACAGTCCTCAAGACCCTCAAAAGAGGGCTTGAGGCAAAGATGCTTACAAAAATATCTGAAAATACTCAATATACATCATATGAAAACCATCACGTTGGTGATTGAAAAAAACAAAAAAAACTTAAACAAATGATACTTTAGGTACTTTGTGGGCCTCAATCTGCCTTCTGACACCCATCTATAAAAACTGTAACCTGGTAATACACCGTACAGTGGTGTCGAGCATCATGGGAGTTCGACTCCATAAATCAATTACATAAAGTCTCGATACATATTACAGCATGGTCCATGGAAACCTTCAAGGAGACTTAAAGACAGAAAAATGCCATTTAGCTGACCACAAGGAATTAAACACACAACCACTCTCTCCACTTTATCACGGACAGGATGGCCCTTTGTGAAAGAGCACACCTTTATGGGACCACAATAAAACAGCACCTTGAGTAAAATAAAGTGGACCTCACGAGGGCCCATATCAGACAGCGCAGGGGTTACCACACTTCCATATGAGCAATAAATCACACAAGGATATATACTGTACAGTGTACATACATACATACACACACACACACACACACAGGAAAATTTAACACAGGAGGAGGCAATCATACCTGGCTACATCAACACCACAATCACCCATCCAAACCAAGCTACCCAGCATTCCTGCCATCTTGATGTGTCACTCCATCCCGAATACTTTGAGGTACTTATATAATTCCAATTAAAACCTATTTACTGTTTCTGTTGCCACCACATTTTCAGGGAGACCATTCCATTAATTAATTACTCTCTGAGTGAAAGACCTTTGCTCTACTACTATCCTTACTATAATATTGTGAGTCCTGGTTCTGTCACTGTCCCTTCTGTTGAAAATTTCGACATTTATTTTATCTATAGTACACCTTTCATTATCTGAAACATCTCGATATGATCCTCTCGCTTTGCCCTTGTAACACACCGAGTCATTTTCGCGGGAACCCCGGGCCAGGCCTTGCCGTTGCAATAAAGCAATCACGTGAGAGCAGGGGGAGGTGTCACAGTTGCTCAGCAAACACAGAACACAACTCATGAAATATGAACCAGAAACACAGCATTACATTACATATCCTCTGCTTCACAATGAAAAATCAACTTATTGTTTAAGCCTGTCCAGATGTTTTACAACATGGCCTGAGCGAGTAGTATAGGAAACGGGATTGTCAATCAAATAAATCAGCAGTGGGGGGCAAGGGGAAAACATTATGGTGCACACCATCAGTGTCAGGAGAGGAGAAAGCATCATCGTACTCCTCATCGTCCGAGCTTCCAATATCTAGTTTGCACACATAGCCATTACATAGCGGAGGTATGCACTCTACCAAGTGCTCTTATAGTTAATAATATATTGTTACGGCTGTGGAAATTCGCAATACACCATAAAGGGTCCTCAGGTGAGATGTATCGGTCAGTCCATGTGTAGTTAGCCCAAACCCTTGTATAGAGGGAATATATGTGATCCATTCGGGCTGCGATTCTTCAGTTAGCCGTTTTTCTTTTGCTGTCGTTTTATTTTGGTGCAAGAACAACAACGAACATCGCCACAACCAACATCTCAACGATCACGCCATTCACTACACGACGCCAACAATCACGCCATTCACACCACGACGCCACCTTCCACAACTACGCTACCACATCTTCGCCACTCGCCATTCAACGGGCACGCATGCGGTCACGATCTCCGCGGACGGATGAAAGGAGCGGAGTGGCAGCAGCAACCCGGGTGCGAAGGGCATCTCCCCGCCCGAAACTCCCGCTTGAATGTCTCCGCCGGATTTTCCCTCCTGCTTTTCCCGTGCTTTGGCATGGGGGAGGTGCGATTTGAGCGGAGGTCAAAGGTGAAAAAAGGTGGGGCCTGATTTGGGGGAATAATTCCCTGGCCCCGAGCCAAAACTGACTTTCCTCGTCCCCCGCACTGGCACGGGGAGGGGGAACGAGAGGCACGCCCCTTTTTGGGAAGCTTCCGGAAGGGAGGTGGAGCCAGAAACGGGGCGGGGTGAAGGGCGAGCCCGACCCTACAAAAGGCGTGGGTGTGAGAGTCCTTGCTCTTGTTCGTTCGGTCGATTGTCGAGAGTCGTGGGCGTGAAGGTCGACGATAACGTCGTTCCCTTATCCCTGTTCCCTTGTCCCTGAAGGGTCGGTCAATTGTCGAGAGTTGTGGTGATTGTTCCTGGTCGGAGGTTCTGTTCGTTCGTCCCCGTCGGGCGGACGACA
>CM068960.1:66394450-66416438 GCA_035128595.1 Eptatretus atami | reverse complement strand
AAGATCGACAGCAACCAGAAATAAACATATTGTTACGAATTCCCGCCCGCCGGCGTGCGAACGACCGCTTTTAACCAATAGCGGCCGCTTTGCCCACCGAACGTGCAATTCAGTCGTGACCCTCCGGGAACTACCGCCAGGAGCCAGTCACGGGTGGGGGTTTAACCTCACCACAACTCAGTCCGCATTCTACCCGTGCGAAATAGGGTCCGATCGCCGAATGGTCGATTTACCTAAGTACCCCGCGCGGATAGCGTACCGAGGAGTTGTACCACGCCACAGGTCGACTCCGGACACGAACCGCTTAAGCGGCTCGTTCCGTACTACAGGATAACCGAGTGGAGTTATCGCGACCTTGACGGTTCAGATTAGTTACCGGTGTTTTAAAACCCACTATTAATCCCTTACGTGATGCAAGATGGAGATTCAACAAAGGAAAGGACGCAGCGAAACGGGGAACAATTGGACCAGCACATTTATTAACGGAAGGCACGTATATTACAGTCAAGCAAGAAAACACAATAAAAGCAAGCAGATCTACAACCGAATATGATTTACACCGGCAACACTTATAACAGTTCTACTTCACCAGACTGGCGCCACACACACACGTTTACACAGAACCCAAAAGAAATGGAAGTCGCGACTTCCCTGAGCGTGTCGAGTCCTTGGCGACCGCAACTCCGAGTCCCTCCGGCGTGGTCTACTGGGCTCGTGCCTCACGCCTGCACGTGTCGTCCGCCGACGGGGACGAACGAAAAGAACCTCCGACCAGGAACAATCACCACAACTTTCGACAATTGACCGACCTTCAGGGACAAAGGAACAGGGATAAGGGAACGACGTTATCGTCGACCTTCACGCCCACGACTCTCGACAATCGACGAACGAACCAAGAGCAAGGACTCTCCACACCCACGCCTTTTGTAGGGTCGGATCCGCCCTTCGCCCCGCCCCGTTTCTGGCTCCACCTCCCTTCCGGAAGCTTCCCAAAAAGGGGCGTGCCCTTCGTTCCCCCCTCCCCGCGCCGTGCGGGGGACGAGGAAAGTCAGTTTTGGCTCAGGGCCAGGGAATTATTCCCCAAAATCAGGCCCACCTTTTTTCACCTTTGACTCCGGCTCAAATCGCACCTCCCCCATGCCAAAGCGCGGGAAAAGCAGGAGGGAAAATCCGGCGGGAGACATTCAAGCGGGAGTTTCGGGCGGGAGATGCCCCTTCGCACCCGGGTTGCTGCTGCCACTCCGCTCCTTTCATCCGTCCGCGGAGATCGTGACCGCACGGTGCCCGTTGAATGGCGAGTGGCGAAGATGTGGTAGCGTAGTTGTGGAAGGTGGCGTCGTGGTGTGAATGGCGTGATTGTTGGCGTCGTGTAGTGATGGCGTGATCGTTGAGATGTTGGTTGTGGCGATGTTCGTTGTTGTTCTTGCACCAAAATAACGACAGCAAAAGAAAAACGACTAATGAAGAATCGCAGCCCGAATGGATCACATATATTCCCTCTATACAACGGGTTTGGGCTAACTACACATGGACTTACCGATATATCTCACCTGAGGACCCTTTATGGTGTATTGCGAATTTCCACAGCCGTAACACTACCCCCTCCCTTTTTACAGACTCGTCCCGAGTCGTCAAATTCTCGTGTGCCATCATGTGTAGTTCTCCCCTAATACGTTTTACCTTCGGATCCCTGAGTGCGACATTCATGGTATTCGTGTCCCAATATAAATAACCTGAGGGCTGAGTAACTAACTAACAAACACACTCATCCGGACGACTTAAATAAAATTGCCGGCGCTAACACATACATGCCGGGGGCGCACTCATATTTACAGTACATCTTAACAACTTAACCTTAAAATCTTACACTAAACCATGGCCCAGGATCAATGGACTCTGCTGGAAGAAGAAAAAGTCAAAGTCAACGGTGAACCGGCGCACGGGCCGCCACTGCAGGCCCGTGTTTTAGCTGCCAACAGGACAGTCCTTGCACTCACGACGATCCCGGCGCACATGGTAATGAACAGGGGGCGGGGAAAATGCAGCACAGAACAGGGGCAAAAAGAACCGCGGGTAGCAGGCATGGCATGGCAAAGGTGAGCAGGCAAACACAGCCTGCAGAACAAGGCCGTTGCAGGCAACACAGCCGGCAGACGATCCGACCGGCACAGGCCTTGCAGAAAACAGCTGCAGACGATCCGGCTGGTACAGGCCTCGCAGCAAAACAGCCAGCCGATGAAGTTGGCCGGCCTCTTGCCGTGCAGTGCAGTTTGATGGAGGGAGTGCGGTGGTGCTGGCCACTCAGAAGGTGGCTCGACCTACCTACCCGTCTCCCTCCCAACCTATCGCCTTTGCCTGTGTCTGTCCATACCCACTCCCTTATTTGTAAAACCCAATTTAGCCCCACTTATTTTTTTGTTTTTATTTTTACTCTTCCCCACTAAAATTCATCCCTAACCCCTTTTGTCTCTGTTCGGCTAACCTATCCTGTCCTAGCCTACTCCAACCCCTACGTTCCCTTCCCGGAGGGGAATAAGGGAGGCTAGCGTCCTGTGTCGAGGCCCAACTCAAGCCTCAGGATGGCCTCCTCGGAGTTCAGCGATCTTTACCCAAAGTGGGTCCAGCGGTCCACAACGAGAGCGAAGGGATGGATGGTGCAGAGAGGGTACACTTCCTATCTACCCTAACCATTTACCTGTTAACTACCCCGGGGCTTTCCAAAAGCGCCTCTCGCTTAAACTATCGGTTCTAACAACCAAGATTCCCGTCGCCTGTGTTGGTGTCTTACAATTTCGGGCCTCGCCCCCCAATTTTCCGCCGTGCCCTCACACGGTCTCATGGCTGGGACGCGTGGCTCCCCTTGGCAGGCATACCCTCTGCCGATTCTCCAACAATGGCACCCCGGGCACTACACTGCCTCGAGCCTACCAGCTCCCTAAACACCGGGAGTGCCCTCCCTGGCGACTCCCTGAAACCTCACGTGGCAGGCTGGCGCCGCGGGCCCCTTCCTGGGTGCCCGTGCCCAATGCACTGCCACGCGGCTAATGGCGCCCCGGGCCCCGCATCATGCGGGCGCACCCGTGCCCACTACACTATCCCGGCCCCCATGGGCCTTGGCCTACCGTGGCCGACTAGCCCGGTGCCCGGGGTACCCACTCAGCGATACTCACCGTTCGCAGCCACGCTCCAGCCCGTCAACAGGGCTCCTGCACCCCTCCAAACGGGTTTTGAGCCTTCACTCCCACCAACAGCAAAACGACCTCCATTTTTCAATTTGTCTACCAGCTAACTCACTCTACACTGACCCCGGGGTCCCTTGGGCGGGAATCACTCCTCCCCCAATCACTCATCGCACCATGCATTCCACATTCACTCCATACACACAGACCCGCTGGCCTCACTCACTCATCATGTACTCACCTCACAACTTTTCTCAACTCACACATCGCTGAATCCTGCCATCCTGCTTACTACATCCCCTAACTACCTCGTGCTCCCACGTCGTCCCTTACACTACAGCACGTTCCATTTAACACTACGTAGCTAAGCTACGTCCCCACTACACATCCACAGTCTGTCTCTGTCCTCAAATCCTCTAAAATCATTTCCCCTCCTAAATCTCAACTACAATCCCTCTACCTTATCCATTCCACGGGCTCCATGAGGACTTACCCCTGCCCATGAAGCTGGTCTAACTAAGCTAACCCTTACCCCTAACTAGTGTTATCCTGTGCCCTAGGGAGGGGGGTCTTCCACCCCTTGCCTGGGAATCCTGTTCACCCGAAAGCGAGGCTTGCTTTTGTTAATTTTTTTTTTCAAATACGCGCAGCACCAGCGCGGCAACTCGCAGCTCCGCGCACTTTTCACTTCCCGTGACGTCATGGCAGCTGTTCGCGTACCTCGTCCTCTTGGACGGTACCATCCGGCAGGGATTCACCCTCCTGCCGGATTCCAACCCCACGTGCAGCCATGACGTCACCCTGCGCATAAAAAAAAACACAAGCCTCGCGTCTCGAGGGTTCCCCACGCGAACACATGTGCTCTGCCCGTCTGAGCTTCACACCACACGCTCGCGTGGAGAACCATCCGGTTCAAATCCGTTATCCATCCTAACCTTTGTCCGTCCGGCGGGATCGGCAACATCCACCGCTGGCGTTTCCGGACCGGGTTTCACTCCCGCAAGCGCGCACGCGGCGGTCTCGTGCGAAGCACGGCCCGAACCTCGCGCTCGCCGCTGTGTAAACCCGGCGCGGTCCCCAATACAGCTACGGCCGCTACTCGGCCTTTGTCTTTCACCTGTCGCCATCGTCTCCGTGCACTCTCGCGCTCAAGCTCCATTCAACCCACGCACACCTGCGTGTCACGACACTCACACATCTTACCATTACACTCACGCCGGGAGACACGGCTGCATGTTCGCGCAGCCCACCGTCATCTCCCTTACACACAGCGACCTCACACACGCTGTCCCTCTCACACTCGGCCGTTCACTCACGCATGCACCTCCCTCGCACACGTGGCTCCACCCACACACGGCCGTTCACTCGCACACGCGGTGACACTCCCACGCGGTGCCTCATCCACACACGGCGTGCTGGGAAGCTCGCACTCCGGCATACTCGCAACCACACCACTCACACACGGGCCGCACTACACCTTGCACCACACACACCGGGACAATCACACTGGGGAATCGGGTCACCTCTCGGGTTCCGGGGCCTCTATACCCCCAAGCTGCACGTGCCCTGTCCACAGCACTCGTCCCCTCAAACTCGCTTGACACGACCGGACCACCTGGTCGAGACCAGCTTCAAGGGAGAATAGTGTCTCCCTCTGTTCCCGAAGGAGGCTATCCAGCTGCTTGCACCGGGTCTCCAAACAGTCCGCCAGCTCGCCCCCATTAAGCCTCGCTAACTCTGTGTGTGTGTGTGTTCTGTCCCTTTAACCCTGTCTTTATCATGCAGTCTCTCCTCTATTTTTTCTGTCTTCCGCGTCTCTATACATTTTCTTCCTTGTTCCTTATTTCTGTCTCTTCCTGGTTCCTTTTTCCTT
Organism: Eptatretus atami; assembly: GCA_035128595.1. Lineage (NCBI taxonomy): Eukaryota > Metazoa > Chordata > Myxini > Myxiniformes > Myxinidae > Eptatretus > Eptatretus atami. The sequence continues at coordinate 66,411,386 of CM068960.1, read as the reverse complement.
CCCATCTGAGTCGTTCTCCTCTCTGAGCCCCATTAGCTGTTCGTTCTCCTCCGGAGCTCCTCAATCTCCGCTGACTCCAATCTTGCTCTCCGTTTTAGTTGTTCAATTTCAAACTCACATTGTTCTTGTTTTCTACCCCACAGTTTTCTCTGCTCTTCATTCTCAATCTCATCGTTTCTTTCAATTGGCTCATTTCCTTCCTGTGTTTCATTCGCTGTTCTCTCACTACTCTTCCTTGTTTCCTCTCCTGTCCTTCCTTCTCCAGTTTCATGGTTTTCTTCATTTGGTTAATTTCCCTTTTGTGTTTCATTCGCTGTTCTTTGTCTATCTCCTCGCACTCCAGCCTTGCTTTTCTTCCAATTGGTCAACCTCGGCTTCATGTTCCTTTTGTTTTCTATCCATTGTTCCTCTCGTTCGTCCCTCTCCAATCTTGTTGTGTCCTTCAATCTCCTGATTTCTCCTTCTGCTTCATTCGTCTTCTTCATTACTCTTTCTTGCATCTCATTCTGCAATCTCGTCATTTCTTTCAACTGACTGATTTCTTTCTCCTGTCTCATTCGTTCTTCCATCATTACTCTTTCTTGCATCTCATTCTTTAATCTGGCCTTCGCTTCCAGCTGTTTGATCTGTACAGTGTGGTTCCTTAACGTTTCATTTTTTGCTGTCGTTGTTTCTTCTTTCACCATCCTCAACTCGTTTTTGTAATTCCGTCTCTTTGTTTTGGCGTTTTCTGTAACTCAGAAGCTTTCTCTTCTAATTATTTTCTCATTTCCGCACACTCCGACCTTGCTTTGGCTCTAACTGTTTGATTTGCTCAGTGTGGTCCCTCAACGTTTCATTCTCCATTGTCGTTCTTTCTTTTTTTTACATCTTCAGTTCGTTTTGTAATTCCGTTTCTTTTGTTTGGTGTTCCAGTATCTCAAAATATTTTTTCCATTTTTCTCTCTCTCTTTCATTCCTTTCCTTGCACATCTCATCCCTTTTCCTGCTCATCTCATCATAAACCAAGCTTGCTTCTTTCTCAATTGTTCCTGATATTCCTGTCCTCTTGTTACCTCCTCTTCCAAGCTTTTCCTTTTCCGAATACCTTCTTCTACCTCTCCCTTTAGTTGCTTTAACTTTTTTTCCATTCTTCTTCATGTGCTTTCTATCCCGGAAGTTACCAATTCGCTCCTCCTTCATTCTCTCGTTCAGCTCGCTCGTCTCTTCTTCCCACTTATGGATACTCAATTCTATTTTCCCTCTGGTCTTCGACCTGTCCTGACTTTTCCAATATTTTTTTTTTAATTGTTTTACTTCCAGATCGTGTCCTTTTGTTCTTTTCGAGCTCGGTTTTCCATTCTTCCCTCCATTGTTGAAGCCCGCAAATGTCCGCCTGCCTCGCCTGCATGCCATGTGGTTTCAAACAGTTGTTGGGAGCGCTCGCCTCGTGTCGCGCCATTCCACCGCATAAATAGCCGCTCGCTCCGTGCTGCGCTGAGGTGCGATCGCGCCGCCATTAGCGACTCAGTTTGCCAGTAAAGTCCGTGCTCAGAATATGGTGAGCTCCCCCACGGATTCAAATTACAAGAGGTACCATCCCGGGCCATGGACTCTACATTAAAAGACATATCTAATACCCCGGCACCCGCTCGCTTTGAAACTCCATCTTATTTCTCCTAAGAGATTAAATTTAGCTCGCTCGTAATTTGGGGGAACGGGGGGTTGCTTGCACACCCCTGGTCCGATCCCCGTGAATTTAGCCTGGAGACGGGAGAGTTTGTTTCCCGCTCGCTGACACCACTGTTGCGAGGAGGGGATGAGTTCGTATCCACGACCTGACGCCACTGTCGCGAATTCGCGCCCCGCCGGCGTGCAAACGACCGCTTTTAAACAATAGCGGCCGCTTCGCCCACCGAACGTGCAATTCAGTCGTGACCTCCGGGAACTACTGCCAGGAGCCAGTCACGGGTGGGGTTTAACCTCACCAACAATCAGTCCGCATTCTACCCGCGCGAAATAGGGTCCGATCGCCGAATGGTCGATTTACCTAAGTACCCGCGTGGATAGCGTACCGAGGAGTTGTACCACGCCACAGGTCGACTCCGGACACGAACCGCTTAAGCGGCTCGTTCCGTACTACAGGGATAACCGAGCGGAGTTATCGTCGACCTTGACGGTTCAGATTTGTTACCGGGTGTTTTAAAACCCACTATTAATCCTTATGTGATGCAAGATGGAGATTCAAACAAAGGAAAGGACGCCAGCGAACGGGGAACAATTGGACCAGCAACATTTATTACGGAGCATGGAAGGCACGTATTTACAGTCAAGCAAAAACACATAAAAGCAAGCAGATCTACAACCGAATATGATTTACACGGCAACACTTATATACAGTTCTACTTCACACAGACTGGCGCCACAACACGTTTACAAGAACCCAAAAGAAATGGAAGTCGCGACTTCCTCTGAGCGTGTCGAGTCCTTGGCGACCGCAATCCGAGTCCCTCCGGCGTGGTCCACTGGGCTCGTGCCTCGCGCCTGCACGTGTCGTCCGCCCGACGGGACGAGACGAACGAAACCCACGACACAGGAACAGTCACGACAGACCTCCGACAATCGACCGACCCCAGGCAAGGAGACAGGGGACTACAGGGAACGACGTATCGTATCGACCCACGCCCACGACCTCGACAATCGACCGAACGAACAGAGCAAGGACTCTCCACACCCTTTTAGTAGGTCGGGCTCCTCGCCCTTCACCCTCCGCCCCCTTCTGGCTCCCACCGTGTCCTTTCCGGAGTCTTCCCAAAAGGGGCGTGCCTTCTCGTCCTCCCCCTCCCGTGCCATGGCGGGGACGAGAAAGTCGAGTTTTTGGCTCGGGGCCAGGGATTATTCCCCAAAATCAGGCCCCCACCTTTTTTTCACCTTTGACTCTCGGCTCAAATCGCACCTCCCCCATGCCAAAGCACGGGAAAAGCAGGAGGGAAAATCCGGCGGAGACGATTAGCGGGAGTTCGGGCGGAGATGCCCCTTCGCACCCCGGGTTGCTGCTGCCACTCCGCTCCTTTCATCCGTCCCGCGGAGATCGTGACCGCATGGTGCCCGTTGAATGGCGAGTGGCGAAGATGTGTAGCGTAGTTTGTGGAATGTGCGTCGTGGTGTGAATGGCGTGTATTTTGGCGTCGTGTAGTGAATGGCGTGATCGTTGAGATGTTGGTTGTGGCGATGTTCGTTGTTGTTCTTGCACCAAAATAACGACAGCAAAAGAAAACGGCTAACTGAAGAATCGCAGCCCAATGGATCAACATATATTCCCTCTATACAAGGGTTTGGGCTAACTACACATGGACTGACGATATATCTCACCTGAGGACCCTTTATGGTGTATTGCGAATTCCACAGCCTAACAAATATATATTAACTAGAAGAGCACTTGGTAGAGTGCATACCTCCGCTATGTAATGGCTATGTGTGCAAACTAGATATTGGAAGCTCGACGATGAGGAGTACGATGATGCTTTCTCTCTCCTGACACTGATGGTGTGCACATAATGTTTTCCCTTGCCCCCCACTGCTGATTTATTTGATTGACAATCCGTTCCTATAACTACTCGCTCAGGACATGTTGTAAAACATCTGGCAGGCTTAAAAATAAGTTGATTTTTCATTGTGAAGCAGAGGATATGTAATGTAATGCTGTGTTTCTGGTTCATATTTCATGGTTGTGTTCTGTGTTTGCTGAGCAACTGTGACACCTCCCCTGCTCTCACGTGATTGCTTTATTGCAACGCAAGGCCTGGCCGCGGGTTCCGCGAAAATGACTCGGTGTGTTACAAGGCAAAGCGAGAGGATCATATCGAGATGTTTCAGATAATGAAAGGTGTACTATAGATAAAATAAATGTCGAATTTTCAACAGAAGGGACAGTGACAGAACCAGAGATCACAATATTATAGTAAGGATAGTAGTAGAGCAAAGGTCTTCACTCAGAGAGTAATTAATTAATGGAATGGTCTCCTGAAAATGTGGTGCAACAGAAACAGTAAATAGGTTTTAATTGGAATTATATAAGTACTCAAAGTATTCGGGATGGAGTGACACATCAAGATGGCAGGAATGCTGGGTAGCTTGGTTTGGATGGGTGATTGTGGTGTTGATGTGAGCCAGGTATGATTGCTCCTCCTGTGTTAAATTTTCCTGTGTGTGTGTGTATGTATGTATGTACACTGTACAGTATTATCCTTGTGTGTTTATTGCTCATATGGAAGTGTGGTAACCCTGCGCTGTCGTGATATGGGCCCTCGTGAGGTCCACTTTATTTACTCAAGGTGCTGTTTTATTGTGGTCCATAAAGGTGTGCTCTTTCACAAAGGGCCATCCTGTTCCGTGATAAAGTGGAAGAGAGGTGTGTGGTGTTTTAATTCCTTGTGGTCACTAAATGGCATTTTTCTGTCTTAAGTCTCCTTGAAGTTTCCATGGACCATGCTGTAATATGTAGCAGAACTTTGATGTAGTTATTTATGGAGTCGAACTCCTCTATGATGCTCGACACCACTGTACGGTGTATTACCAGGTTACAGTTTTATATGATGGGTTGTCAGAGAGAGCGGATTGAGGCCACAAAGTACCTAAAGTATCATTTGTTTAAGTTTTTTTGTTTTTTTTCAATCAACCAACGTGATGGTTTTCATATGATGTATATATTGAGTATTTTCAGATATTTTTGTAAGCATTCTTGCCTCAAGCCCTCTTTGGAGGTCTTGAGGACTGTGTTGACTACCTTGAAGGAAGAGAAGACCCTGACTAAAATATGAATTTTGATCATGTTTCTTTTGTGATGCTCTTCCTGAATCATACACCACAGTTGAACAGCGTCCGCACTGTGCTCTTCAAACGTTTACAAGATCCTCCTGCTGCAGGCTTATAGGACTTCATTTTCTGAATCATAGCCATTAATTTCATTCTTGAACTGCTCACTTATTGCTTGCTAACATTGCTGCAGGTTTCATGCCTGTGTATTGTCAGCTCCGCAGTGCACGTCTAGCGACAGTCGAATAGCCAGGATTGTTCCTTGAGTGTTTGTCGCCGATTCTGCTAACTGGCTGTTGGACTATGGTGCGGTCGCGAAATCATGCGGGTAAGGTTCAGATTATAGATGGTGTTCAGTGATAGTTGGAGCAGTGTCAAGAAAGGAAAAAGTATTAGCAGTTTGAAGAAATGAAATACAAGCTTGTTCTATTTCACTGTCTTCCATATTTCCAATGATTGTTTTCCCAAAGTTTTCCTTATAGGTAATGGTCAACTAGGTATCTTTCCTCTTTAATTCCTTTATGTATCATGTCTTGGAGTGTCAGCTGTGTTGTATTGGTTGCTTATGGAATTCTTTTTCTAGATGGATGCAGCCACTACTTCAAGCGTGAGTCTCATGATTTTAACTCACTCCTGAAACGTAGTTCCGGGGAGCTATGGTTGGGCGCGATTCGTTTCAGTCGAGTCCGTCATCTGTCCGTACGCATAACGACTTGCAACTTTCTTCTTTATGAAACTACAAACACGATTTTGATGAACTCGACACAACTTCATCACCCGTAATGTACTAAGTGTGTTCACGCCATTTAAAGAAAATCGGTCAAGGAGTTTATGGGGGCGTTGCCCCGAAGATAGTATTGCTCTCTTTCCAGAGAACCTACGCACACAATTTCGATGAAACTTTACCCCATACCTTCATCACCGCATTACGTACCAAAGTTTCTCATGGATTAAAAAAAATTAAAAATCAGGCATTCCCCAATTAGGTATTTACTTTCTTCTCCATTACAATATTTGTGGGTCATCCATGCCTACCAGTGGTTCCTGTTATCTTATCAGCTGCTCGAGGTGAGTGCCCAGGGTATTGCCGATCGTGTTAAAACACTGTTAAAAGCCATTCATTACCCTGTGTCACTAAGCAAAAGCGCGAGTCAAGCGATCTGTCATGTCCATGTGCCCTACGTGCGTGTGTGTGCATGCACAGTACGTACGTGTCTGCATTTTCAAAATTCATTTCCTTGCAACTGTCGTCTAATTGACAACAAAATTTTCCAAATAGGTGTGCCTCCTCCTGTAGAATTTTTTTGTCAATAATTATGATGTCACAGGTCATGTGTGACAGTGCCATTTGAAAAAAACTTGCGACCTTGATATCTCTGAAACCCCACCCATGGAAAAAATGTACACATGGCTCATTGTCAATGTTCTCCCCATGGGGAATATAGTGTTTAATGATAGTTCATCGCTTCCTTCCATTATGATTTCATAATCGCAAGTACAAAAGCTTGTACTTCGATAGTAATGAATTTTTTTTTATTTGCAACTGTTGGTCAATATGGACACGAAGCTTTGACCATAGTGGCACCTTCTCTGTCGGATTTATAATGATAAATATGACGTATGTCACGTGTACAGACGCATCCGTGAAAACCAAAAAACGTTTGCACCTCTCTATCTCCGAGAACCGCTCCAATGAAAATATGTACATCGCATGGCTCATTGTCAAGTACTCCCCATGGAATAAAATTTTGTTAACGGATGATGTAATCGTTTGCCTGTTAATGAATGACAATCATAATTCGAAGTGCAATGCTTGATCCAGGTCATATGAAAAAAAGACTTCCCTGCAATGTTTGTCCAATGGACACAATTTTCACCATTGGAGCGCCTCCTCCCTATAGAATTTTTCAAATGATAACTATGACATCATACATACCGTGGTACAGGCGCCATCTCGCGAAAAACCAAAAAACTCTTGACCCTCTATCTCCAAACCCTCCATGGAAAAAAAATTATACATGGCTCATTGTAATTACTCCCCATGGGGAATAAGATTTGTTAATGATGATGTAATGCGTTGCCGTTCATTATGACGTCATAATTCGACAAGTGCAACGCTATCGCAACTGGTCAGTATGAAAAAACAACAAAATTATCTGGAATTGTTGAAACCTCTAACCATCAGTGCAAAAACTTTAACTAATTGATCAACTACCCATGCGGAAATATAGTTTAATAAAAGTGACATCATTGGTCAGCGTGGTCTGGCACCATATTGGATCAAAGAGAGAAAAAAACCTTAAAATACAGAAGGAGTTGCTTGCACCAAGTCCCTCTCAAGATCTGCCTGCAGGGTAAGTTTTCCATGAATACCATCTAGATTAAATCTCGTGTACATGTGTTTTTTGGTTAATGTCTTCCAAGAATTGTGAACATCTGGCTAACTTCTATGATCTGAAACCATTGGCTTGGCGGTCAATTCCATGAAGTGGACACACTGGGGGTGCTCAGAACTGAGATTTTCGACTGGCTTGAGACATGCTTTTGCCACAAGTTGTCCAAGCATCACCCCATGTATGCACCTATCCTCAAGGCCTTCGCAGGCACAGTCCAGAGTATCCCGGGAAGTGACGCACTTCCCCATTTCCCCAAGCTCAAGTGTGGTATGTATGTGTGCGTGATGTGCTGCGAGCTCCATACGAGCCCTTAGACCTTTATTTATTTATTTTAAGTCCAACAAGGACACTGCCACAAGTCTGGAGAGAGAGGTACTCTCTCCCGCTTCTAAAGAGCTGATTGTGTAATTTGCCCTGTCAAGGTGATTCGTGTGAGCGGTGGTAAGTTGGTGAGGGTGAGTGGCAGGAGTTCTGAAATTGTGCCAAATGATTGTTTTATGTGGTTGCACAGCTCAACAGCAAGCTTGAGCATTGCTGGCACCTGGACGTCAGCTCCTGCTGGGCTCCACACACAGCCATATTTGAACAAAGGACTTCTCCCTCCTGCTGGACTAGTGATTAAGACAATTTGAATGCAATTGTGCATGGATGTTTGCTTTTATATATTTGATGAGTAGAAGCTAGCATATGAAGAGACAATAATGAATGTTAATAAAACAAAATAAACTAGAACTGCCACTTTATAACTGCTGGCAGTGATATGACCGGTACCCAGACCTCGCGCTTTGATACACATGAGATACATGATGACAAAAAAATTTATATTCTGCTTTCAAGCTGTGTAGTGGAACATGTGTGAAGTTCTGTTAATCGGAAAGGTGCCGTATTTTCTATCCAAGATGTCGCCAAACTATGTGACTTGTGACGTCATTAAATTTCTAAGCATGTATGCAGACGACATGGGGATGACAGTTGGCAAATTTTGCTCGATAGGTTTAAGCCGTTCCAGAGAAAACATTATTAATATTGTTTCTTAAATGCCAACATGGCCGCCAAACATGTGACTTGTGACGTCATAATTTTTTACCATGTATGCAGAATTGTGGAAGATAGGCTTGCAAATTCTCCGTTCATAGGTTAAGCGGTTCAAGGAGAAACATTAATTTAAATATTTTTCTAAATCCAAACATGGCTGCCCAACATGTGAGCCTAATCAATAGAATTAACCAAACTGGAATTTCCACTACTCCATGTGCAATAGGATAACGTGAAGTTTCCCCTTGATCAGATAGGCCGTTCTGGAGAAGAAATGTTTGAACTTTTAGGGTAAATTCAGATGGCCGCCAAACCATTAACGCATCAAGAGAAAATTAACAAACTTGAGAGAGCACCTCATGCGAATAATGTGTAAAGTTTCGTCTCAATCTTGTCTGCCGTTCTGGAGAAGAGATTTTTTAAATTATTCATTTTCAATCCAAGATGCTGCCGAACCAATGTGACCTACAACATCATAAAATTTAAAATAGCTTCCCATCGGGGACCCTAACAAGTGTGTGAAGTTTCGTGTAAATCGGATAAGGTGCTATTTTTCTATTCCAAGGATGGCCGCCAAACCTTGTGACTTGTGACGTTTCAATAATTTTTAACTATGAATGCGACGTCATGGAGGATGATAGTTGCAAATTTTTCGTTTCCATAGTTATGTGAATTCCGAGAAACCATGTATTTAATATTTTTGAATCCACATGGCTGCCAAACCATGTGACCTATCAATTAGAAATTAACAAATTATATTCCCTACTCGTAGGGGCAATAGGTTGTGCAGTTTCCCCTTGATCTGACGAGCCGTTCTGGAGAAGAAGATGTTTGAAAGGTTTTACGGTAAAATTCGACGTGGCCGCCATAACCGTGTGACCTATCGATTAGAAAAATTACAAACTTTGTGAAAGGATGTCTTGGGAAAGTGTGGCGTGAATTTTTTGCCTCATCTGTCCAGCTGTCCTGGAGAAGAAGATTTAAAAAAATTTATTATTTTCATCCAAGATGGCTGACGAACATGTGACCAATGACATCAACAAATTTAATATTCTGCTTCAAACCGTGTATTGGAACACGTCTGTCAAGTTTCAGTGTTAATCGGAAAGGTGTGTTTTTTCTATCCAAGATGGCTGCCACACAATGTGACTGTGATGTTCATAATTTTTAGCATGTCTTATTTTTAGCACTTCATTATTTACTCTTCTTCTTCATTTTTTACTCTTATTTCTTCATTTTTTACTCTTCTTCTTCATTTTTACTCTTTTCTTCTTCAAGTATTACTCTTCTTCTTCATTTTTACTCTTCTTTCTCATTCATTTTTACTCTTATTCTTCATGATTTACTCTTCTTCATTATTACTCTTCTTCTTCATTTTTTACTCTGTTCTTCATTATTTATCTTCTTCAATTTTTACTCTTTCTTCATTTTTCTCTCTTCTTCATTTTTTTACTCTTCTTCAGTTTTCCTCTTCTTCTTCATTATTTATTCTTCTTTCTTCATTTTTACTCTTCCTTCATTTTTTTTACTTATTCTTCTTCTCTTCATTTTTATTGCTTCTTCTTCTTTTTTTTTTACTCTTCTTTTCATTTTTACTCTTCTTCATTTTTAACTCTTCTTCTTCTTCTTCCTTCTCACTATTTACTCATTCTTCTTCATTTTTACTCTTCTTCTTCTCATTAATTTTACTCTTCTTCTTCGTTATTTACACTTCTTTTCATTATTTACTCTCTCTTCATTTTTTAGCTCTTCTTCTTTCCATTTTGTCTTTCCTTCAATTTTTACCTTTCTTCTTCATTTTAATTTACTCTTCTTGCATTTTTGTCTTCTTCCAATTTTTACTCTTCTTCTTCTTCATTTTTTACTCTTCCTTCTCATTTTTTACTCTTCTTCTTCTTCTTCACTATTTACTCCTTGCTTCATTATTTTTTACTCTTCTTCTTCAATTTTTACTCTTCTTCTTCATTTTTTTACTCTTGTTCTTCAAATTTCCTCAATATTTTCTCGAAGTCCAGGAACCGAACCCCCCTCTTCGCATTGGACCTTGGTTTCCACGATTGTGGTTTTAACTGTCGTGGGATTTTCTGGGAACCTAAATCCCGCAATATTGGAGGGTTTACTATATTGTGCTTATTTCTGGTTTATTCTTTGTTTATTATATATTGCTAAATAGTTTATTCTTTGTACTCAACACATTCACTTGTCAGCAATAAAATATGATACACACTGTGTGACCAATTATGTGCCAAAGATTTACGCAGCAAGAAATATCCTTTCGAATTGAAGGAAATAAAATATTTATTGGAAAAAAAAAAAAGAGAGTAGTTTGCAATACAGGACTTTCCAAATGACGTATGAATGCTAAATGAGGCCTTTGTGCATTTTGTGTGTGTGCGTTTACACTTATTCGGTTCGGCTCGCAGGGCACTTTGAACTGGCCGTGGAAACTGGTGGAAAATGTGGAATTCAAATTGTCTTTTAAATATAATTTTCAGCATTTCCACGAAAGAGTGGCAATTTCTAAAATGGTTAATTCTAAAATGGCTCTGTTCCTGAATGCAAATCAGACTCACGAGACTATAGGAGTACGAGAAATATCTGTGGATGATAGGAGTTGGGATCCTATCATTTCCTGTTAATACAATCAGCTAGTGGCGGCCACGGTTAACAGAACACAACACACACTTTTCCTTTCAGCTTATAGATGCAAAAACAAATTGAGTATAATCTATTTTGTGACCCCGGAACCAAACAAAGAATATACATTTATGATGGCCCCCGCAGCTCATACAACTCACACTCTACCACTCCTCCCAAACATGATTAATAATTTAACTTGCACATTTTAAACTTGCACTGTGCCCCAGATGTGACGAAAATATTTTGATTTTAAAGCATTTTTGCAATCAAGTATGTTCATGCATTTCAACCCAAGCATTCACAACAAAGAGGTTCATATTGTTCTCACCAAGTTGGAACAGTGGGAATTACAAAATGAAAAGATCACCTGAAGATCCAAGAACAATTTGTGGCATTTCAGCTTGAGCACCTTGAGCAGTTTGTTGCGCATTGTATTTCCAGGAGGGCCACAGCTGTGGATGGTCAGCGTGGACCGCATGGACACGCCGACATAACTGGTGGCACAAGGTGGTGGTCTCAAAACAATGACGAATAGGAAAGGAACAATTTTGAAACACAAAGCGAAAATGCACCAGACCGACACACATGCCAAGATACATTGTGCAGTTTACAAAGATTGTTTGTAACATTTTTCTAAGGCTTGTGGAGGAGCTACAACACAAACAATGAACAAACAAGGAGATAAATACAAGAGACAACACCAGCTAGACTTCAGACAATCAGTCACCATTTTTGGGTGGAGTAATGTCATTTCCCAGGGCATTCTGACAGGGTTCACAAAAGTTTAGACATTGTAGTTGCCCTTCAGGCAGGCACCATTGCAGATGTGATTGCCCGAATCTTTTTTTCAGATGCCTGACAAGTGTCCACGATGTTTTCCCACATAGCTGTACTGAACTGACTCACTGGACCATAGCGTTGCTCGTAGTTGGTTGAACAGGAGTCTTGTGATCTACAGTGGGTTCTGCATTCCATTGCAATTGTTCAATCAACTTTCAATGGCCTCATCTAGACAGTACTCACAGATTTTACAACAGTCAGAGGCAATCAACATAAAGGTTTTTCATTTTGAAAACTGTTTAAAATCCTAGTTTTTGTGAACAAAAAAAAACCACAATAAATAAAAACATAAATAAATAAATAAATAAAAATTATGCAGCTCTTTCAAGACGTATTTGTCAATTTCAACATGTACTTCATGTCCGCCTGCAAGCTATACATTACAACGCAGTGTAGTGCGAGGTACGTGCATGTGTACTGCAGGTTCAGTGAATAAACGGAACTGCGTTTGTTATGCAATTCATTTCAAACTCACCTTCCGAGAACAAAAATAGTGGTCCTCGTGACAAGGGGATTACTAATGGGTTTGATATTCCATTTATATTTTTTTGATACAGCTGTGATTTAATAATTATTGACTATTTTAAGTCGACATTCCAACAGTGTGGATAAATAAAGCTAAAAGAAGGTTTGTTCAGCAGCTAACAAATTTGGTTGCCCATTGGGCTGGCAACCAGGAAGGTAGGGTTGTCCGTCAAAATGTTCTCGTTGTCCCAAGACGTCGGACAACCTATTTTGTGAGCCAAGTCAGGGTAATGGCAACGCCACATTTGCGACATCACTTTTCTCTCCATGATCAACGGGGCAATTAGGAGAAATTTCTTCCTCCCAATTAATGCAAACCCATGGGTTTTAGCCATCCTCTATCCTCTAAATGCTGAGCATCAAGTGAGGAAGCAGTGTGTCTATTTTTTTTGAATCTTTGGTATAACCTGGTCAGAGTCAGAATCGATCCACCAACCTCCCAGACCGAGAGGGCTGCTCTAACCATTATATCACAGAGTCTTGTTTGCAACAAAAATGAAAAAAAAACCAATACACGGTCTGGTGGGGATATAATCTTGCCCTGCCTGTCGCACATGTACAAGCTACATAATTATTTAAGGGAGTTTGCTAATGGTAATGTACAAATTTTTCAAGATTTATTTTCATTTGTTATTTACTCTAGGTTATCTCTTTATAGTAGCAGAGACATCTGTGCTGTTCATTTATCTATTGTTTCCTTGTGCGAATAACACAATTGTTTTCTTGCTTGGGCAATAATCTTGGCCTGGTTGCTAGAGGCCAAGAGAACCACACGGACACAACAAAATCCAGCTCAATAATGTCTGTGTATCTTCTTTAGGTTCTCTATACATTATTTACTGCACTATACAATTTATAATATAGCTTGTAGTGTAACAAATACTGTGTTTATGCAAAGTTCATATATAGAGTAGAGAAATTTAATTGGGATCAAGCTTTGTTTTGATAAATAAACCATTAAATTTGGCAAGTCCACATGAAACAAAACACTTCAAGAGTTGACCATTCTTACGGAACCATACCAAAACAGCCACTTCATCTTGTAATTGTGACGGCAGTTGGGTGGCTCCCCCTATCCACTGCCCCACCATTAAAAAGACGTATGCAGAGGAAAACGATATATATATAATTGGTTGACGAAAAAATATTTTCACGAAAAATATAAGTGACCACTATATTCGTTATTGTTGTGTGTCTGTCTGTCTGTCTGTCTGTCTGTCTGTCTGTCTGTCTGTCTGTCTGTCTGTCTGTCTGTCCCGAGCATAGCTCCGTGGGTTTTGATCCAATCCTGATGAAATTTTGGTGGGAGGTTTATATCATGATCTAGTTGTGTTTTCCTGAAAATGGGCGTGGTGCGCCCATTATGGGCGGAGCCACGCCCAAAAAAACATGTGTTTTTAGGGGGTAGCCGATTTCAATTTGCATCTTCTCCTAGGGGTTTGTCAAATCTGACAGGGGTTTCGGTATTTGGTTAGCCCAATGGTACCTGCATAGCCCCACGGAGCTCGATTTTTCATTTTCGTCCCAAGGTCAAGGTCACAAGGTCACGAACTTAGAAAATTGCGAATTGTGTTTTTAGGGGGTAGCCGATTTCAATTTGCATCTTCTCCGAGGGGGTTTGTCGAATCTGGCAGGGGTTTCGGTATTTGGTTAACCCAATGGCACCTGCATAGCCCCACGGAGCTCGATTTTTCATTTTAGTCCCAAGGGCAAGGTCACAAGGTCAAGAACTTAAAAAATTTCGAATTTTGACATAAAAATCAGACGACCGCCCAAACTTTGAGAGTTAGGATGACAATATTTTTTATGGATAATCTTGAGGTTTGTTAGTCTTGAAAGTCTTGTTTTGAAAAGTCTTGAAGTCTTGAAAGCATTTTTAAGTCCCCACCTAAAGTCTTGAAAGCATTTTTCTCTATCTCGAACACTTTGCCCGTGGCGCCCCCTTCAAGTTTGTTTTTACGCTGATTTCATCAAAGTATGGATAATCCGAGGAGTGCGAAATGCCATATAGCCTATATGACGTTATATTGTTCCTGGAATGTTCCAGAGGAAGTTTTGCACCAAAGGTCATAATCCTTGACCTTTGACAAGGCCACAAAGGTCAAATTTTCAAAGTTGGGAATCAAACCGGGTTTTCGACCTTCTTCGACGAACTAACTCCATTAAGCTATAGCACGTATCCTGTTTCCTTATTTTAATGTCCACAACATTGTTTTGGACCTTTAAAGGTTATGCAAAGGTCAAATTTTTAAAGTTGTTGAACGAAACCGGGTTTTCGACATTTTGCAGCTAATAACCTGTCACTCGTACCACATCATGTTGATCATTTTTTAACTTGGTCAAACATTATCACATTGTCTCATCCTTGACTTCTGAAACAATCTACATCGTCAAATACCGCTCGTGAACCATCGTCGTCTTCAGACTTGTATATATATACAGTGCTCCCTCATCTATCGCGGTTAATGCGTTCCACACCCACGATAGGTGAAAATCCGCGAAGTAGAAACCACATATTTATTTAACTATTTAAATATATTTAAACACATTTTAAACGTATTTTAAACCATTATACAGCATCCACACACACATTTAATCAGTTTTTTTTTTTTTTTAATTAAAATTTTTCATCGGAAATGCGACTTCATGGGGCTGCAAAGCTAAGACTAAAAATAATTTTAAAAACACTATATTGTACATAAAATATAAAAAAGGTATTATGGGTACGACCTATGAAGATATTACGATGATGATGATAGCTGTGCAGTACTGATGACGATGAAGATGACGATGATGAGATGAATGTAGTACTGCACAGCCAAGAAGAGTGTAGTGATGTAGTGAAAGAAACCCGCGATGTAGTGAAGCCGCGATATAGCACTGTATATATATATATGGGAAGGCCACCAAAAGGCAGTCATATGGCACAAATGTTACACGTGAATGTGCAGAAGATGCATGTGTACGTAGGAATAAGTCAAAATACGAAGAAACACTTTGTTGTCATGTAGTACATGTGCAATGCATGTAGATCCTTAAACACGCAGATAGGTGTGAGCAAGTTATTTGAAGTGAGACAAATGACAGTGGAATTATAGCTAAGCCTAGTCAAGGACTTAGATTCTACTTGTCTCTCAATTCCCTTAGTTAATTTGTATTAATTATCTGTCAGACTGTAAGCCTCAATTGTAACAATTCCCTAAGCATGAAATGTTCTCAGTCTCATCAAAGCGAATGGTGCCCCAGCTTTTCCACAGCCTTTACACAAATAAAATGAGAAAGCATCTCAAATGTAAAGCCCGATATGGGCAAAAGGAAATGTATGAAGTAACACCGTCTGCAAGAGTAAGGTGGTATTGGGGGCACGTCTGCTCTGCATGGCAGGCAGTTCGACTTTCCCGCCAATTTTTTGATATGGTGTCGTCTTTGCCGTCTATCTCCAACTGAGAATTTAAAATAAATATAATTTCTGCTCAGTTCCTTTATATTTACAAGTGTTGGGTTCTCACTTCTGATTTACAGTATATATTCTGTCAGAGCACAAAATATATTTGTCTGACCATCCTGCCCAGCAATCCCCCCTCCCCCCCCCCCAGCCCCATCTCCGCTACACCATCGCTCCACTAACCCACATCCACAAAACTGCCCCCCCCCTTACCCTCACTCCCGGAGAAAGCAGGCATTGTCAAAGATGCCTATTGCTCTACAGCGCTTGTGGTGAGGTGCGTGAAGCGTGCGATCCACACCAGTTTTCATAATAAAGCTTTGTTGAAAATTGATGACAAAAGCTCAAATGGTAAAAAAAAGTTAGGGCCCGGACAGACACACCACACACACACACACACACACACACACACACACACACACACACACACACACGATTGCAAAACCCATCTTCTGCTGCGCAGGGGACGGGCTAATGAGTACATAAGAAATACACCATATAAACGTCCAAACCTAACCCAGAGGAACATACCCAGAGTAATCGGAGTACACCTCAAGTGTGCGTGTATCAAAGAGCAGTCCACACCACGGAAACAAGCAATGTAGTGGCAAGACCCTGGCACCCCAGATGCAGCACGGCCTACATCTTGGTCTGGTGAAAAATTCACCACAGTCTTGTGGATACTGCAGCGACATCCATACTCTGGTACACCAGACTGCAGCGTGCTGAAGAACATCAATTTACAATATAACTAAATGCGCACTATTAATGGGTTACTTAATGGGTTCGTTGTATTTCTCATGCATCACCCAGAACTGCTGCAGACCAATTATTTCATGGTTTGAAGTTACTGAAACTTAAACACAATACTGCATACCAAAGTATTTCCATGTACCAATATGTTCACAAACATATGCCGTCATTTTTTTTAAACTCTGATTTTAATTAATGAATATCATCAGTATGACATGAGATCATCAACCCTGCTACATCTTCAAACATAGAACACTTTCTTTTCAGCATACATTCATTTTGCTGGTCCAAGAATATGGAACATTTCCTTTGACATAAGAAACATACCCTCGTTCAATCAACGAAAATAAATAGAGGTTGTGTGACTGTTATTACGCCCCTTTATTCACTCTTCGATTGGTTGTGGCACTGACCAATTGGGGTGTTATCACGTCTATCTGCGTCACCAAGCAACGGTCCATTTCGGTGGTACGGCGTCTTTAATCAACGCGTTTCTGCAACTGTGACT
>CM068960.1:66370776-66394425 GCA_035128595.1 Eptatretus atami | reverse complement strand
TTCTGAAACAATCTACATCGTCAAATACCGCTCGTGAACCATCGTCGTCTTCAGACTTGTATATATATACAGTGCTCCCTCATCTATCGCGGTTAATGCGTTCCACACCCACGATAGGTGAAAATCCGCGAAGTAGAAACCACATATTTATTTAACTATTTAAATATATTTAAACAATTTTAAACGATTTTAAACCATTATACAGCATCCACACACACATTTAATCAGTTTTTTTTTTTTTTTTTTATTAAAAATTTTTCATCGGAAATGCGACTTCATGGGGCTGCAAAGCTAAGACTAAAAATAATTTTAAAAACACTATATTGTACTATAAAATATAAAAAAAGGTTATATTGGTACCGACCTATGAAGATATTACGATGATGATGATAGCTGTGCAGTACTGATGACGATGAAGATGACGATGATGAGATGAATGTAGTACTGCACAGCCAAGAAGAGTGTAGTGATGTAGTGAAAGAAACCCGCGATGTAGTGAAGCCGCGATATAGCACTGTATTATATATATGGGAAGGCCACCAAAAGGCAGTCATATGGCACAAATGTTACACGTGAATGTGCAGAAGATGCATGTGTACGTAGGAATAAGTCAAAATACGAAGAAACACTTTGTTTGTCATGTAGTACATGTGCAATGCATGTACATGTGCCTTAAACACTGCAGATAGGTGTGAGCAAGTTATTTGAAGTGAGACAAATGACAGTGGAATTATAGCTAAGCCTAGTCAAGGACTTAGATTCTACTTGTCTCTCAATTCCCTTAGTTAATTTGTATTAATTATCTGTCAGACTGTAAGCCTCAATTGTAACAATTCCCTAAGCATGAAATGTTCTCAGTCTCATCAAAGCGAATGGTGCCCCAGCTTTTCCACAGCCTTTACACAAATAAAATGAGAAAGCATCTCAAAATGTAAAGCCCGATATGGGCAAAAGGAAATGTATGAAGTAGACACCGTCTGCAAGAGTAAGGTGGTATTGGGGGCACGTCTGCTCTGCATGGCAGGCAGTTCGACTTTCCCGCCAATTTTTTGATATGGTGTCGTCTTTGCCGTCTATCTCCAACTGAGAATTTAAAATAAATATAAATTTCTGCTCAGTTCCTTTATATTTACAAGTGTTGGGTTCTCACTTCTGATTTACAGTATATATTCTGTCAGAGCACAAAATATATTTGTCTGACCATCCTGCCCAGCATCCCCTCCCCCCCCCCCAGCCCCATCTCCGCTACACCATCGCTCCCTAACCCACACCACAAAACTGCCCCCCCCCCTTACCCTCACTCCCGGAGAAAGCAGGCATTGTCAAAGATGCCTATTGCTCTACAGCGGCTTGTGGTGAGGTGCGTGAAGCGTGCGATCCACACCAGTTTTCATAATAAAGCTTTGTTAAATTTGATGACAAAAGCTCAAATGGTAAAAAAGTTATTTCTCTTATCTTTATTTGTTTTCTTAAAAAAAGAAGGTTTTCTTTTTTATTCTGTTTTGATTTAAATGTAATTTCCTTGTTATTTTTTATTGATTTTTTTTTTTGTTTAGGTATTGTTTTTTTGGTATTTGTATTATTTATTTAATTATTTTTTTTTTTTTTTTTTTTTTAGGCCCGGACAGACACACACCACACACACACACACAACGACACACAACACCACACAACAGAAACACACACGATTGCAAAACCCCATCTTCTGCTGCGCAGGGGACGGGCTAATGAGTACATAAGAAATACACCATATAAACGTCCAAACCTAACCCAGAGGAACATACCCAGAGTAATCGGAGTACACCTCAAGTGTGCGTGTATCAAAGAGCAGTCCACACCACGGAAACAAGCAATGTAGTGGCAAGACCCTGGCACCCCCAGATGCAGCACGGCCTACATCTTGGTCTGGTGAAAAATTCACCACAGTCTTGTGGATACTGCAGCGACATCCATACTCTGGTACACCAGACTGCAGCGTGCTGAAGAACATCAATTTACAATATAACTAAATGCGCACTATTAATGGGTTATCTTAATGGGTTCGTTGTATTTCTCATGCATCACCCAGAACTGCTGCAGACCAATTATTTCATGGTTTGAAGTTACTGAAACTTAAACACAATACTGCATACCAAAGTATTTCCATGTACCAATATGTTCACAAACATATGCCGTCATTTTTTTTAAACTCTGATTTTAATTAATGAATATCATCAGTATGACATGAGATCATCAACCCTGCTACATCTTCTAAACATAGAACACTTTCTTTTCAGCATAGCATTCATTTTGCTGGTCCAAGAATATGGAACATTTCCTTTGACATAAGAAACATACCCTCGTTCAATCAACGAAAATAAATAGAGGTTGTGTGACTGTTATTACGTCCCCTTTATTCACTCTTCGATTGGTTGCGGCACTGACCAATTGGGGTGTTATCACGTCTATCTGCGTCACCAAGCAACGGTCCATTTCGGTGGTACGGCGTCTTTATCAAACGCTTTCCTCACCTCGTGACTCATTGTATTCTTCGATTCTGCCATTTTCGACAGCGGTGATTAAAATCTTGGTGATTACGGTGCGGCGTCTTTATCACACGCTTTCCTCATGACGTGGAGTATGACATGTTGTGATCAATAAAATTTCTTCCAAAAATTATAAAGTGCATTTCCAAGAATGTGCCGCAGCACATTGCCCACCGAA
Source organism: Eptatretus atami (assembly GCA_035128595.1). NCBI lineage: Eukaryota > Metazoa > Chordata > Myxini > Myxiniformes > Myxinidae > Eptatretus > Eptatretus atami. The sequence continues at coordinate 66,391,722 of CM068960.1, read as the reverse complement.
GGTAGATAAAGAAGGGTACTCCTGGACAGAGGAGTGCCCGCTAGTAGTTTTAAATGTCGATTAAAGTATTTTTCAATTTCTGAATATTCTATATGACACAGTGGTGGGTGGTATTTCTTGTTTTGCACGTTGCCCACACATGTTACTCATTACATATGACGTATTATGTTGGATGTATATTTTCTGCATATCAGCCAAGGATTGTTGTTGTGTTATATAATGTCATTGTTGCACACATCTTGTGTTTATTGGTTGATTGCTATGAATATTCCTTTTGTAACCTGGTGTTGGGTTCATGGTTCGGGAAGTGGTTTGGTGGGATCCTAGGGTCCTGAGTTCAAGCCCCATTGGCCGCTGAATTAACACCAGGGGGTTGACTCAGCCTGTCATCCTTCCGAGGTCGGTGAAATGAGTACCGGTGTAGCAGCCAAAAGGTTGCACATGAAGGGAAGGGGTATTGATGGATTTATTAAATCTGGTATTGGTGTGGCGCAGGCATGATGGGCCCAATGGCCCCCTCCTGTGCAAAAATTTCCTTGTAATTTCCTTGTAGCGTATAATGGCGTTCCCTCCATAAGCTTTGTGCTTTCTGGGACATTCAATGCAAACAATTGTATGTTTGATTTCACATTATTTTGTGGAAAATAAATGTTATTTTGAATTGAATTTCAATATCTTGTTAGGTGTTCCCATTACCAATGATGGCATATTAGCACTACTCGAGGAGAAAAAAAAACAAATTAATAAAGACCCCACGGGCCGAATGATATAGAAAGGGGGAGGGAGACGGGGGCTATGCTAGTCACCTGGCAGACAATGGCCATGCACAGCCCCACATCGTTCCCGTCTCCATGTCCCTATCGCAAAAATAAATAAATTTAAATCCCACGTTCCGACATCAATTTGCCACCACGAACACAAAATGCAACCAACGAGAATCATGGTGAGAAAGACGAGGTAAAGCCTTGTGCTACAGCAAGCACAAGATGATATGCAGCGCCGCCATGGTAATGATGAAGTTAAATTAAAAAATAATAATAATAATAATAATAAAAAAACCAACAAAAACACCATGATCAGATCTAAGAATTCTCAACATTTGAAATTTCATGCATCCTTCCCTGTAACTAAACAAACCAGCAAATGTTGGTAAATACTGTTCAGTCATTCCCAATTCCTAAAAATTATGTACAAGCAAAAAAATTAGTAACATTTTTAACGACTACACAGCTGCCCTGTCAAGTCCCTTGACAGTTAATGTGAAATATAAAAATGCAAATATTTCCAAGAATCTGGTGGAGACCTGAGGAAATACGTCGCCAGATGGAGGTGTGGAGTCACCAAAAGAAAGTCATCAATGAGGCGAATGATGAACCTGAAATGCATTCACATGTGAAAAGCACTTTGGCACGCGCAATGAAACCCTCACACAATACCATGACACATGACAATGGATTATACCAGGGCAATACCTATCAGAAGGTGCGGTGTATTTTTAAGAAGCATCACCTGTTGAAAGTTACCTCTGTAGTAGCACTTCCAAAGCATCATTAAGGCTTTCAGTAACAATACTCAACAACTTGCTGACAATGCAATGAGCAATTCATTCATTTATTTGTGTACGACGAGTGGCTGCTGGTTTGCATAGTTGCTGGAAGAGCAGCTGTGCTGCTGACGCGGTGCCTCCTGTAAGTTAAGAGAAGGGATTCCGAATTTGCTCAAGAGACCAACGATAACTCGCTTCTTCTTCAACAGAAGATACTGTGGGACCTTTAATTTCCACCAAGTGATGGCTACCACATCCATCTGAGGATCAATTGCGTCTAAACCCTAATAATACTTTAGTGATGTAATTACACCCTGCCTGTGAAGTGCTGATCTGGCAGTTTATATTCAGGCTGGGAATCAAACCTAGGCTACAGTTAAAAGGTAAGTGCACTCTCTCTCTCGGCCCCATCCTATCGGATAAGTTGAATATAATCCCATGAGATCAGTCTCTTCAGTCAGATCAGTCTCTGAACTGCCCCTGGTAACATGGAACCCAGTGAATGCTACCTGATGATGCGTGGTCGGGTAGTTGGCGACTAAACTGACTACCCTCATTGGCTCCCCAGCAAGAAGGGTGACTGTGACCCTGCAGACCTAAAAATAATACCTGATAAAGGGCGGATGAGCTCCCTTCAGGAGCCGACGGCCATCCAGTAAGAAGATGGTGTCTTCTAAAATACACCCATCTGGTTGGACCGGTTCTAAAGGTTGTAGGTTGTAGACAGCAACCACCTAGGGTAGTACCACCGCTCCGGCTTAGGAGTGTTAAAGTGGTTCCCTGGACCATATTATACTCTCTGTGTCAGGATTGCTGATTTTACTTTCCGTCTCACGCAAACAATAGCTACCGGGCTAGCTTTAGTCTTCCTTTCTCGCAAATAAACATCATACCCTCTACTTACTCATTTTCACTCCGTACCTTCACAGTCTCTTTTTTATTTATCTTTCCTTTCATTTCTTCAGAAACCTCCAGTTTAATATTATAAAAGTCTGAAAAGTTACGTAAAGGCCCTGAGCTCCTGGCATTATGGGGTGTGAAGAATCTCTGGTGACCTGTCTGTCTTTGCTGCCAATGAAGGGCGGGGCGGGGGGGGGGGGTTCGGGCTCAAGCAGTAGGAGCATCAGTCCCTCCCAAACCCTTGCCTTTTGAATGAACGCGACTTTTACAAAAAAAAATTAATTTCACCAAATATCGTGGTCTTTCTTCATATCTTTCCACTGTTGAACATCATCGAGCAAGTACCTCTTCTAATATATTGCTTCTCTCAGAGAAGAGAACTTGTTGGTTAATACCTTTAACATTTCCAAACTACAACCTTCACTCACGATTCCACTCAAAGGAGGAGTCCGTGTCTATTCCAACACCAACACGCCTGTTGTACACCTGTGGATCTCGAATCTCCAAACTTTGATGTCATTTGTCTTCACATTGTCTCCTGACCATCACTTATTTTTTTTCTGTTTCACTTACTGCTCTCCCAACTCCACAAACTTTATAACTTTTTTTGACTATCTTAACTCTTGCCATGAGGCCATGACATCCTCACACCCCCAAGCAGAATTCCTCTATTTAGGAGACTTCAACGTACACCACAGGGAGTGCTTGAAATCTTCCCACACGGATGTTGGAGGAGTTGAAGCTCTTACATTTTCCATTCTCAATGCTTTGGAGCAAATTATCAACCACCCTACCCATATCCCAGATCGTCGGTAACCACGCTACCAATACTTTGGATTTGTTCTTTACCTCAATCCGTTACACATCATAGTCAAACAATTTCACCTCCAACTGTTCTTCTGTAAACGTCTTTCACATTCTCCTAAAGTCTCTTAGGTTACCACCACTCCTTCTCCTTCAACTACTCCAATTAAACGTCAAGTATTTGCATTTCAATACTGCTGACTGGACTGGTTTACAAAACTTATTTTCTGACTTTCCCTGGAAAGACTACTGCCTCTCCTCGGCGATGCCTCTACCTCTGCTGAACCTGTAGCTGAGGTTATTGTTACAGGAATGGAGGCTTATATCCCCCTTCTCTTTCAAGTCTATCTCTCTTACCAATTATTGGTTCAATAATTCCTGCTCTGCGGCCATTCGTGCAAAGGATGCGGCTTATTGGACTTGGGAAAAACTCTTCTTCCTCTGACTCGCATTCAGCTTTCATATCCGCAGAAATCATTGCGTTATTATGTTGCAAATATGTTATTCGTGAAGCGAAGCGTTCCTTTATTCAAAAGAAATGTGACAACCTCTCATCTTCCACCAATAGATCTTTCTGGTCCTTAGCTAAAAGTATCTCCAACAACTTCTGCCGCTCTACCTTTCCTTCGCTTTTCCGTTCCGATGATACTATCGCTGTCTCTCCGACCGATAAAGCAACTCTTTTGGTTCTCTTTTCTCCTCTAACTCCCACTCTGGATGACTCCAACGTTCCATCTCCCTCTGATGCTCCCCTCACCAATCCTCTGTCCCTCCCTGTAATCTCTTTTCATGCCATCAAAAAAAATACCCCTCTATCTGGACATAAGCAAGGCCGACGGGCAAGATGGCATTCCTCCCCGTGTCTTGAAGGAATGTGCTTCAGAACTTGCACCACGCTTGTCGTTTGTTTCGTTTTGTTGAAAAACCCAAACTTTTCCTCTTACCTGGAAACATGGGCGCCTTAGTACAGCCTATTTTAAAGAAGGGTGATCGTTCAAACCCTTTCAACTACCGTCCTATTGCTCCGACTTCAACCATTTCCAAAGTCTTTGAATTTATCCTCAATTCCCATTTTCTCAAGCATCTTGAATCTCACAGTCTTCTATCTGACCACCAATATGACTTTCACAAGGCAAGATCTACGGGTGATGGGCCTGCCCAGCTAAGTCTGCCTCGAAATACAAATAGCACAAATAGCTAAGTCTGCCTCGAAGAAATGAGGAGTCCTGTTCAGGTGTCGAAGATTCTTCTCCTCTGAACAGTTGCTCCAACTATATAAAGGATCGATTCGTCCTTGTATGGAGTACTGCTCTCACATCCGGGGAGGTTACAGCTCCACATACTTACTGGACAGAATTGATCTGACTTATCAACTCTCCCAATCTGACCTCAAAACTCGACCCGCTCATATTACGCCGCAAAGTAGGCTCTCTTTCTCTTTTCTACAGATATTACTTCAGTTTCTGTTCCTGAAAACTTGCTGCTTGTGTACCTCCACCATCATCAAGAGCACAAAATACTCGACAAGCCACGACATCACATAATTATTGTGTGGCCATTGGCAACTAACTACCCTAACCTTCCCCTTTTCAGAAAGCAGATTTCTTACTTCCTCAAAAACTCTTCGACTATTCTTTCTTTCTTCACTTTTCTATCGATGCAGTTCTTTTAATCAAGGCCTGGCCTCAATGAGGACTATATAGTCCACGAGTGGAGCCTTCAACATAAAATAATTTTGAAAAAAGTGAATTATAATTCACTTTTTGATAAGTTTTAACGAAATTTGCCCCAAAATCTTCATCTGATACGAGTCTGTACATTGAATTCAAATCTCATGGGGGTCAAGTCATGAGGTCACTCCAAGCTGCCATCCATAGCTGCAGTTACTGGAAGGCAGGCTACAGGAAAAAAACACATTGTCTTGCATTCAACTTTTAGGCAGGTGAACTAAGTAAACACACACACACGTTTGCAATTTCCAGTTTTAGAGTTAAGCACAAAGCAGAGCAAGAATTATTTTTTTTTTTTAAAGACGTTCAGAAAAAAAAAGGGAAAGGAAGAAAGAAAGAAAGAAAGAAACAAAGAAAGAAGAAAGAGGCAGGCAAGGTTTGTTTCCCCATCATTAAAATGATAATATCTCAGGATCTCCTCAGCAGATGCAACATTGTTGAGAAGAGTATATTCACTGTTCACTCGACATTCAAGGAAACTTTTTTGATTCGTTTTTACCCATCGCGATCAATATCTGGAAAGAACTTGTGCTCCATCTCTGCATAGCAAGCACTGCAGAGGAGTGCCGAGAGTTGAGACCCTTGGGGAACCCCACAGCACTGCCGGTACATCCTGCAAGAACACCGCAAAATAAAATAAAACTAGAACGGCACTCTTCGACGTGCGCGACGTCAACCAATATGCCTCCGTCCACATTGTAACATCATTATAAACACTTGTACCAAGTTTGATTTAAATCCCTTCAACTGTTCTCAAGCACCACATTTTACCCAACATAACATCGGACCTTTGATCTTTTGATGCCGAAATCTACTCAGTTCATCTTTGCATCATAATACATACTTATACCAAGTTTGGTCAAAATCCCATCACTGGTTCTCAAGTTCGCGATGTAACAGAATTTTTACCTAACGGGACCTCTGATCTTTGATCTCTTGACCCCATAATCGAATCAGTTTATCTTTACATCATTATATATACTTGTACCAAGTTTAACTTGGATCCCTTCAGCCGTTCTTAGGTTATCAGATCAGGTTAGGTATGGGAGCATGCACAGGAGCAGCGTGTTGCTGAGTCTACTTTCCGCAGGTACTCTCGGGGACTGTCTGGCCATACCCATCTCCTTGAGATGCCGATCAACCTGCTGCAACTACGAGGCACGTGGTCGACCCATTAGCCTCCTCCACTCACCAGACTCACTTGCTGAGAGCATCTGGTGAGCATGATCAGCATCAGGAAAACGAGCCACATGTCCATACAGCCATAGCTGACGCTCACGGACTATGCAGGTAACAAATCTCATCTGAGTCTCTCTCAGCAACCGCTCGTTGGACACAAAGTCTGACCAGCGATAGTCAAGGATTCTCCGAAGAGACCTGGTAACAAAGGAATTACGTCGCCATCTCAGATCCCTGGTCAGAGTCAAAGTCTCACATCCGTAGAGCAAGACTGCAAGCACCAAAGACCTGAACTCGGACTTTCCTCCTGCTGCATAGGTACCAACAGCACCACACCCCATGATAGTGAATCCATGACTCCCTCGGACGACCCAGACGTCTATAGACCTCTGGCTCACAGCCAGCAGAGACATGAATATCACTGCCACTGTAAGTGAATCTCTCTGTGACCTCAACATCCTCACCACAAACAGGTACAGACAGCAAAGCAGCATCCAAGATGTCATTGAAAGCCTGGATCTTAGTTTTGACCCAGGAAACCCGTAATCCCAGCGGCTCTGACTCCTCATTCAGCACCTCGAGGGCCCCCATAAGGATATCCACCCCCATAAGGATATATCGTCAATTCATAATTGTTCACTCAAGCAAAATAATCAGGGTGGAAGACTTGAAAGAAAAACACCAATGAAACAATTTAGGAGCCTTTTTCACAGCTCTCCTCAAAAAATAATAATAATAATAATAAAGAAAATGATCTTCATCCAATACCAGAATGATCTGCAGAGTGCGTTCATCAGTATGGCCTCAGCACAAAAAATGTTACAAAGATAAAATAGATAAATGAAACAAACTTGAAGTTTTACCTTGGCAGCAAATTATTGTGAGGAGGAAAAAAAAAACTGAAACCCTTTGAATCGGCATAAATATGATGTGTACTCATGGCAATTAAAAATGTGATGCTTCACCCAAAACACACACACACACACACACACACAGTAATTGAAATTGATTGCAAAAAGGATTAAATAAAAAATATATATATATATATTGTCGTGTGCACGCTGGTTAAGAACGACCTGGACGGATAGCCAAACAGTTCTCCCTTGGAGGCGGACAAGTGATGCTTGGAGATTATGGTGTGTGTGGGACGGGGGCAGCAAAGGCACGTAACAGACGCATTCACCCGGATGGAGGACAAGGGCTTATACTCAAACCCACAACAAATAGAGACACAAGCAATCTTAATAAATAGGGGTTTAATGACATAAATCAAGTTTTTATAATAGGGATAAATCAAAACGGGCTAATAATGAAACGTGGGGTGAACTAAACCAAATTTTGAGGCGCCTCCACACAGACAGTTACAAAAACAGACAAGGAGATAAGATAAAACAAAAGAAAAATCCCTCCTTTATTCTGGCACTTAGCTTCAGGTCCAAAAGTGATCTCTTATGAGCTTGGGCAATCTAACCCGCGTCGTCCTGTGTGGGAAGCTCACAAAAATGGCGCCCAGCCACTCGCTGGGCGGGAAACATACGGGAGGTAGTTCAAGCGGTGATATTCAACACCAAGGCTCAGAAACCGCCGTTCAGCTTCTTTTCACGATCACACTTGCCGATGCCGCTCCTCTGCAAAATGGAGCCGCCTTCTTCCCCGATGGCACAACACAAGGCTCCAAGGCACGGTCTCACACGACCCAGCCGAACAGTCAATAGCGAGCATCGTGCTCCATCACGCGTGAAAATTCACAAAAACGAACAACAGGATTCACGCTGCCTTTTCGTTCGTGTCGAGGCGGCCAGCCAGAGCCTCGGTCTCAATCACGTTCCTCACAGAACCTCCCTTCACGCTCCTGTTTGTGTCCCGATCGTCGATCCTGCCTCCATCCTCGTCTCTTCCCATCTCACGTCACCCCATGTGAGTGGTTTGCTAGTTGTCAATCCTGGAGGCGGCTTTTCGCCTGCTCGGAAAAGTCTGGCTCAGTTGTTGTTGTTTTAAGGACACGATTCCTTTTTATCGCTGGTCTTGAAATGCAAAAACATGGGAAAATGTCACAGGGGGGCAATCGCATACTGCGAGAAATTAGCCTTGCCTTAGATTCTACCCAATGTAACACAGCACTGACCCCCCCCCCCCCTCTCCGTGTGGTGACATGCAACACTTAAGCTCACAGTTTCCCTACTTAATTTACATCGAGATGTCTCCTACACGTCCACGGACCATGCTACCCTACACAATCCTACCTTTACTATGAAATTCCTCCATCTACCCCACAAACATAACAATATCAACAGATATACACTGACAACTGTGAAAACAAAAAAAAGAGCAGGAAGGTCTTGGAAAAAAAAAAAAAAAAAAAACAGTTGAACAGATTGGGAATAGACAAAGAAGGCTCTTTGGAATGGCTAAGAAGAGGTCAGCTCAACTAGGATGGAGAAAGAATCATTATAAATGCCCAAGACCAGGAACACTATACCATTGGCTTTTAGAAAATGGCAGGAATGAGTCAATCAGACAAGTATTGATTTTGCCAGGTAGAAACACAGTGTACGAGTCACTTCCTATCGGGATGTAAAAAGACTCACGTCAGAACAGCTGTACACACAAAGGCACAACAAGGTATGTGGCGTAATCCACTGGAACATCTGCAAAAGTCTCAATATCCCAGTTCAAGGAAACTCAGGAAACATGACCCAAAAGCAATTACTGAAAACAAGCAAGTAACACTCGTGTACAACTTAATGATCCCGTCGAGCGTGAATATAGAAAACAAAGCATTGTGACTTGATATAATACTGAGGTACAAAAAGGAAAAGAAGGCCAATTGAGTTGTCAGTACTCAGAGATTTTGGCCTCAGCAACATAGAAATCAAAAAAATTACTTAACACCAAGATCTCAAAGATGAAGTGAAAAGAGCCTGGAAGCTGAAGTGCCAAAATTGTACCTGTGATTATTGGAGTAACGGGAATGATAAAAAAGAACCTTACAAAGATCTTAAAAAAAATCCCTGGGAATATTACTACAAAGAAGCTGAAGTTGGTAATCAGGGTTTGATGATGATACTTGAAAGAGTCCTCGGAACAAAACTTTGAGAACAAGAAAACTTCACAACTTGGTCCATGAATCAAAATCCCTTACTGAAACGGGGGTGGATACTTCGAGACCTGGAAGGACTCCGTTCCACCTTTTGAAACCTGCATATGAAGATAACAACCAATACACACACACACACACACACACACACACACACACACCCTGTGAATGCAGAAATGCATGCGTCACAGGTAGGGTCTAGTGATATATCGATATACCGGTTATACCGCCAGAGTATAAATCAGTATATCACCACAAATGGAAGAAAGGTGTTTACAATTCTAAAATATGGTACATCGTATAAAAAGCTTTGGTGCACTCAGCGTCTCGGCTACCCCTGGAACAGTGAAATGTATGACGTCAAGACGTACCAGAAAGTAAGTACAGTAGATTTTAACTTTTAACCTTCAGCACCCGAGCTCCGTACAAGCAATCACGTTTTTCTTTTCCCTAGTGGCAGTTTTACAAACAATTGACAATTGATTATTTTATATGAATCGGATGTGCTTTAGAAAGCCTGTGCCGATTATTGACACGGCGATCCGCGATAGTCCTACCGGGATGCTATTCATACCAGTACAAAGCGATACCGGTATGAACCGATACCAGTAAAGTCATACCGGTACAACAGTAATACTGGTACGGCGATCCATGATAGTCATCGCAATGAATACCGGCCTGTGCCGATTATCAATACTGATCTCGCTTTAAAACAAAATAATTTTTAATACAAGTTGAAGTTGGAAGTGAAATAACCATTCTCATCATCAGGAAAAGAGCCCCGTGTGGGAGTTCTTTGAAAAATGACCGTGCACGTCATATATGAATACGTAATGGACCATTGGACCACTATGTATTTTTGGAACCCGCTTGGAAAAAAATATATATCTATATTTTCAAATTCAGATTATATACCGGTATATCGAGATTGGAAAAAATTGATACCGATGGAGCCTAGTCACAGGTTAAAAGGCTGCCCGGGATAGCAAATTTAAATTTCGTCCTTCAGACAATAAATCGGCTTCTGGAAGAAAAAAAAAATCAATACACTTTCTTTGTGTCTCGCATTCGATTAAGAAAAAGCTTTCAACAGTGTGGAAGCAAATGCCATCATACAAGCTCGATGTCACCTCCTAAATGTCAACCCAAGATGCAATAATATATGAAGTGAGGCATACAGCCATACAATGGTAAACATCGACATTGAAACTGCATGAAAATAATGACAAGATCAAGATTGAAAGACATGTCAGACAAGGAGAGACAATCTCACCAAAATTGTTCACTACATGCCTAGAAAGAGTGACTTCTATTGGGAAAATAGAAGAATTAATATTGATGGAGAAAGACTAAACCGGCTATGATTGAAATCATGATGGAAGAGTTAAATTTGGAGTGTCAAAATATTGGACTAAAAATGAATGACAAAAATATAATGAATGACCACAACACAAAAAAGCATCCCAGTGGGGCACTGACAGTTATTTCCCCAACAGGTAAGGGTGACCTTACTGCCCTGATGCAAACTAAACAATAACACAATGATAACTGATGCATCATACCAAATTTGGTCCATATGTCAGGTTTGTGAGGATAAGATGTTTTAATCAAATGTTAACGGATGGACGATCAGACACCGGGACCAACTCTATGAGCTTATTTTGGAAAAATAACCTAAAAAGGAAAAGATTCAAATTGATCATTGCAGAATTGAAACCAGCAATTACATCTACGGAGAGCAACTCGTACAAATGGATACAGATCTCTTAAAAGAGTGAAGAGGCACAAGAACAGGATGGCCAGCATTTGGAAAAGTAAAATTATGAAAAGCAAACTGCCCTTGTGTCTGAAAAGGAAAATTTACAATCAGTGTGCTCTCCCAGCAATGATATCTGGTCGTGTAACATAGTCTCGAGTTAGAAAGTTTGAATAAAAATTGATCACCGTGCCAAGAACCGTGGAAAGATGCTATCTCGGCGTACCAAAAGGGACAAGAGGAGAAACGACAGGATCGGACAGAAAACTGAATTCATGACATGCTGGTTCGAATAAAAAAATAATGTGAAGAGAACTGTGTTAGACATGCAGCAAGAACAGACAACCGCTGGATAACAAACTGGCAATTTAGGGGAGGCTCTGGAAGAAAGAGAGGTCGATGATGGATAAGATAAAGAAATCCCCCCCCCAAAAAAAACGAAAGATGAAAAAATCCAAAAACCTAACGAAGGACAACAGCCTCAAATTGCATTGACGATAACAGTTTGGACAATGTTGAGTGAGGCCTTCAACCTGCAGTGGTCCAAATAAATTCGTCATTAAAAACCTTAAAAATATATAAAATACAAAGCAAACCAACAAATAAAAAGTGAGAAACTTAGCAATTGCAATCAAATATAGATGAAGACGCATCTCAGACCTGCCGACCACACACGTCTGATCGGTGATACATACCGGTAATTAATCATTTTAATTAATCATTATTTTCAGATATTTCAATCTCCTTCTCAGAACTAATAAATATCAGCCAATAATCTTCCTTGAACAAACATTTGCTCGCCATGGCTTCATTTTACCAATGTATGAACTTTTACCTCTAAAACAGGTACAGTATCATTTACGACACCACAATTCGTATGACGATTGGTTTTTCAACCACCTATTTAGCAATTCATACAAGTATAAATTTAACCGTTGGAGACTGAACATTCCATATTTTTTTCACTTGTTTTTTTAATCACAATAATATGAGATAGTCATCCACCTCCGTGATTGATTTCTATACAGTCACAGTCACAGTCCCGCTTACAACACGAGCGCGATGAGTCGGTTTTTCAACCGCTTTGCGAGTATTTCCCTCGCAAAACATAAATGAGCGCGTCTCTCCTCGGGACAGTTTCTCACCGAATTTTACCACCAATTACTGGTCGTAAAAACATGGTTTCAAGGAATTCCTGTTGTAACAACCAATTTCCATAACTTCTGGAGCTTGCCTTTCTCTCCCTCTAAATTTGACTTGATTTTTCGCAAAGATTATTGGTAATCCATAAAGGAAGGTATATCTTCAAAAAAAAACAAGTGAATTTCCTTCAGATTCCAAGACACGAACGTAAATGAACACATCACATTTCCAAGCTCAAAAGGCTGTGCAGTTAATGCCAAAATCAAGGCTGTAGTTTAGATAGAAGGCATACGGACGGTCACAATAGCACTGCACACCATACGACCTTACTGCTAGAAAAATAAATTTCTTCAACAATGGTAAAATGGAACGGAAACTTGAATCCACGTGTGAGTTTCTTTCAACTGTAAAGTGCATTGAAGAAGTGGAAAGATTATTTTTCTATCGTTCAATCCTTAAATTGAACATACTTCTGACCAATGGAAATCACCGTGTTGTACATTTTCTGGAAGCATGCGAATAGGTCACTCGAGCTCTTCTCCTCATGCAATGCCTGAACAAAACAACCTCCATAAGCATTCAACAATACAGAACAGACAAGATGAAAAAAAGAAGAATCTGATTCCATTATTAACTGAAGACTTTTTTTTAAAGAGAGGCAACAACCTTCTTGCCAAGTTGAAAATCTTAATGCTACGACCTAACTTTTAGGGACAATGTTAACAAACAAGTAATCATAAAACGTCTACAAATATCCAAAAAATATATATCTATATATATATATATATATAGAAATTGTCAAGACAGACAGAGACAGAGACAGAGACAGAGACAGACACCGAAAGATAATTGAGGAGAAGGGGCATGTGGGGTATGGAGGGGATGAGTGGGGAAATGAAGGAAAGGGAGTTTATGAGATTGACAGGAGTAAGAATGGGTAAAGGAGAATCAAAATACTGCAATTTTGCTGATACAACAAATACAAGACCCTTTAACAAGCTAAAAAAATAACTTGCCTGCTCCACCACGATGGCATTTCTCAAGGATGTACGAACCTGAAGGTCTGAGACAAACTGCTTTATAATGGGCAGGAAGTCTTTAAGAGTTGACACCTGCCAGGGCATGACAGAATTAAATATTGCCTTGGAGAATTGCAATCCCTTCCCCAACCCTTTTGAAAATATTTCTTTTTAAAAACACACATTTTCTTTTTTCCAACTATGTGACAACTTTGTGCAGCTGCAGTTAGTTATTTGTCACTATAATGCTGTCTGGTTTAAAAACAATAATCAATGAGCAACAGAAATTTTTTTTCAAGTTTAAATAAAATAAAATAAATACCAGTTGCATCATGGCATCATTGCTACTGGTTGCATCATTGTTTAGGAGCATGGCTGTGCCGCAGATGCAGTGCTCCCTGCAAGCCGGTACTCATTTTGATGACCTCGGAAGGATGATAGGCTGAGTGAACCCACCTGGTGTTAATTCAACGACAAAATTAGCACCTGGTGTTAATTCGACTTGCTTGAACTCAAGACCCTGAGATGTTAAGCCAGCCACCTTAACCGTTAAGCCAATACCAGGCTGATGCCATTTTGAAAAGGTCAAAACATTTTTGCTTCCCATCGTATGATTCAAAGCAACATGGATCATCACGTGATAAATGACGAGCTATTTATGTTGAGCATAACTCTGAATATATAAACTGGGTTTGCAATTACCAAGTAGACATTGCTCTTCTTAATATGCACCTCAGTGAACCCACAAGACAACCCCTGCACTTGTTTGCAAGCAGGTCAGTTTAATGGCAATTTTTCTTTTTTCCAACTATGTTCACAAAGTCATCCTCATACAAAATTGCACTTCAGCAATTAATTTTTTTTTTAATGAATAAGGGTATGGGCAGCTAAATCTGTTCTTCACATGCTGATTGGATAAAGTATGGAATTTTCAGATATCGGGTTCTAGAGTAGCGTAGCAAACAATGTTTACCATGACAGTGCTAACGATTACACTAATTGAGAATCAAAGTTAAAACTTCAGCTAATGAAAACTCAGCTCCTGCACACCCACTGTGGTATATAACATAATATATTTAAACTCGTTTTATGTGACCATTGTAACAAATCAGAAGTTGCGACTTTTGAAAGACCCTGAGTATTATCATGCCATCTTTATTCTCAGCTAATGGTTCCTTGATATGCAAAAGCATTGGACAAGTCATTTTCTATGAAACTTTACAGTATATTGTGACTGCCTCTATACCTTGGTTGGCTTAGTTGGCCTGCTGTTGACTTAATGGTTAGGGTGGCAGGCTTTGGATCCGAGGATCCTGAGTTCAAATCCCGCTCAGCTGTTGAATTAATATCAGGTGGGGTTAACTCGGCCTGTCATCCTTCCGAGGTCGGCAAAATGAGTGGCAGCATGCTGGTATACCGTGTCGGAGTGGCGCCCCGTCCAGGATTGTGCCCAATAGCCAGGGAGACTGCTTAGGCAGCACCAACGCTCTGCACAGAGTAAGGTCCCAATCTCCTCCTCTCCTCTATACCTTAATTGGTAAATATCTTTGGAAATCTTCCTTAACTACTCAACCTATGATCATTTCAATTTTATTTATTTTTTTTCTCCAAAATTCACGAATCAGAATTGAATTCAAAATGTCGAACTTCCTTTCAATTTGAAATCGTCAGCACGTATGGAATTATTAGCTCCCGTTGGACTTAGTTCGAAACAGTGGCTTATGGATTGGGTCTCGTCCGTCCATGCGTGCGTCCGTCCGCAGCCATATCTCGGACATGTATTGACTGATTTTGTTCAAACTTGGCAAAAAGGCAATACATGATGGTATACATAAGAACGTCATTTTGTTTCACGATTCGATCACAGATGGTCGATTGGCAACCATTTTAGTTGTAAAATCCGAATGTTGAACACGTCCTCAACCATTTCTCGGACATGCATTCACCGATCTTGTTCAAACATGGCACAAGTACACCTCGCTATATTTTGTGATCCGATCAAAGATGGCTGACTGGTAGACTGGTGGCCATTTTAGTTGAAAATAGATATGGACTAGCCCTTTAACTCCATACAGCAAAATTACTAAAACCATGGGGGCTCTGACATTTACGTCTTTTTCTCCTTGTGAAACACCTGTGTTGGTATTTAATAACTCCATACCTGCTAACAGGTATTAAATACCTGTATGGAATACCATGATGTGGCACATATCCAACTGTCATCAACAACACAACTTAGCAGCCATATACAAGGTATTGTGCAGTTGAAAACAAACTAACAAATATCTCTGTGAAAATTGTAAACTCACATTCTGCGTGAAAGAACGACGTAGTGACCCTTGGCTCGTTGCCCAAATTGCTGCATAACGACGTTTTAAGTATGTATTGTGTTTTCCAGATTCCAGCAGGTTAGAAACAACCTCAAAAACCTTCTGTCGAGGGATTGAATCGTAGGCACCTTCCACATCCACCTTAAAAAAAAAAATAAAGAAGAAGAATATGTGATAAGAGACAATGAATCAGGTTGTATGATTTTAGAAGGTAGACATGTTTCCCACCATCGTTTTGGCACATTGGCACAACACATGTAGATTTTTTTTCTATGAGCATTAGGTTGTGTTTGAATTCACAATAAAATTTTAAAGACAATAATTATTAATTATATCCAACCATAACATTGTCGGGCCCCCAAAAATTCAATGTGCTCATCGGCTTCGAAAGTCATCAAGATAGTTTTGCAGGATTGTAAAATGGCAGTCATATGTCGACATCCCTCGGTATCACACGGTTCTCCTTTAACACCGATCTCCCACAGGAAAGCACAAATCCACAAAAATAAAATGTAGACGTTAACTCGAGCATTAGTAACATACTTGACTAAATTTATGCAAAATACAATTTGAGTTATCATCATCAAATATAATCCAGAGTATACATTTAAATCAAGTATACAAAACGGTGCGGACAATAAAGGACATCCTGGTGGCTGCCATTCTGACAGGGTGAACACCTGTGTGATGGAGGACCGTCACATAAAACGAGGAGAATTTGTTGTTACTGTGAGCATGGAATCAAAATCCACCAGCTTCTGGGTTTGCATAGTGTGTGGAAGCGCAACTTTCATGAGAACCATCTTTATAGCTGAACATCACATACAAAAACACCCTTCCCTCAACCTCCTCTTCCTTGCTCTTTATGAAGTCACACCTTCACAAAGTAGAGGGGTTTCTGACTACCAATGTTACGCCAGTGTGTGGCGAAGTCACGCCATCGGCAGAACACTGCATCCAGACCAAGCACAGAGGATCCCAAAAGCTCAGGTCTCTGTGCGACTTTATAGTTCAGAATGTCGAACAGCGATTGGATCTGGTATTTCAGGATGCTGGCCTGCAGAGCAAGAGCAATAAAGCATGCATTTCAGCAGAACCATAGACGTTCTAACAAATCTTTTAAGAAAAAAAATACCAAGAATAGTTATGAAAGTTTTCTGATAGAAGTTAAAATATGGCAAATCAGCTTTGTCTAAAACAAGTTGACGACGACAAAATAACAAAGTGCTGAAATCGAAATAAAATCAAGTCGATTCTATTTATGGACAAATAGTCTTGCCATGACACTTTTTTAACTTCAGTTTCATTTGACTTATTTATGCCAAGAGATAAAATTGAGATAATCAGAATTCATTCCATTGATACGTGTACCAAAGAGTGTCGGTTATGCCAAAGCAATTATTTTGTCCGGAGTTACAATCCTGGATGAGTTGCCACTCTGATGCAGCATACTCGACTGAGGGTGCAGGGATTTGGAATTTGGCCAGGGTGGCAGTGATAGCTGAAATCTCAACAACTCTTCATGAAGGACACCATGGAATATTTAACATCAACTAATGCTATCAGACAGGACACTGGTTTAACGTCCATATGATGGACGGCACACACATTGATGCCTTGCTCTGCTCTGCAAAACACCAGTGTTTACATCCCAAACCCACCTCCTTCAAATTCCCTGCTTTCCTTCCTGAAAGTCCCTGTAGTTCAATCTTGTTTACCCCGTGTACCACACCCCATCCCTCTCCATTCCACAGATCTCCTGTCTCTGTTCCCCACTGTTTTGTGCTTCCTCTCCTCTGGTCTCCTGCTCCCCTTGTTATACGTTCTGTGTTAGCACTGATACGAGCCCTGATATTGTATATAAAAATTTTATTTTTTTAAAGGAGCGGCACTTTACAGCTGGGTTGGGATTCAAGCTCAGGATAGACAGCTCAGGTGAGTGTGCAGTACATACGTCTTACTTGAGGCTATCCTGCCAGTCTCTCATCAGAATAGGAAAACATTATAAATTTAAGCACCATGAAAATGTAGACCTCCATTATTTTTTACATCTATAAAAATAAGTGGTTCTCAAAAACATGTCCATCTGCCTTCCCAATGATGAGACACTTAAAGCAGCCAGATCAATCAAAATTGGCAATCCTGATGTGCTAGTACTGGAGCTGTAGTATTGAAGGAGGCATTATTTTACAAAATACTCAGAAGACACAAAAACAAAATAGACAACAAAAGTCATAGTGGGTTACCTTCTTGTTAAGCCGTTTGGCTGTTACCGGTGACTTTAATATTGGTCGAAAACCTTTTCTTTTGGGCACAAACCGAAGTCGAGAAACTTCTGGGTGTCCTGCTCTTGTCATAGCTTCCCACTCCTCCACTGCAATCGGCTTAAGCATTCCTTTTGATAGGTACTGCCTGGACAAACACACATGGCCTGCCAATCCAGCACAGTTCTTACAATCTTGCACAACTGAAAATTTAAAAATGAAGGAAATAAATATTACGTTCAAACAACCCAAAAGCAAAATGTATTTTATTTAAACCAACAACAAAACAGGACAAAATGTAAACAATGTCGATGGCGAGCCATCACAAATCCCCATGATTCCCACCTAAGGTAAAGTTGAAAAATGGGAAAAAGTTCCACCAGGAATGACCCAACATCAAATTTAGAGTAAATTTTGTTTTTGTTTTTTACCATTTTGACCCCTGTGACCCGAAGTCCGCACACCCCCTGGGGCATGAACCCGGGTTTCCAACCCCGCCCCCCCCCCCCCCCAAAAAAAAAATTGTTGCATATTTCTTGCGTCTCTGATCGAGTATGGTTTCCAATGCTGATTGCATACATCAAATTTCAAGAAAAAAATGTTTAAAAATAGGGGGCGGGGCCAAACGTGATACTGCTATTGCACCTTCTTGCCATGTGGTGGTCGTAACTACCAAGTTTGGTTTCTGCCTGGACAAACATCACATGCAAACATCTCCTGGAGGACAAACATCTCCTGGAGGACAAACATCTCCTGGAGGACAAACATCTCCTGGAGGAGATGGGTAGAGGAGATGGACAGCCACCATGGACATCACAAAGCCAATTGCGATATCGCAGGTTTTTGTTTTTTTTCCAAAAAGCACGGGGATAAAAACAAAACAAACTCTTCACTAAACTTATTATGGTTAAACGTGCTCTTTCAGCAACTCGTTTAATGCCAAAAATTTGCAGCAAATGAACATAAAAATCGGTTCAATGAGGAAATTAACTGTTTGGCAAATAAGAGCTACACTGTAAATTGCACAGTAAAGTATATCCTTTTTGAAAGTCTCACTAATATATCAATCACCAAAGCCACAGCACAAAGAAAGATAAATCGGGAGAGAAAGGAAATGTGCATCGTTCCACAACGCATTTAACCCCACCACCGAATTTCAACATATTGTTGTGGTTCTGCAAAACTGGCAATTCTCCGAAGCAATGGCACCCAACATATAGCGATCCCGAGACAGTTATCTCGTTAGTATTCGTGTAGTTAGCCGTTTCCATATGTCTCGTGGGTAAATGGGACAAGATGTGCTGCGTAGGGCTTTTAGGTAGGTCTTCAATCCCCTATTCTTTCATTTATTTTATTCCCTCTATTTCACACACGAACCCTGCCATGGGTGCACACACGCATCCGCAGCTCATTTGCATATGCGCACCAAGCTCCTGTTCAAACGGCGCGCCATAAACCAACTGACACCTCACCTCAGACTCGCCACACTCACCATGATACTACAATGCTCACCATGATCATGACAAATGACTCCAAAGATTCCCCACGCCAACCTACGCCTGACCTCTTCACCACAACCGTAACAAACCACTTCACTCTCCTCAACCACTCCTAACGTTTCAACTCCTTCACCACAAACACAACAGCGATTCCTATACCTCACAACAACCACTACAAACCACCCCAACCACAGTTAACTTCCTGGATGCTCACCACAGTATCCGAGGGTGCCGGAGGAATGAAAGACATTGCGAGCCGGCGTGTAACTCGAAGCACAAACGTGCGCTGTGGTTAGGCCTAAGTCACATTTGCTCTACGGCGAGGATACGGCGGCCGTACGCCCTCTGAATTGACAGAAACGTGCGGCGGCCGCAGAGTTTCTGCGGTGGCCTCAGGGTGGCTCAACACCGTTTGGCTATCTTTTACAGGCCGTAGGGGTCGCCGTGGAATTATAGCGCAGAGTTATAACTTTTTTCATTTTCTACGTTCGCCGTAGAATTCGACAAGCTGAAACAAAAAAAACTGGTAAAAAAAAAATAAAAGAACCCACTCGTTACCGTCCGTCTGGCCGCACGTTCGCCTTAGGGCCCCCCTGCGGTCGCCTTGCGGGCACCTTGCGTCTGCCTTGAAAATTCTATGGCCCCGTCAGGAACGCCCTAAGGTCACCGTGCGACATCAAATCAAAGACCGTACGGCACCCCACGTTTTCGGTCTCCACAATTTATAAATACGCCGTGCGGCTCCCGAAAAATAAAAACATATGTGACTGCTACATTGTGTGACCGTGGAAATACTGCGGCCGCCCTATAATTGCTAAGTGGCCGTTGATTTTGTAGACCCCACGGCCGCCGTGGCAAATGTGACTTAGGCCTTAGTTCAATGACATCCGGGTAGCTTCAGCGTTTCGCTAAATAACCATGCTCAATCGGATTTCAGCGCACGTTCAGGGCCGGAGAGCGTTCACAAAAACCCTCGGTCAATATTAATTGTGGAGCTCTGTCGCGTGGCCCGGCTGAGAAGCAACTGAAGCCATTTTCGACTCCGGACTCTGGCGGGGAGTGGCTGTGGCGCGGGGTGATGGCTATGCACCAATGGGTGAGTTCGTAAATGCCTAGCAGGTCTCCTGATCTGCTTTTTGCCCCTTCCTACACTCTGGTCTCTATAAAAGAGAACAAATCAGGCTCAGTTGCTCTCCTTCATCCAGCCTCCAAGTGAAATCTCTTCAAAGCTTTTACCAAGCTGAGGAGGCAGCGCAACCGAGCGAGGTGAGCGGGGTGGAGCGAGCAGTTACCAAGACGTGCCGGAGTTATTGCCGGGTCATCGGTGCTCGGCTTCGGCTGCGTTCCGCAGCCAATATTCATTACATTTACAGACTTTCTCACACGTTCCCGTAAAGCTTTTCTCTCATGCATCTTTTCTAAATCTATGCCCCGTTCACTAAAACAGCATTACCGATTTGCACCTTTCACACCTTCCTCTTACATCACGCTGCATCACATTTTTGCACCTCAGACTCATGCACTGCAGACACCCCAGTTTTCTTCCCTCCTCTCCCTTCCTAAGCGATTGGGTTGCGCAGGTCCATCAACCGTGGCAGGTACAACAAGGTCGCCTACACCTCAACTGCTCCTCCTCTTTCCAAGCTAACTCTAATTTTCTCAGGTGTGTGTGTGTGTGT
>CM068960.1:66350697-66370766 GCA_035128595.1 Eptatretus atami | reverse complement strand
GTGTGTGTGTGTGTGTGATGGCGCCTGTAACCTGAGTAACATTGTTGAAGTTTATCGGGTTAACTCTGCACTATCTCTTTTGTAAATAACTGTAATTTCTTTTGCTGCATCCACAAATTCTTCGTTTTCCCCTGCTGTACATTTTATGAACAAACCCATTACTGTGCCACATCATTTTCCTTGCCCTGGCTTGTAATCAATTGCTTTGTTATAAATGTACCCAGCTCGTTTTCGTCTTTTCCTTCATTGGTCCAGCATGGTCCGCACATTCGCTTCGTTGGGAAGTTCTACGCAACAATGTGTTTATTAGCCGGTGCGTACTTGAAAGCCCCGCTCGGCTGCACCTGATACGCCAAGTTTAAAGCAAGTACGCATTGAGGGCACACGACCCTAATTGACCGGCCGTCCACAGGTAAGGTATCACTTAAAGTAGTGTAACTCTACCCGGATTGGCCGTGTCAATCGGCCTTCGTGGTTGTCTCGCAACCTGCCAGTGCACGGAATTATCTGTGCCTGGTGGCATCAGGACCAGTTGTTCGAGAGGGACTCAAGCGCTTCCTCTCATGGCAAGCCTTGAACTCCAAGTCCGCAACAACATATTATTGCTTTTCAGCAGTTGCTATCAAAGCTACACATGGCAATTTAATTATCTTCACCAGTAATCAGAGGAATGAGCAGAATGCAAGAAACCGAAATGGCTTGGTTAACATGATGTCATGTATAATTCTTCCAGAAAAGCCGACCGATTGACACTCTTATATGTGCTCCAGTACGTACTTAAGGCTACTGCAGCATCTTGAACATACAATGTTATGAAGCAGCAATGTACTTTCACAAACATAATAGCACATCAGAAGAAATCACCAAGATTCTTGCCACAGTTCAATCTGCAATAAGAACCCAAGCCACATTCTTAAAAAAAATAATAGAGGAACAAAGTAGGGACCTGATTGCAATGCTGTGAAGGTGACACCAGACACTCTTGCGATAGAAAAATATTTTGTTTCTCTGGAACATCGTCTCAGTGATGTAGAAAAATGAAGACAGAAGGACCATGACGAAGTCTTGCATGACCCAAGTGAAGAACTTCTGCAGGATCTCTTCCCGTTTGCAATGCTCACTGGGTGAGACCCGTCTATGACCTGACACAGCGAGTCAACAACCATAAATGGGATCCCATTCATTAGATGCTGCAACAGTCACAAAATAATTTGGTATGTTTAAGAAATATACTTTTCATTTATTTTCCCCTGAAGAACACTTAGGTCCTGAGCCAGCAGCCAGCATCAAAAATAACCTCAACAACGCTTATATGTGCTGCAGTACGTACTTAAGGCTACTGCAGAATCTTGAGCATACAATGTTATGAGACAGCAAATGGATCCTCCAAGGCAAAACAATGAATGATGTCACTTTAAAGGGGTAAGTAAATGCAAATTTAAGAAAGAGAAAAATTACGAGATCTGAATGTTATTTAACCTTGTAATTCACATTTCAAGGAAAGAGGTGCAGATTAAGCAGCAAATGCACTACTCGCTCAGGGCGAAGGAGCACGGACCACTCGCTCGGGGCGAAGGAGCACGGACCACTCGCTCGGGGCGACGGAGCACGGACCACTCGCTCGGGGCGACGGAGCACGGACCACTCGCTTCGGGGCGACGGAGCACGGACCACTCGCTCGGGGCGACGGAGCACGACCACGACACTCGTCGGGCGACGGAGCACGGACCACTCGCTCGGGGCGACGGAGCACGGACCACTCGCTCGGCGACGGAGCACGGACCACTCGCTCGGGGCGACGGAGCACGGACCACTCGCTCGGGGCGACGGAGCACGGACCACTCGCTCGGGGCGACGGAGCACGGACCACTCGCTCGGGGCGACGGAGCACGGACCACTCGCTCGGGCGACGAGCACGGAGCCGCCTTCAGTAGACTACGAAACAAACTGATCACTTGATCAGTCTGGTGGAGGTATGCGCTCTACCGAGTGCCGCTCTAGTTTTGCGTTGCATCTGTCACCGTGCAGTTTCCAATGACTTTTGAAAACATATTTTGTGCGAATGATTAATTTAATTGATTCATAAAGTTATCTATGCTAATACATATCAGTGTGTGTCTGTCAGTTAATCAGTGCGTCTCCTCCATAACTCCAAAACCATGAAACCTAGTGGCCCCAAACTTTGCATGCATACTTAGGTAACTCCAAAGCCATGCATGAATGAAAACTGGGTGTTTGGTTTAATTTAAACACCACTTTTGAAGATAATTAACGACTGTATTTAATTATCCTCTATCCAGGTTTCATCCTTGGTCACCCTCTTTGTCAGCCTGCTCGCCCTGACTGGGGGCGAAATTTACCATTTTTTTTGGCCTGCTCAACAATGTCTTGACTTGTAACAGGCCACAACGGTTTCTTAACAAGAAGAACAAGTTTCCACAACGGTTTCTTCTCAAAATTTATTTTTCACTTTCTTCACTCACATCATCGAATGCCTGAGCTTCACACCTACAAATTACTGGATACATCACAATGCTTATAAATGCCCAGAGACGCCAGTGTTCATGCCATTATTTCATTTCCGCACAAGCGATAAGTGCTAGAATCTCTTAACCTGAGCCAAATTTCAAAATTTAAACTGCGGAATTGACTTTAGAGGCAGTTAAGACTGCTAAAAAAAAGTGTTTATTTGTCTAATTCAAACATTGTTTGACACTCCAGGCATCTCCGAGTGTTTGTGCTTTTATTTCATTTCCGCGCATGTGATAATCTCTGGAATCTCTTAACCTGAGCTGAAATTCAAAATTTAAACTGTTGACCTGACCTTAGCAGCAGTTCCGACTGCTAAAAAAAGAAAAGTGTTAATTTGTCCAATTCAGACATTGTTTGACACTCCGGGCGGTGTGGGACCCCCTTAAAGAGATCCAGTTACAGGGTGGGTGAACAGGGCAGCAGGTGCAGTTGGAGTCGCATAAATCAAGGGGAACCCATGTTATAATCTCTTCAAAAATGGTACGTGCTGTTTGAAAGTGAACGGTGGTTTTGCTATCCTGTTTGAACGTGCTGTTTTAACATACCCCATTTCGTTCAATTCCTTACTAATGCCGGCAGACAGAACTATCCTCCCCACTTCCCCTCAAGTCCCCCTCCCAAATTCAAGTTGAACCTCACCCCCCACTTCCCTTCAAGTCCCACTACCAAATGCAAGTCCAGAGCACCCCCTTCCCTTCCCCTCCCTCCCTCTTTCCCTGTATTCCTGTCAGCGAAGTGATGGGTGGTATTTGCAGATTAATTAATTAATTAATTGATTAATAAACTAGAGAGTTAATCGAACACCTTACCTCATGCAGTCTGAGAAAAAGGACATGGGAAGGATCTTTTCAACTCTTGCTTTGCATTTCCGAGCACGATCGATATTAGCTATATTTGTGAACTTTGAATATCAGGCGCAATGATAACCATACGAAGCCGATGGGTCATACGGACCAGTCCAGATGTGAACCTTCAACCAACTCTTCTTGGAGAAACTGACGATTTTGGATCGATCTTTGAGAAAAAGATGCACTGAAACGACCAGATCTGATTGATGAAGTTAACTCAGACGTTACATCACTTGGCGCCCCATTTTGTCTGAACGTCGATATTCCCCCACCTTGAGAGCGCAAGAGGAAAATTTGATTGGTCGAGATGGCATTCAATTTTGGCAAATTACTGCTAACTGAAGGTTTTTGGAAGTGCAAACAAGATGATTTGTGTTCTCCAGTGTTCAAATTTATAATTCAATTGAAAGGATGTAGAAATGCAAGTTTTAAAGGATGTAGAAGAAAAAAATTGGAGAATTAATCAATTCCAGATAAGAGAATTGAATCAATTCCAGATAAGTTAAAAGATAAGCTCCAATGTTGAAAATATGAAATTCCATTGAAATTAGTAGTGCCTCCATCATGGACTGACAAACACACAGACAGATTCCCACCCCACCCCTTTCCCCTCCCACCACAGTCCCTCTGGACTCCCACCCCTTCCACTACAGTCCCCCTGGACACCCAGCCCCACCCCTTCCCCACACACCCCACCCCTTCCTCCTCCAATCCCAGTCTCTCCATACTTCCACCCCAACTCTTCCTCCGCCACCACTCCTCTTTCCCTGCCTCCTGCAACCCCACCTCTTCCCCTGCCTCCTCCACCCCCACCTCTTCCCCTGCCTCCTCCAACCTCACCCCTTCCCCTCTCTCCGTTAGTTACCAAGTGTAATTGCTTGTGTTCAGTTTCACGTTTCTTGTGGAGAGCTCGCCAAGTGGCTTAAGCCACTTAAGCAAGCATGTACCTTCATTGGGCGGTGTACATTGGACCGCTGCCGTGATCGCTGCAAACAAAACGTATGCATTACCTCGTTTGAGTTGTAATCAAAATGTCCTTTTGTTTCCTCAAAACGGGAGGCGTATTTAATGATGGAAGACGCGTTGTCTTCAGGATTGGACTAATTAATTATACATCAGCAGGTATTTCACGATGAAGCCGATGTGAATATTCACTTCACACAACATGTATTACATATCCATCAATTTGTTTTAAAGCTTTGAAAAGTCGGGCGAAAAGGTAAAGTATTTTGAACGAAAGACGATGATTTTCTTTCCTCTGCATACGAGAATGAACGTACCTTCCTTGGGCGGTGTATATTAGACCGCTTCATTGCAAACAAAGCATGCGTTACCTCGTTTGAGGTGTCATCAAATTGCACCTTCGTTTCCTCAAAACGGTACCTTTATTTTATGATAGAAGACGCGTTGTTCAGTCTTCAAATGTAAATGAGGCCTCTAAACATACTGAGCTCTGTGAAGAGAAAAATAAATATAGCCACAATTTCTGGGCGGCTGGAGGGAAAGGTGTGGCCTCGCGAAAAGACGGTGCTTGTGACGTTTGTGGAGAGCAGGGAAGGCGTGGCCTGCAGAATGGGCGGCGCTTATGACCCATCCACCCACCCACAGACACAAACAGCCCCCCACGCTAAGCCATATTTTGTGGACGTTTCTCCTCCGAAACTGCCGGACGGATTGTCGCCACTTTCGGCATGCGGGTGTTCTGTGAGATCGCGCCGGACGGACAGGTTTGGGAATTTTTGGTGATTTTATAATTTTTGCATTTGTTTGCATGGTGACATGTGACGTCACCATTGAGAGGCGTAATGACATCATGACATCATCGGTCATTCGCTGACGTCATTACGTCTGTCGTCGACAGTCACCGCTGAGAGGCGTAATGCCACTCCTAGAAAGCAGCGTCTGCTATGTAAAACCCTCTCTGCACATGCTGACTACCTCAGAAGGTGAATTTGACACCAAAAATGTAACAAGAAACATTGTATATAAAGAAATTCGATAAATCACATTGTGAACACTGGATATATTGACGTCCTAACGAACCCTTACTTTAGAAACTTCGCGCGAGCCACGGGTTTGGCTAGTACGATAAAATAATCAATTCTCTGAAACCGAATGACCTATCAATACTGGACTTTGTAGTGATGATCCACTACCCTTGCTGTAAATATTTTATTTCAAAATGATGTCATCAGTCATGTGGTTTGGCAACCACATTGGTTTGAAGGAAAATATTTAAAATATATATTTCAGAAACCACTGTAGTGATCGATTCGTAACTTTGCAGTTGTGACCCACTACTCTTCCTCCAAGTAATGTGACATGATTAATATCAATGTCTTAAGCGGTTTCGGAGAAGACGTTTTTTAAAGTTTTGGTTTTCAAATGAACGTGGCTGCCAAACCACGTGACCTGTGGCATTGAACATTTGTAATCTGCCCAAGATTTGGGAGAGGATCACGTGTGTGAAGTTTTGTTTTGATCGGATAAGGTTCGTTTTTCTATCCAATATGGCTGACACAACACATGACCTATGACGTCATCATTTTCACACTGTATGCAGCAATGGCGTTAGATGATGTTTGGTAAATTTCACTTCAATCGGATAAGCGGTTCCAAAGAAAACATTATTTAATATTTTTCTTCAATCCAATATGGCTACCGATCGACGTGACCTATCAATTATTCTTTATCACCCTAGTATCCCCAATTCATGTAGAACATGTCGATGAAGTTTCCCCTAAATCTGTCCAGCTGTTCTGGAGAAGATTTTTTCTAAAGGTTTTAGGGTAAATTCATGATGGCTGCCAGACCATGTGACTGATGAAATCACAGTTATCAAACTTTATTCAGCATGGCTCGGCCATCATTTGGGTTCAGTTTCACTTCGATCTATAAAGCAGTTCTAGAGAAGATTTTTTTCCTTAAAAAAACAAAACAAAAAACAATATGGTTGCCAAGCCACGCGACAGATGACGTCATAAATTTAACAATTTCATTATTATTTGGTCATAGTTATGCGTATGAAGTTTCAGAATTTTAGGATAAGGATATCAAGTAAATCTATTTTGGCTGCTCTACCACTTCTCCTCTGACATCATCATTACAAGGTCCTTATTCCCCATTGGCAGTTGAATGTGATGTGCCAAGTTTCAAGTTTTTCCGATCAGCGGTTTCAGAGATATAATTTTCGATATTTTCTCGTTTAATCCAAGATGGCCGCCATACCACGTGATCTATGATGTGATAATTATCATTTAAATATTCTCCACCGGGGGGTCACTGCTCCCCTGAAAATTTTGCGTCAATCGGACAAGCGGTTACTGAGAAAAAAAAATGTTGAAGAAATAATCGAGCAAAAGAAAAAAAAACAAAGCCAAAAAAGGGACGAAGAATAACAATAAAAAGAAACAGAACAGAAACAATAGGGCACCACAACCAGTAAAGCCAATGGCTCCTTATTAATATAAAATGAAACAAAGGCATTTACCAAGCTGAAGCCAGGAGCAGTCGTTGGTACGCATGCTATGGCAAAGTTCTTTGATGCCAAGGCTCTCCAAGCGACCAAGCCGAAGGCAGGTCTTCAAAATCCGTAGAAAGCGTCGGCGATTATGTGGTGACCCCCACGCTTCCACTGGCAAGACTCTCAAAAGGATGGCACGTAAGAACCCATAGACGGAAGCTGGATCACTGTGTTGAGACAGAAGCCACTGACACCTACACATTTTCTGTGTTGGAAAACGTTGAGAGAGCTGAATGCAGGCAGAGACAGTGTGGGAATGTTCAAGAGGTAAAGCAAGAGCAGGAAATGCAGCTGAGGATGATTGCGTTGAACAATGGGCATTGGGACCAGTTTTCTCACCAGGTGCGCTCAGTAAATTGGAATTTACACTTTTGCTGGAAATTTGTCGACTGCAGGAAGAGTCAAGAAAAGGCTTTACAACCTGTCTAATTGGATGCTTTGTTGACTTTCCTTTAGGGTCTCCTATAAGTTGTTGAACACAATGTCGCCAGTCCGTTCTTCTTGGAGGTTCTGTATCTGTGGAGTGAAGTGGACCATCTTTCGTACTTGTTGATCCTAACGCGTTGGAAGTTGGGGAAGCACACAAATCTGAATCACAATTAACATACCTCTCTTTTTTCTGTCCCCTGCTATCATTTCCCAGGCCCTCCGTGGAAGCTCCATTGTGTTGTCTCATCTTCAAAGAATTTCTTAACCTAACAGGACAGTATCGAGATAGGAGGACGCGATATGGACATTTTTTGTGGTTTTGCAAAATTTGCGCAAACATACCCTTCATTTGGACAAACCTTTTCGGCAGCCTCAGGTGTTTTCGACTGCGCTTCTGCGCCAAGTTTTTGTTCCCTTTCTGTGTCACATCAAGCCCAAATACCATTCTCAGCAGGGATTCAGCATCTTTGTTTGCACAGCCCAGCTTGTTCAGTGGATGGTTTTTCCAAAAGGTTTCGCGAAGGTTCTTTGAGTAAAGGAGTCGAGCCCAAGAGAAGCATTCTGGGTTTGCCGAACGAGAGTCTTTCAGATCTGCTCCAGGGACCTTCCTGTTAGACTGCTGAACCTTCAGATGGCCCTTTTCACCCGAGATTATTGTGCAGCTCCCTCCATCACCACTACCACCACCATAACCACAACTTCCTCCACCATGGTGCTCAAGCCTGTGAAGGCTAAGCTTTGTTTGGCCAGGAAGATATCGTGTATTAGCAGTGACAGATGCCCCATTCTGCTCTAATTGCCCAATTAACCGTGGCTTTTTGACAGTGGAGGGATCCTGAAAAAATAAAAAAATAAAATGTAATGCAAGGCAGTTGCATTTTAAGCAACACCAAATTCATGATTGATGTAAACACACAACATTTGAACACTTTCTGTATCGATCAAACTAGAAACACAAAACATTGCATTAAATATTAGGTAATGTGGGGTGTGATAAAGTGGAAGACATTATGAGAGCAAACACATTTACTGCCAGCAAAAAAAATTAAAAAAAATTACAAAATAATTAAAGCATCATTAAATTATATTTAAAAAATATATAAAAGTTGCTTTCAGTAGTTACCGCCTTCATTTCTTGTTGGCGTTTTACTGCCTTGCGACCCGTCGTGCCTTGCGCTTTTGCCGTACACTTGTCACCATGTTTCCGCCGCTTCGCCACATCTGCACAGCACTGCAGGATGTGTTGGAAACCTCTGCAAGTCAGGAAAATAAACTCAAACAAAAACTAGAAAGGGCACTCGGTGAAGCACATACTTCCGCCACGTAATGCCTGATCCACGAGAACATATCTGGCCCCAATACATTTTTGAAATATCATGCTATATATCGTTTTTGGCCCGATCTCTCAATGGTGAAGAATTACTTGAAAAATTAAATAATTCTCATATCCGGATCCAGATTGAGATCCTCACCAAAAATTGAATCAATTTGTCCTTGTCACACACCCAACCTGTCCACCAAGTTTCATCCGAATCCGTCCACAACTTTATGAGATATCGTGCTAAATGTTGGTTTTGCCCGATCTCTCAATGATGAAGAGCGTGGTAATAAAAATCTGCTCCGCACGCACGAACGGACAATCCCAAAGCAATGCCTTTGATTGAGGAGGCATTAAAAAAAAAAAACTTTAGGTTCTCAAGTTCCAACATCATAAAGCACAAAATTGCCACCAACAGCATCTTTTCCTTTTCCTTTTTCTTCTTCTTCCTCCTCCTCCTCCTCCTCCTTCCTCCTCCTCCTCCTCCTCCGCCCTTTTACCACAAATCCAACTTATTCAAAGGCTTTCATCCTTGCGTAACTCGGCTGTGTAGTTGTGTCTCGCACTGCATGCCGTGGTGTGTCCACACATCACACAAAATATTCCCCGCCAATTCCATGCCGGCCGAACCAGATTCATGCGGCTTGGCAGGGATGGATAACAGAACTTGGATAAGAGAGAGGGGGATGGGGATCATCATAAAAGAAGAGGAGATAACGGGTAAACAGTCTCGCCAAACTCAGTGCCATTGTGGTTAGAGGGTCCGCTCCGAATCTGGGAGGCCAATGGTTCAAACACGATCCCGGTCGAGTCGTACCAGACTTTTAAAATGTTAGGTGCTGCTTCCTCACTTGGCACTCAGCATTTAGAGGATGCACGGAAAACCAAGGTGGTTGGCATGCCTTGGAGAGGGAGATTTCTCCATAAAAGTGCCGTACTGACTGCAGAGAGAGAAAAGCACTGTCACTACATGACATAGTGCTGCACCCGAACTCGGCGATTTGCTCTTCCGAGCCGACTCGGATTCAAACCAGCTTTTGCTGTCAACCCGGAAAATAACTCCGACAAATAACTGAGTACTGTAAAAGTGGAAATGTTTGCTCTACATAATTTTTCGTGTATTTCACCCTATAACGGAGAAGCGCGAATTTAACAACTTGTGAATATATTTGCTTTTTGGAGAAACAATAAACATTCACTCCCGACGGGAGTATGGGCAAGTCGTCCCTCTCCCCCACCCCCCTCCCCCCCATTCCCCACAAACTCTCACAGGAGGCGGGGGGATTTATTTTTTACCCTGGAACAACCAACACGGATGCAAAAGTTGGTGGATAACGGGCAAAAATCATAAGGCATTCCCCCCCCCCCCCTCATTGGGGGGGGGGGAGATTGTTTTTTATTCTTTGTACCCATGATATTACCCTGTGTACAACCGATGAAAGATATGCAAGATTTGGTGGAGATGGGGTGAAAAAAACTCACAAGTCATCGAGGGGTGTGGGTGCGGATTTCCCTGTGCTCATGACCTGATGAATTCCTGATCGAGTTATTGATAACAGGTATCTTCTTGATCCGTTTTTGTGCTCAATTGGTTCTTGTTATACATCAATGATCTGCCTGATTGTAGTCTTTCTCAATTAAGCATCGACACAGATGACTCAACACTGCATACTACCTTCCCAGGAACCTTGTCTCCTCATTCCCATGTCCATGCCAGTACCACTCTCTATCAGGACCTGGAGAGTGTGATGATAACTGGAGAAAAGACTGGCTCGTTACCTTCAACCCCCCAAAAAAACTTGCTTGTTGTCTGTGTCTAGTTCGAGATCACCTTGTTTTCCAACCCTGTCTTTGGATTCTTCACCTTTTCAGGAACTTCCTGTTATCTTGGCTGCTTGGATTGGATATCGGCTCAAACCTCAGCTGGGAAAAGTACATCTCTGGTACAAGTTTAAAGAGCCTCCCAGTGCCTTGACTGCTTATTTCGTGCTCGGCGATACCTTCATCCCAGTCCCCGTCCTTCATAATTCCCAGTCCCCCAGTTCCCACAACCCACTCCTCGTGGAAATGTCCTCTGACATCAATGTTGGAGAGCAACAATACTTTACTGAACAACCAAACAAAACAAGTGCACAAAGCTGTTGCACATCTTATTTATGCAGCAAATCGCTTATGATAAAGTTAACACGATTAAATGTTACCGTTTCCAAAGTGAGATGGCAACACGACAATCACCGGTCACGAATTGGCAACATGTCGAGGGTCAAAAGGAAAACTCACTTCCTCTTGGGTAAAGTTGGTGCTGCAGTGCGAGTGAGATCATAAAGGGGAGCACCGCAGATCTGGTACGCACAAGCCGGAGGGACACAGCGATACAACGCACACTCCTCCAATAGATAAAGAGCGAGCTGGTCTCCAATGCGAGCAAACAGGACATTCCAAAGAGAGCTCTCTGTAAGCAGAGCAGTGGTTGTGTTGCGATGAACATACGAAATGGAACAGGCTGGATCAATGGCAGGACCCCTGTGTTCCGATACCGGTACGTATCCGAATGAGATGACGTTACGACAGTTCCGTGAGCAGAGCCGCTGAAGCACATGGAAAACCAATTCTGTCTGGCTAAAAACCTGTAGACAAGACAAGAGGAAGGGAAAAAGGTCATCAACATGTAACCATTTGTAACCTGGTGTTGGCTTTGCGGTTAGGGTGGTGGCTTGGGATCCTAGGGTCCCGAGTTCAAGCCCTGTTGGCTGCTGAATTAACACAAAGGGGTTGACTCAGCCTGTCATCCTTCTGAGGTCGGTGAAATGAGTACCGGTGTAGCAGCCAAAAGGGTTGCCACACGAAGGAAGGGGTATTGATGGATTTATTAAATCTGGTATTGGTGTGGTGCAAGCATGATGGGCCGAATGGCCTCCTCCTGTGCATAACAATTCCTTGCAAACATTTTTTGCACAGTCAGCTGGGTGAGAACTTAAAATAGATCTGTGGCTGCGTCTCTCTCATGGCTTCCTCGCTTGACGCTCAGCACGTCAAGTTGGTAAACCTGAGGACAAAACCTTCAATCAGCAGCCATTGTGTCGACTTTATGGGCCCAATTGTGATGGGCTTGTGCTCATCTCTAGTTAGGGAACTCATCAATAATTTTCAGTGTTATTATTATTATTTTTTTTCTTGAGTCTGGTGTTGGTTTAACAGTTAAAGTGACTGGTGTAGAATCTTAGGCTCTCGAGTTCGAGCCCCTGTTGTGCCTTTTGATCAACACCAGGTGGAGGTGACTCAGCCTGTCATCCTTCTGAGGTCAGCAAGGTGAGTACCAGATTACTGGAGACAGGGCACGGCATCAGCGGCACAGACGTGCTGCAACCGTGCTCCCAGTAATGATGCAACCAGCAGCCATATGCTGCTTACGAAATAAGTTTATATAATATATATTTTTTTATCATCCCGTACACCATGCTCAATGAATGTGCGACACCTGTGTACCGTTACAAACAACAAAATAGGACCTTTTATGTGGGTTTTTTTAGATCCTCGTGGAGGATCTCTAAGTCTTACTCACGGTGTTGTTCTTGTGGACTTTTTTGTTTCACAGCCTACAGTTTTCATCGAAACTTCCTGAAACTTGGCATATATATGTAAAAAATACCCTGCGCAGACAGTAACCATCTCCGATTTTGAAAATTCCTCCGAGAAAAAAAAGTTATGACGTCAAAATATCTCCGCTAATGGAATGTCCTAAAAAATATCTCCGAAACTAAGCAAGCTTTTTGAATTCTGTTTGCGGAATCGAACAGGGCATTAGCAGAGATAATTACCGCACATATGATACATCACTATGACGTCATATCAATTTTTATGACGTCATTCCTATTTTTTTGACATTTTTTGTTTCACAACCCAGAGTTTTCATCGGATCTTCGTGAAACTTGCCATGTATATGCAGAAAGTCACGCGCAGGCAGTAACCATCTCCGATTTTGGAAATTCTTCCTAGAAAAAAAGTTGACGTCATAATATCGCCGCTAATGGAAATCGCCTATACCATTATTCTCCGAAACTCGGCAAGCTGTTTGAATTTGTTTGCGGGAATCAAGCCGGGCATTAGCACAGATAATTTTCGCAAACCTGATACATCACAATGACGTCATATTCGTTTTAATGACGTCATCATTAAGAGGACGAGGATCTTAGCTCATTCGAGCTTGTTTTTAAACATCTAAGGTTTTAATTAATCCTGATCGCCTTTCGTTAAACCGTGCCTTTGGACCTATATCATGCGACATCATGCGCGCAAAGTTCGCGCAGAGTTCAACTCACAACATCACGTGACGTGCGGGTGAGAACGACACGACGTGCGGTGAGAACGACACGTGACGTGCGGGTGAGAACGACACGTGACGTGCGGTGAGAACGCACTGAGTGCGGGTGACAATGATCCTGATAAAAGGACACACCTGCTCTGCGGTCATGGAGGCCGGGAGGTTCCGCGCTCCCTTTGGTACACACACAATGAGGCTTCGAACCAGGTTCTCGTAAGCGCTTCCGTCGTTCTCTCCAGGATTCTGAACGCACCTGCGACGTGGGATTCCAGGTCCGAGAGAATTCCAAGAAGAAGCAACATCGGCGATAGAGCGGCCGGAGAATCCGAAGAACGCCAGCCGCTTTAAAACTGCTTCCCTTGACGTCTCGTTTTCCCGCCATATTTCGAACGGAAGCGATGGGCGGAGACAGTGCGCGTCACTGCTTTATGCTCCTCCTCCTCCTGAAAAATTCCCGCCAAGTTCAAGCGCTGTTGTTGATTCACGCGGGAAAAAGGGGCATCGAACGGTCCGGTGGTCAAAATGAGAACAAACCCAGAGAAGGTCACACTGACTTTGTAAAATACAGTAAAGCGTCATCACCAAGCACGCCAAACCAGCTGTTCTGTATCGACCGCTTCGCAAGCCGCTTGGCGAGCGGTGAGCAAGCCGCTTGGCGAGCGGTAAGCAAGCCGCTTGTTAACGGAACGCCGCCCTGATGAAAAGTATTTCATGTATTTATATTGAAAGCAAACCACAACTTTGATCAGCTGTTCGAACAAGCGACCTTCACGGGAGATGGAATGCGATTCCTGACTCGGATGGAATGGTGTTTCTTCAAGGAAATCCAACACAGGTGGAGGCCATTCAGCCCATCATGCCTGTGCGAACATCACACCAGCCCATCTACACAAGTTCCAAGGAAGAAAATGTAAAAAAAGTTTTTTACTTAATGAAATAAATTTGTTTGTTTGTTTTTTCTTTTGTATTGTTATTATTTATTTTATTCATTTATTTTTTCCCTTTTCTTCCCCTCGGAGAGGGGGCATGGGCTTGGTTAAAAACACACATCAACCACACAACCCCCCTTGACAAGACCCCCACCAACAGCACTCCGTATACAATCACCCATCAATGCTCAAACGACCTAAAAGTCTTATCAACATCCCATACCCCTCTATCTCCATAACTTCCAGGTACCTATCTAATTCTAATTTAAACTTATCTACTGTTTCTGCTGCCACTACCTTTCCAGGGAGACCATTCCATGCATTCACTACTCTCTGAATGATGTCCCCTGCCTTACTACCGTCTTAACTCTCCTCTTCTTTACTCTCAGGCTATGGCTCCTGGTCCTATCACTGTCTACTCTGTTGAATAATTCATCTTCACTTATTTTATCTATACCTTTCATTATCTTACACATCTCTATCATATCTCCTCGTAACTGCCTCCTTTCTCGTGAATAAAGCCCTGTCTCCTTCAACCGCTCCTCATAGCTGAGTCGAGCTCGGCCCGGAATCAATGTAGTAGCCCGACGCTGAACCCTCTCCATGGTATCTTTGTCCTTCCTAAGTTGTGGTGACCAAAACTACACACAATATTCTAGATGTGGCCCTCACTAATTCCTGTACAATGTTAACACCACCTCTTTTGATTTATAATTGATCCCCCTCCGAATACAACCTAAAACCCAATTTGCTTTTTCCTATAGCTGCCTGGCACTGTGCTCCCTGCTTGCCTCCCATATCTATTACCACCCCCAGATCCTTTTCCTGTGTGACACGCTCCAAAGTTACCCCTTGCATCCTGTAATCTCTATTTTCATTGTTCTTTCCCACCCCAACACCTTACACTTGCGCAGGTTAAATTCCATCTGCCAACTTTTGCCCAATCTATACAAGTATCAATGCTTTCCTGAATCTGTTCACCACCCCCTCTGCGATCACCTTACGTCCAAGCTTTGTATCATCCGCAAATTTGGAAAGCTTACTCTTTACCCCATTATCCAAATCATTGATGTAAATAATGAATAGTAATGGTCCGAGTACTGATCCCTGAGGTACCCCGCTACTTACATCCTCCCAGCAAGACATCCTCCCACTCACAGCCACTCTTTGCTTCCTACCACAAAGCCAGTTTGCAATCCAATTAGCTACCTGACCAGCCACTCCACAAGTCCTCACTTTTGCTAACAATCTCCGATGTGGTACCTTATCAAATGCCTTCTTAAAGTCTAGATATACTATGTCCACTGCCTTTCCCTCATCCACCCAATCAGACACTGCTTCATAGAACCCGAAAAGATTTGTGAAACAGGAACTACCTTTGGTAAACCCATGCTGATTACCTTTTGGTAAACCCATGCTGATTACCTTTTGGTAAACCCATGCTGAAACCCATGCTGATTACCTTTTGGGAATTGGGAGGGAGCGGTGTCCAATTATAATTGAATGACTAACTGCATCATTAAAATAAATAAATCATAATCATAAAGAATTAATTTCTGAATCAATTGCCGAATAGCAGACCTAAAGCACCACTGTTTCATCCGAATCTGTAACTTTTTGAGAACTAAGAAATTAATCGAAAAATGAATAATTAATCGATCAATTAATTAATCAATAAATCAAAAATACCCTTTATAGCCAAATCACTTTGTCACTGTCATACCAAAATATCAGCTTCCGAGTTCAAAATATACCTGAGATATCGCCCACACAAACAAACAAACAAATAAAAACCAATGTCACCCTTAGGGTGACCCGTATCTTGCCAAAAAGTGGACCACGTGTGACTTCTTTAAGGTCACACTGAGGTGAACAGAGCTGCTATCCACCAGGAGCGACTCCTTGAGGAATATCTGCCTACGAGAGATTCCGATGAGAATCGTTCTACAGAGTAACCATGAAAATATGCGTTTGCCTCATAACGTCACCAAATGACGTCATAATGTCTCAAGCTTGACATATCTAGAAAGCACTCATCGAGGTGTTCAATTTGAGTACTACACGATATGGTTCCTAAAACTTGAAAATTTGACCATGGGGTCAAATATGTTTGACCTCAGGCGCTAACCATGAAGGTCAAGGCCAATCCCCACCAAAAATTAATCAGCTGAGCGCCAGACCATGAACTATATTCCATGAAGTTTGAAGAGAGATCCGATCAAAATTACTCAAAAAATAAGGTTTCGTCGACTCCCCTGATTTGCGACAGTACCTTGACCTTCAAAATTTTATGCGCTGAAAGGGACCTCCATAGGCCTCTGATATGCGAAGTTACAAAAATTTCCAATGATAACTGTGCTCTGCAGAATTATTTATACGTGATTACAGACAAACAAAAAAAATAAAAAATAAAACATACAAGCTGCTAACATATCTTGCAAAAACTTCGTTTTGGCAGGATAACAAGAAAGACAAGCCGGTCGGCGGCGATGGGCAGTGCCGGATTAAGCCTCGGCTGGCCTAAGGCACATTTTGAAATTTTAGAGAATGCCTAAAAAATTAAAATTAGATCTCGGGCTCATGGAAATGGACCCCAGACAAAAGATGAACTGATTAAAGAACAAATATTTAATAAAAAAAAGACAAATATTTAATGTGAAATAATTTTTGGCCCTAATTTTGGCTGGCCCTAAGGCACATGCCTTGTCTGCCTAATGGTTAATCCGCACTGTGATGGGTCGCCGAGCATTGACTATAAGATTAAGAGCAAAATGGATGTCATATAGCGGATAGGAATCACCTTAAGATTATGCATATCAAATCTCATCCAGTTCCATCTACTGATAACTACTCGGTATCCATTTGAATGAAAAGTACCGAAAATGCGGTTTGAATCGGAAATCCCCAAAGTTCGAGGGGTGCTGTGGGTGAACAAAGATCTAAATCGAAAATCCGGCTCGATCCTTTGTGCACAATGTATTCCTGACGATTAGTGTGAATATTCATGACCATCCGACCATAACCCTAGGAGGAGTGCATTGGCACGAAGCACCTCCAGCTCTCGCATATTATCGATTTTTGCACTAATTGACCTTTGACCCCTGACCTAAGCGAAATCGGTCAATATGTCCTGAGGCAAAGTTGTAGTATCATTGAGTACCATGAACCTGAAAATTTCATTCGTATCGATGCACTCACCTGGTCGCTAGGGGCCTTCAATTTTCGCGCATACCCTAATTGTAGGGGGCGCTGCGGGTAATATTCCATATATCACAAAAACCGGAATAATTTGATAGAGCATCACCTGTAGATCATTCGTGCCATTTCATAACCCTACGTGGGATAATGGCTTTCGGAATTGATTTCGTGTGAACGACCGATTTTGAAGGTTTTTCAGTTGTTGCTAGGGAACCAAAGGTCCCTAGCAACCATCACAATTTCCCAAGCACTAGGTCTAAGATGTACCTACCACCCGAGTTTGGTCAAATCGCCACGTTTACTACCAATTATGCTGATGACAAACGAACAACATCCAAACAAAACAGACAGAATTACTGACAATAAGGGTCACCTATTTCGGTGACCCAAAAATGGAGTGAAAACCGAGTACTCCCTTCCTTCGGTGCCCGGCCGATTGGGACGTTCACTAACATCACCTGGATATGGAATATATATGGGAAGCAGCGGTGTACAACTGCAGTTGGTCACCTGTCAGCCAATGGAAACAACTCTGTCGACATTCACAACTCAAATGTAATACTGTACGCACGAAGAAAAAACTAAAATTGCTCCAATTTATTTTAACGTGAACTTTATGCATCAAATTATTTTCACATCGGTGTTCGTCCAGGTAATGACCACTTTTGGCTCACCTTCTCTTCCCGAAGGACACCGTGGGATCTTTAACATCCACAAACTAATGCAGGTGGACGGGACACCCAGCTTAATGTCCATCTGAGGGATGGCACACACATTGATGAAGCACCCCGCCTGTGAAGCACCTGGATGACAGTTTATACCAGTGTCAGGATTCAAATCCAGGGGAGACAGCTTCGAAATGAATGTGGGCACCTCTAGGTCTAGGTCTCCAGGCCATCCTGCCAGCCCTACTTTTGCATAAAGACCGATAAACATTGAAAACTGAGACTTTACTAACTTTGTTTTTCTTTCCTCTCCCATCCCCTCCTCGGGGTTTTCTACAATACAAGTTGAACATAGTCTTACGACTGATGAATGCACCATCACGACGTACAAAAAGGGAAGGATGGAGGCCCTCAATGTGAGACATGACATCAGGGCCATCTCTTTGGACAAATCTCGTGCTTTTGATGAGTTTCTTTCTCAAAGTTCGCCTTACTCTCCAAACTCTCTGCCTATGGCATCCACGGCCGACTCCACATATGGCTTACTGACTTCCTCTACTCTAGTAGCCAACGTGTGGCACTCAATGGAATCCTTTCATCTCTCCCTGTCAAAGCTGGTGTGCCCCAAGGCAGTGTTCTGGGCTCAGTCCTATTCCTGATTTTCATGAATGATCACTCTGCCTCTCTGGAAAATCCTCTTTATCTACTTGCTGATGACTCCATCCTCTGCTGTGTCATCACTCATCCTTTAGATAGAAAGGCTGCGACCTCTTCTCTCTCTCTTCAGACCTTGACAAAAATCACAAGCTGGTCAAATACTTGGACTATGGTCTTTCAATCCTGACAAATCTCACACTCTCACGATCTCTCTCCGAAAGGACGATCTGGCAAACCCTCCACTCACTCCCCCCATCTACTTTCTTCACAATCCTCTTGAGGTTAGTTTTTGAAGTTCAGTCATTCAAACTCCTGGGTCTCACTGTCAACCATTATCTTTCTTAGGCAAACCACATTTCAAAGTTGGCCTCCAAAGCCAGCCGCCAACTGGGCATCCTCCGTCACGAAGGCCTAGGTTTCTACAGGACACACACGGTCCACCATCAACCCTCTTCTGGTGAAACTACCTAAATCCAAGATCACTGCTCACCTCCACTCATTTATTCCTCTTTTTCTCCCACCTGTGAAACAAAATTTCACATTCTCTTCAATCTCATTCTTTCCTTTAGGTCTTCAAAACAGCTGTTCACCACCATCTCAGATCATCCTCAAATCAAAACCATGATCTTTTTTACCCTCGTTAATCCCCTGCCCCTCACCCCCAACCCTCCTCCTTCCAAATTTCCAGTTTTTATCCCGCGCCGCGTGCGGAAGGGGATATTGTTGTCACCCGGGTCGTCCGTCGGCTGGGCGTCAACATTATAGCTGTAGTGCGATAACTCATAAACTGTTCGCCATATCGATTTGAAATTTGGGTCACACATGTACACCTGAAAAGGAAGACCCTATTGATTTGGGCGTGGCCGGATCCAGGATGGCCGACTGGGGCGGCCATCTTGAAAAAAATGTTCAATGCGGGGGATTCCCCATCTCTGATGGGTATATTTCCTTCTGTATCCATCTTGTACAACCCATGCATCGAGCTTTGTGTTGGTAGTGGTCAAGGTGGCTGGCTTAAGATCTTAGGGTGTGTGTGGTCGTATGGCAGCTTAGCTGCCGGGGTAGCTATCATTTCTTGAAGCGCGACTGCGTCGCTGATGCAGTGCCCCTCTACCAGTAACACACTGGAACTGGTACTCATTTCGCCGACCTCGGAAGAATGACAGGCTGAGTCAACCCCCCTGGTGTATTAATTCAGCGGCCAACGGGGCTTGAACTCAGGACCCTAGGATCCCAAGCCGCCACCCTAACCACTGAGCCAACACCAGGATGATGTTAGGGTCTTGAGTTTGAGCCCCTGTTTTTTTCCAGTTGAAATAACACCAGGTGGGATTTCGGCCTGTTATCCTTTCGAGGTCGGCGAAATGAGTACCAGCTTACTGGTAACAAGGGCACTGCATCAGTGGACAACTGAGCCCCAGAAAATGATACAACCCGGGTCGTTGTTGTTGCACCCGGGTCGTACAAAGGAAGTTGCAACAGGCACATAGAAACAACAACACCGCCCAATGCATCCTCTCCTGCCCCCTATTGTTTGTCCAAGTCTACCTCAAGCTTGACCTTCAACTTTGCTGTTGGTGTTTCTCCACCCCCTCTCTACTGTTCCTTTTGTCCTGTTGCATCCTCATCCGCTCAGTGTACAAGTACTC
>CM068960.1:66335143-66350672 GCA_035128595.1 Eptatretus atami | reverse complement strand
GGCTAATTAACCCCCTGAACAGTTCAGACTTTTCTTTGGATCTGAGTGAAATTAAATTCCTGAATGGTGAAGACGTCACAGCATGCTTGAAATGTCTGTGTAGCAGTTCCCCAGTATTTATAAGCAGATAGCAAATCAAGTCTCCACCACATATTTAAGAGAAATGTGTATGTGCAGCTGTGGAATACCTTAAGTATGAGGTAAACCTTCTTCAACGTCCTTACTTTTTGATACTCTTGAAGAAAAGGTCTGCGTCAACTGTTGAACTACATTTTTTTTTGTATGCACTGTTGAGGCTCATGGAAGAACGAGTACTTGTACACTGAGCGGATGAGGATGCAACAGGACAAAAGGAACAGTAGAGAGGGGGTGGAGAAACACCAACAGCAAAGTTGAAGGTCAAGCTTGAGGTAGACTTGGACAAACATAGGGGCAGGAGAGGATGCATGGGGGTGTTGTTGTTTCCTATGTGGCCTGTTGCAACTTCCTTGTTGTACGACCGGGTGCAACAACAACGACCCGGGTTGTATCATTTTCTGGGGCTCAGTTGTCCACTGATGCAGTGCCCTTGTTACCAGTAAGCTGTACTCATTTCGCCGACCTCGAAAGGATAACAGGCCGAGTCAACCCACCTGGTGTTATTCAACTGGAAAAAACAGGGGCTCAAACTCAAGACCCTAACATCATCCTGGTGTTGGCTCAGTGGTTAGGGTGGCGGCTTGGGATCCTAGGGTCCTGAGTTCAAGCCCCGTTGGCCGCTGAATTAATACACCAGGGGGGTTGACTCAGCCTGTCATCCTTCCGAGGTCGGCGAAATGAGTACCAGTTCCAGTGTGTTACTGGTAGAGGGCACTGCATCAGCGACGCAGTCGCGCTTCAAGAAATGATAGCTACCCCGGCAGCTAAGCTGCCATACGACCACACACACCTAAGATCTTAAGCCAGCCACCTTGACCACTAACCAACACAAAGCTCGATGCATGGGTTGTACAAGATGGATACAGAAGGAAATATACCCATCAGAGATGGGGAATCCCCCGCCATTGAACATTTTTTTCAAGATGGCCGCCCCAGTCGCCATCCTGGATCCGGCCACGCCCAAAATCAATAGGGCTCTTCCTTTTCAGGTGGTACATGTGTGACCCAAATTTCAAATCGATATGGCGAACAGTTTATGAGTTATCGCACTCCAGCTATAATTTGACGCCCAGCCGACGGACGACCCGGTGACAACAATATCCCCTTCCGCACGCGGCGCGGGATAAAAACTGGAAATTTGGAAGGAGGAGGGTTGGGGGTGAGGGGCAGGGGATTAACGAGGGTAAAAAAGATCATGGTTTTGATTGAGGATGATCTGAGATGGTGGTGAACAGCTGTTTTGAAGACCTAAAGGAAAGAATGAGATTGAAGAGAATGTGAAATTTGTTTCACAGGTGGGAGAAAAAGAGAATAAATGAGTGGAGGTGAGCATGTTCTTGGATTTAGGTAGTTTCACCAGAAAGGGTTGATGGTGGACCGTGTGTGTCCTGTAGAAACCTAGGCCTTCGTGACGGAGGATGCCCAGTTGGCGGCTGGCTTTGGAGGCCAACTTTGAAATGTGGTTTGCCTAAGAAAGATAATGGTTGACAGTGAGACCCAGGAGTTTGAATGACTGAACTTCAAAACTAACCTCAAGAGGATTGTGAAGAAAGTAGATGGGGGAGTGAGTGGAGGGTTTGCCAGATCGTCCTTCGGAGAGAAGATCGTGAGAGTGTGAAGATTTGTCAGGATTGAAAGACCATAGTCCAAGTATTTGACCAGCTTGTGATTTTTGTCAAGGTCTGAAGAGAGAGAGAAGAGGTCGCAGCCTTTCTATCTAAAGGATGAGTGATGACAACAGCAGAGGATGGAGTCATCAGCAAGTAGATAAAGAGATTTCAGAGAGGCAGAGGTGATCTCATTTCACCTTCTATGGCTTCAGGGAAACTGTAAAACAAAACAAATGTTAACACCTCTTGACTAGAGAGAGGTATGTACACTCGCCTCTCAGCTGTCTCACCTGGGGCTGAATCTCGACCCAGTTATAAACTGTTATCCTGGTGCTTCACAGGCAGGGAAGTCGTCAATGTGTGTGTGCCATCCCTCAGATGGACGTTAAACTCCTTAGTGTCCCGGCTGCACCAGGATGACAGCTTGTGGCTGGGTCGAGATTTGATCCCAGGTTAGGCAGCTCAGAGGCGAGTGCAGCCTGTGAATTAGTTGGTGAACGTTAAAGATCTCATGGTGTCCTTAGGGAAGAAGAGGCAAGTTATCGCTGGAACCCTGAACAAATAACACATTTTTGCAACTTCAATCGAGTATCCTGGGTCGAATGTGTGAGGACCCATCCAGGCTTCAGGCTTCAGATGTCGACCCATGGGCCACTGCAATTTCATTCTATCCAAGCTATTAAGGTATTCCACAGCTGTGTTATATAAGCAGTGGCCATGTTCTTGCTTCATGTACGCAACCCAAGTTATTTCATATTTTTGGGAGCGATCGAGGCAGCAGTATGTTGCCAATACATAAAGGGATGAGCAATTAGGATAATAAATGAAGGTTTTAGTCCAACTGAGCTTGCCACACTTGTCCGCCAGGCAATTCTCATTGTCGAGGATGAAGCACCTACGGCGCAACGCCGTATGCTTGAGTCACTGGACTTGATATCAACTGATCTGATGCACAAGGATTTACCATTGGCAGGCAAGGTAATTTTACTTGGTGGTGTCTTGGTAACTTGGTAAGTTAGTACTTGGTAACTGGTAAGTCCTGCCAGTGGTAAGGTGTGGTTCAAGGGGCGCAAATAACAGATGCATGCATTAAACTCTCTGTTCTGTGGCTACGTGTCCACATTTATAAGCTATGTGAAGGTATGCGAGTATGGTGCTGCGGCATTGACGAGCACGGCGAGAAATATGCCAAATGACCGACGGCGTACACATAAAGAGATAACATAACTTCGCAAGCAACGCTGCAGACGGACAGACTAGTATGAATTAAAGACAGAATAAATCGTTGTGAGAAACTACAATAAGTAGATTATATCCAAACTGGGAGGGATGTAAGTACAGAAAGAATGAGTCAATAATTTTGTTTAAGTTCCATGATTCCATTCATGTTAATTAGTATTATTTTTTAAGTGTCCAATCAAAACGTTCTTGGTTAAAGGGGGGGGGGGAGAAAGCGCTTTTTACGTGCGGTGATTAAACATAATTTTGGCAATACGTTGATTTTAATGTTGATTTTAAGACTAAGCAAATATTTTACCAAAGTGTTTGTAAAGGAGAAATGAATAAATTAAACATCAAAAGCAGATTTTTCACTCGTCGTCCCTTTACCAAACATCATAATTAAAATGATTGAATTATTCATTGAATACAACCTATAACAAAAGCTTAAACAGGATGATACTAATGGTGACATTATTGTGGCACCGGAACAGGAGCCAGGTAAAAGCAGCTTCAGCTGGAGCACCAGCACGGAGCAGTCCTGGAACTGGAGCAGGGGCTGCTAGATCCAGCCGGGAGCTGCAGTTGAATCACTGGAGTCACTGCGGAGCGAGAGAGAGAGAGAGAGAGCCAGCAAAGCCAGAGCACTGCCAACTTTAATTGAATCCCTTTTTCATGTGGTCTCCATTCAGCATACACCGATCCTTGAGATGCATTTGTCATCGATAAAATACAGCATGTCCTCTTCGTCCGTGAGTTTTTCCAGATGTAAAATAGTTGTCTGTGTAAAGACATGTCCATTAAAAAAAAAAAACTCCGACCCATCTATATCCTCAGCGGGCAACAGTTTGATGCTCAATATTCTTATGAGACTTTATTCTTGGCCTTGTTGCTCCGTTTTTGTGGCTCATCTTCATAGGAAGCCCCATACTCATTCATCCTCGATTTATC
Organism: Eptatretus atami; assembly: GCA_035128595.1. NCBI lineage: Eukaryota > Metazoa > Chordata > Myxini > Myxiniformes > Myxinidae > Eptatretus > Eptatretus atami. Next base: position 66,346,755 of record CM068960.1, on the reverse strand, counting down.
CACTGGAAAGAGCCTGCCACAAAAGAAAGAGTCAAGAAATTTTTTTTTAAATAAAATAAGGAAATGCCTTTTGCTCTTAATAAATTATATTATTAACACTACTGCTTATTTCACAACCCCAATTATTTCCACCTTATTGTGGGGTCAGCAGGGAACGTTTTTGTCCCGTCTCTCACAAACTGGTTTGCCAAGCCTAACCTTTGACCAATCATTTCAGGAATTCATCATTTCACCAGGGTGCCAGCAATAACTCTCCCACTCATTGTGAAAAATACTGTGGGATATTTCATGTTCAACAATCTCTCCCTATCGAGTGCAGCCTGTGGCTGCTGGTTGCATCATTGGTTGGGACGCGGCTATGCCGCTGATGCAGTGTCCCCCTTACCAGTACACTGGTGCTCATTTTGCCGACCTTGAACTCAGGACCCTAGGATCCCAAGCCACCACCCTAACAACTAAGCCAATGCCAGGCTTCATGTTCAACAATGAGTGGTAGCTTACGGGACATCCTCTTTAACATCCATCAAAGGGACGGCGCACACACAAACTGATGCCTCGGTCTGCCTGCGAAACATCAGGATTACAGTTGATAGCTGGGTCGAGATTCAAACCCAGGATAGGCAGCTCAGAGGCAAGCGTTCATACCTTTAAGCTACGCTGTCGGCCTAAAATTATTCCATTATAATTCCGACTAGCAGAGGGACCCGGTGAAATGGCGTTTCGTAAATAGTGATTAATACACACCAGGTTTTTAATGCTGACATATTACTGATGCTGTTGTGCCTTGTCGTCACAGGGTGGAATATTAGGTTTATTAATGTTGATGTGGACGTAGCCTCTAGAAGACGAAATTATGGATGTCTGATTGGTGTGTGGGCTGGCAGGATGGTCCTCTAGGCCCTAGAGGTATGCACACTCACCTCTAATCTGTCTAGCCTGGGTTTGAATCCGGACCCAGCTATAAACTGTCATCCCGGTGTTTCACAGGCAGGGTGATTCATCAATGAGTGTGCCGTCCCTCAGATGGACGTTATACTGGACATCTCATCTGCGAGCATTCTTCCTTCATGAAGAGTAGGCGAGCTATCACCAGTACCATGGTAAAATTTAAAATGCAAGAACTATATTATTGGCAAATGTGTGATATTCTGGACAGCCATGGTAGCTGAAATGCTGTTGCACGTGATAAAGCGACACACAGTTGGCCATGGGAAAATGCGGGTTTTTCCCGGTGAAGGCCAACTCTTTGTCGTGCTTGTCCTTGGGCCTTATTTATTGTCATGGCAAATGCTGGTCAGATTTGGAACTGCCAACGACATAGCTGAAATGGTTTAATCGTAATTTTTGGAAACAGCTTACAGATGATGAAACTACGCAACAAATGACTCATCAACAATAACAACAAAAAAACCTTAACAAAAAGGCACTCACCAAATTAACGCACAATGTACATTTTAAAGTGATGAATTTTGTTGTTTTATTTCATCAGAATAATTTTTCAAACTTCAGCGTTCAGACAGTTATGGTAAAGAAATGGTTTACACCCATAAAACGGACGTTGACGTAGCAAGATGGTACTGTACGGGGGCAGGATCACCGGATTTATTTTTTAAAAGAAGAAGCAGAAGTTGGAAAATTGAAAGCTGGGTGCCCAATCATAAAAAAAAGGCAAAGTCATAAATAAATGTACATGTATGAAAAATATTTGTGCAGCATTTACACGATGGATTTACGTCGGTGACTGATTTGTGTCAGGACTTCTCTGTTCCACGTGTCTTGTGCGTCATGTGTCACAACACTTGCTCACCTCACTTAAAGTAGCCTTATTACATGTTTTTGGATCAATTTAACGAAGAATTGCAAGTTTTTATTGCGACATTGACTTTCCTTGTGTGAAAATAATTTTGCACAGTAAATTTGTGGTGAACGCACATGTGCAGTCTCAGCTCTGGCCCTGTCAATCATTTTAGTATTATCGATGTAAACATTTTTGGTTGTTTAATAACATAAATTTTGACTAAAAATTAGAATTTAAACAATTTTTGCTGCAATATTAAAATAAAATAATGCTGATGAATCTTCTAAAACTTGAAGACAAATTGAGTGCCAGTAATTACGTCTGCCATCGAACGTGGACAGAGGTTACGTTTTCACCTGTTTGGCTGTCTGTCTGTGAGCAGAATATCTCCAAAAGTTAAGGACAGATTCGGACGAAATTTGGTTGGACAGGTTGGGTGTGTGACAAGGAAGAATTGATTCGATTTTGGTGAAGATCCGGATGCTATAATTTTTAAGTGATTCTTCACCACTGAGAGATAGATAGATAGGGCCAAAAACGATATATAGCACGATAGGCCAAAGAACACACGAATATGGCCAAAAATTATATATAGCACTATATTTCAAAACATTGTAGATGGATTCGGATGAAACTTGGTGAACAGGTTGGGTGTGTGACAAGGATGAATTGATTTGATTTTGGTTAAGGTCCGGATGCAGATCCGGCCTATCAGTGGGATACAAAACATAAACTGTTCCGCCTGGCGTATGTGTTCCACCGAGTGCCGTTCTAATTCTCAATGCAACTATATTTTCTGGTTCCTTGAATGCATCCATCTCTGTTCTGCTTATGTGCATTACATTCAATACATTTCCTGACCATTGTTTTTTGTTTTCTTTAAGGAGCTCACCCTTCACAAGGCCGTAAGCCACTCGAGGCGGGAGCTACATAAGGAAAGTTTAAGAGAGAGAACAGAAGAAATATGTTCACATTCCTCTTGAATTGCAATAGGTTATAGGATGAGGGAAAGCAGCATGAGGAAAGAAGCTGGAGGAGTATGAAACTCTGTTTGCCCAAGGGATAGATACAGTACAATATAGGGGCGTGAGGAAGCTGCAAAATGTGTGGAACATCTGAAGGTATATGCTTCAGGGGAACAAGGCATGAGAGACCTTCAGAGCGTCTACATTGATAATATCTGCAGAAGAGACTCAGAGTAACTAAAGAATGCCAGACAGAAAGAGGTACCAGTGATGATGCAAACTTCGTGCAAAATATTCAAACTTCAAAAATACCCACATTATAGGATGTTGGGCATTGAGTGGCCTTGATTACAACTTAGATACAACTTTGGGAATGCCACTTATTTTAAAACTTCCATAGGCACAAAACAATTCTCTAACATTTCTTTAAAATTAATTGGATGTTTTTTTAAACCGCTTTTGTGTTTTTTGTTGAATACAGAGTCGAGGCTCGTGGAAGAACTTTAACACGGAACAGACCAGGATGTGACAACAAAAATAACGGTAGAAAAAGAGGGATGGGAGGGAACACACCAAGAGCAGAGTCGAGGGACAAAATAGAGGGAAACTTAGAGGAATAAAAAACAAGCTACGAGAGTGGAGGAAGTCGGTAAGCCATGTGTGGAGTTGGCCTTGGATGCCACAGGTAGAGAGTTTGGAAAGCAACAAATCACTGTCTGCCAGTAACCCTCTTCTTGTTAAACTCCCAAAATCCAGGTTTACTCCTCACCTACACTCATTTGTGCCTCTTTTCTCTCACCTGTGGAACCAACTTCCCCAGTCTGTTCGGTCCTATCCTTCCCTTTAGGACTTCAAGCCATCTGTTTACCACAACCTCACATCATCCCCTATTCATGCTCATGATCTCTTCTACCACAAATGGTCCCATTCCCAATCACTTCCTTTTTCCAAGTTATTGTGATTTTCCTCCTCTCCCTCACCTCTTTCCGTTTGTTAGTTGTTGGTTGGTTTGTTCCTTTTCTGTTTCATGCCTGCTTTCCACTTCCTCTTCTTGCTGTGTTTCAATAGCCTCTATCCTATTCGATAGCCTCTATCCTCATCATATTGCGATAAGTATGTCTCGTGTTGATGCTTGGTGCAGATTGAGCCTCACAGGTGTAAAGCACCAATAAAACCAAAGGAATTTAAAAATAAACTTCTCAGCAATCACCTTTTGTACATGCTATATCCCTGTAATTACCCCCACTGTGTACATAATGTGCAACGAATCAACATACCATCGTTGATACAGATAGATGAGGAAGACAACATCGTCACGGAAGCAAGCCAGGCGATGCGAGGTGGGCATGGTGATGATGAAAGCGAACACGTCATCAATAAATGTGTTGAAGGCCTGATGAGAGGGGGAATTTTTTTTACAAATGCATTATAGTTGTGCCAATCAGAGATCTGTGTCAATACAAGGATAAAAGCACAAATAACAAGTCTATACTATAAAGGGAGCCGTGCGTGCCGGGTGCGTGCATGAAAGTTCCACCCATTGGTTGGACAGTTCGCCCGACTCCACTCAATTTCTATAAAATAGACGCCAATTTAGGAACTGTTTAGAATCACCCTTTAGAATTACTCTTAAGAACCATTTGGAATTTACCCTTTAGAACACTTTAGAACCCCTTAGAATTACGCTTTAGAACCCTTCAGGATTTACTCTTTAGAATTACCCTGCAGAGCCTTCAACCCTTTAGAATTTACCCTTTAGAACCCCAAGGAACCTTTCTCTCAAGCAGCGCTTTTACTGCGGAGGTTATGCAGGTTTGCTATTACTTCCAATTATTTTCTCTTCAAATTGAGACGGATCTTTGTGAAGTCGGTGAGAGCATGATTGGGGAGCAGAAAGTGTTACATATTCCGCTGTTTTGACGTGGTTTGCTTTTTTGACGTGGCATAATGCCTGTTTGCTTTTTATCAGCAGGAGGAGGGTGACAGTCAAGATGGGACAGCTTTGGAAGTGCGTTTGGGGGGGGCGTTGAGGATTTTCGGGTGGGGGGGAGCCTTGAAGGCTTGAGTGTGGGCAGGAGATCAATGCCTTAGGGTTGGATGGGGAAGCATGAGGACTTGGGGTTGGTTGGGGGGAGAGCAAAGATGGGACAAAGTTAGGAGGGAGGCTGATGCTTTTTTGTTGAGGAGTTGTCAGAATTGCATATGAGTTTACTCACAGTAAAAATGTAAGTGTGTGTGTGTGTTGTGTGTGTTGGTCGTGTGTGTGTGTGTGTGTGTCACTGTCGAGGGGGCGGGGACACACTCACTCTATGGATAATGTGCTAGTAACATTAAAAACACAAAACAACTACATTGCAAAACAAAAATAAACATATTGCATCATACCTTGTACATGAAGGCTTTCCATGGTAGGTGTGCAACAGACTTCAGCTGAAAATTGTCGAATAAATGTCAATGGAGTTCATAACAGTATGTAAAGTTCATGTTAAAAAGATAAAGCATTTTCAGGACTCCAATAAACTTTGATTCATCCTGTGGACCAAACACGATTCACATACTTACCCGATAGTTGACAAAGAGCTGTGGCAGCATGAAAAGGAATCCAAAGGCATAAATACCTGTCATAACACAAACATGTCACAAGTTACACAAAATTCGATTTAATGACCTTGTAAAGACTCCATCAGAAAATGTTTATGATTAAAAAGCTTATTGTCAGGCCTGTATTTACCATTCACAAGGCTGTTGATCACCCAGGAATACCAACTGTAAAGGGAAGCAAAAGTGTGACACCATCAGTCGCAGCCTTATGGTGACGCTGCTTCTATATTTACATCAGAGTTCCTTTGTGGCATCAACAGCATGGAAATGCCAACCATAATATCGTTGCCAATTGTCTTCCATTCTGTCATATCACAATGCCCACAATTTGCCGTGATGTCTAAAAGTAACGTATTTATAAATAAGGAAACGTAGACACAGAATGAGGCCATTTGGTACATGCTGCATGTACCATATCCTTATCACCACATTAACACTAACTTCAGTCAGTACTAATTACACAACTAACCCTAAATGGTAAAATTGGCCAGGATACCACCAAATAATGGCCTACTCTACGAGAGATATAGTGGAACAGGTTGGCAGCTTTTATGTGTTGATCTGAAGGGTGGCATACTCTTAAGCTCAGCCCCCATATCCACACTGCTACTGTCACAGAATTGCAGTTTTTAGATGTGTCTGACCCCATCGGTATATGGAGACAGAGACAGAGACAGAGACAGAGAGAGAGAGAGAGAGAGAGAGAGAGAGTTCACACAGGAATAATCAGGTCCTCTACTTGTAGATTTGTTCACCATGTCACCCATATGTTAAAATCTTACTCAAAAGAAACATCAATTCCGATGCACTAACCTTTTGTGCTGGACATACAGTAGAGAGTACATCGCACTACCAAGGCACAGTGGGTACAAAGCATAAGAAAGATATTTCATGGCCTGCAGAAAACAACACACATGTGGACACAAACTTACAAAACGACGTGTTATTTTAAATTTGAAAAATGCATGAATTTAGGGTGCTGGTACAATGGGATGAAGTCCATGCGAAGCAAAATGTTAACTTTGCACAGACTGCTTAAAATTTAGCAAAAAAGATTGTTGTGTTTTACATAAGACACACACAAGGGAGTAACTGCACCGTTCACGGTCATTTCTGTCAGTGTGTTATGATGTGGTCAGAAAAATTTAAATATAGCAAATTCATTCACCTTCATGATAGCAACATGATTTGAGATTGATATTAATTAACTTGCTGCAAAACAGCAAACTAACTTTCAGCCTAATATTTGTTTCATTAACGACCACTATCTTCTCGGAAATCCATCCAGAGTTATAAAAATGCAGCAGCAACACCATTGGTATAAAATTGAAATGACTCCATTGGATTTACAATGATCTGCAGGTTTTCAAAATGAAATATCTGACAACTCCTACCTAAGATGAACACCCAACTCCTACCCAAGGAACCAATACTGCTGCTCGCACTGCCGGATATGTCTTCACTTCCCTGTCTAATGTGTGTCCCGTCTTACATGCTTGTATGGGGCTCACATTGTGGCTGCTTCTGCTGAGTCTTCTTTGGGGCAAGGAGTCGGGATGTTTGTTCCTTGGGTTGTAAGTGTGGCCTTGTGAAGACTGGTAATGCAACTCCGAATCCACGTGCTCTTTTAGCAAACTTTCACCTCTTTGTTCTTCACGAGAAGAGCTTGTTCGACTGCATCAAGCCACTTTCTCACTGGGTTTTTTATTTTATTTTATTTATTTATTTAATGCCCTGCTTCTTCATCATTTTTACTTATTTATTTTAAACATACTGTGTACAGTATTTGCTATCACTTCATCTCCATTATTTTGGCTTTTCATTTTATGCCGACTGTGGTACCAGTGCCATGTCGCAGTTTATTTTAGCATTTTTTCTATCTCTGTATCTCTGTATATTATATAGATGTATGGCATCTCTATATTTTATTTTAGCATTAATTATCCCGCACTCGCAAAATGAAAAGCGGGGTTAAGTAATCGGTCCCATCCCGTATGTGCGTACATGCATATGTACGTGTCTGCATTTTGTTATTCACTTTTCTCTGGAACCGCTCGTCGGATTGACACAAAATTTTCACCACAGGTGCGATGACTCATGTGGAATGTTTTAATGATAATTATAACGTCATAGGTCACGTGGTGTGGCAGTCATATTGGAAAAAGGAGAAACGCTGGACCTCTGTATCTGTGAAACCGCTCCATGGAAAAAGTTGAAACCTGGCACTTGTCAAGTCCTCCCCATGGGGAACAAGAGTAATTTTTAATGACGTCATAATTGCATACGTAGAATTGCGACATTGGATCAGTATGAAAATTTTGAGGGTCATGTGGTTTGGAATATATATATATATAATATACACATATATATATAATATATATACATATATATGCATATTGTTGCGAATTCGCGCCCGCCGGCGTGCGATCGGCCACGTAACTCGAATCGCGACACGTCGCCCACCAGACGGACAATTCAGTCGTGACCCTCCAGAACTACCGCCCGGAGCCAGTCACGGGTGGGGTTTAACCTCACCACGATCGTGCCAATTGCCCACCCGCGCAGGATAGGGTTGCTCGCCAAATTAGACCTACCTAAGTACCTGCGCGAGTGGTCGACCGGGCGATCGTACCTCGCCGCAGGTCGGCCTAGGACACAAACCGCTTAAGCGGTTCGTTCCGTGCTGCAGAGATAACCGAGCGGTGTTATCATCGACCTCGACGGTTCCGATTAATTACCGGGCGTTTTAAACCACTATCAATCCCTTACGTGATGCAAGATGGAGATTCAATTAAAGAAAAGACGAAGCGAAACGGAAAACAGTTCACACAATGTACTTTAATACGGGCACACACGGAAGCACGTATATACAGCCATACAAAATGCACAAAAAGCAAATGTAAGAAAAACAGTTAAAACCGACTATACGCGGACACACGGCAACACTTACACAGTTTTACTTGAAAGACGGCGCCACCACAAGCATTTACGCAAAAAGCAAAGGAAGGAAGCCACCCTCACAGGCAAGGAGGAGACAGGCCCGTAGACCAAATGTACGTGGATCCTGGAGGATCGGCCAGGTCCACAAGACCGGGGAGGTCTTACCGCGTCCTCGTGACGCGATGGCGGGCAAGCCGCAATGTTCGCGCCGCTGCGCCCCGACTCCGTGCCCTGGCTGTGGTCGGCGAGTCCTCTTCGGCGTGCTCCGCCGAGCGTCTTGTTGGCACCACGTTTAGGGTGGGGGAGGAACGGGGGCCCCTCGGCACTATCTCAGCGCGAATGGGGGGGGAATCGTTGATGCTCAGGGAGAGGGGAATGGCTGGCTGGCTTGGGTCCCACGACGAGACGAGCGATCCCCACACCGCAACCTCGTCGCCGACCGCCGTCCTCACTGACTCGGACCTGAGCTCCCTTGCCCCGACCAGCCGCCTGCAGCTCCACCGCGCGCACTCAACTTGGACTCGACCAGCCACCCAACACCAAACCAATACCCAAACGCAACAACCCAACACGCAACGACCACGAGCCGCCTTGTTGCTCGCGTCTTTATAGGCGCAGGAGAAGCCAATATGCAAATTCCAGGATCAGAACGCGATTGGAGGCGGGGCTACGCCGCCCCCTGGTCAGCCATTGGTCGGGCAAAAAGGGGGCGTGAACCTCCCTGATCCGCATATTTGCATAAACGAATTCACATACACGCGCCTGGAGGCGGGGCCAAACCGCCTCGCGCTCGCCCATTGGACGGAGGAGAAGTGGGCGTGAAGCATTCTGATCCGAATTCCTCTCGCATTCGGACCCGCGGCTCGACACGTTCGGCACCAACTACCGAACAGCTCCTGGACAGCACGACGTTTGGTGTTGACTGGTGGTGTCTGGGAATGGTTGTGAAGGAGAAAGGCGAAGGTGGTGGAGGGTTTTCTGTGGTGGTTGGTGGTTGGCGGCGTCGTTTGGGAATGGCGGTGAAGCGATGTTTGCAGGATGGAGTGTTGAAGGTAAAGGCGAAGGTGGTGGTGTTGCGTTGTTGGCGGCTTAATGGTCGAAAATAACCATAGAGAAAGAAAAATGGCTAACTCAAAGCGTCGCAGCCCGGATGAATCACACATAGTCCCTCTGAACAACGGGTGGGGCTAACTACACATGGACTTATCGAAATATCTCACCTGAGGACCTTTCTGGTGTCATGCGAATTTCCACAACCGTAACAATATATACATATATACATACTAACCCTAACACTAACCTTAACAGCTTGGTTTTGTCTCCCTCTTGGACCGTTACCATGGTCGCGAGCAAATGCGTACGGAACTCTTAAGAGAACCAACAAAGCTGCACTTGCCGGAAATCTAGAAAGTATGGTGGACTTGGCAGATATTCCTGAACCACGTGCAACACTGATTGATGCAATGGCTCTCATGCAGAAGCTGCATGGAGAAAATCGTACTTTTGAAGAGTTCTCTGATCATATCTTTGAGTCATCCCTGCATGCTGCTCAGGGAAGTTATCGTGTTGATGTGATCTTCGATGTCTACAGGGATCAGTCTATCACATCTGCTGACCGTGTGAGCTGAGGATCACAGGAAGGTGTCACATTCAACAGAATAAGACCTGGTCACGATAAAAAAAATATTGGAGACACTTGCTGGCGTGCAGTGAAACAAAAAAAAAAGTTCACCAAGTTTCTGTTAGGATCGTGGCAAGAAGAAACCAAAAGGGAGAAGCTAGGTGACCAAACAATGTTTGTCACATGTGAGGAAAAATGCTTCAAGCTCACCAGGGAGAAGTGCGAGGAGGTCCAGGCTCTCAGATCCAGCCAAGAGACAGCTGACGCTTGTCTGTTTCTACATGCACAACATGCTGCTGCAGAGAATTACCAGGCTATTGTTTTGGTGGCAGATGACACTGATGTTTTCATCATCTGTCACAGTCTAAGCAGTGCCATCAAGAGTAAAGTTTTCATCGATCGTGGAACTTTAAAGGTTCGCGTTAGGTTGATTGACATCACAAAAATCACTGCATCATTGGGCCATGAAGCTCTGCAGTGCCAGGGCTTCATGCATGACACTATCAGTGTTCTTGTTAACCAAGGAAAAATTATGTCTGAAAATTGTGTGGGAGAATCAGAAATGCCGAGAAGCGTTTATCTCTCTTGGAGCATCGTGGAACCTGCCCCAAGACGTTGTCAACCAAATCCAAGAGTTCACATGTCAGCTTTACTCTAAATATACGAAGATATGTGGTGTAAACGATCTGCACGATAATATGTTCTCTGCAAGAAAAGATGATGTCGAATCTGGACAGCTCCCACCATGCACGGACACACTGCTGCAAAACACACTCCGTGCAAATTACCAAGCTGCTGTCTGGAGGTGCAGCCGAGATTGCTTTCCAGACATTCCCAAGCCATCAGAAGGCCATGGCTGGTAATTAAACAGTGAAGGAGAACTAATAATTCCGTGGATGACTGGCTTGCCAGCTCCAGATATCGTGTTAAGTCTCATCTCATGCAAGTGTGCATGGAGTTGTCGCCAGTCGGACTATTCTTACATGATTAACGGTCCCAACATGGCAGAAGAAGATGACGAGGATGATGACAGTGATGATATTGAACAGGAGTCTGATGATTGTGACAGTGATTGCGATAAAGAAGGTGATCAACGTCAAAACATGTAAACAAATTAGCAATTTTTATCAGTGTATCTTACATCGATACCGGTTGGCTCCACCTTTGTTCAGATTTCATTCAGCATGGAGGTTAAGTTTGAAGAGGACTAGACATAGCCATTGAGTCGAACAGATAACTTTGCCTATTTCCCGGCCAATTCATAGAAATTGCACAAGCTGTTTTGGGTTGAGAGCAAAGGGGCAAGTCCAAGAGAAGGTCCCCTCAGATGGCAGAATTTCATATTCATGCCACAGCTCTAATTTTTCAATGAGATTTTCATGTCTGAATGTGAAATTTTATGAGTCTTTGAAAGAAAATGGCAGTCATAGGTCACAAAACGAATTTACATATATGCAAATTAGGTGTTACGTATGGGACAATTTGAAATAGTGATGGAAAATAAACCAAACTTTACAACAATTTTTTTTACATGGACATGACTACTCTACCATTCCCATTTAATACGCAAGAAAAAAATTGTTCACTTCATTAATTATGCAAATTAGGCCTGTTCTTAATAAGCGATGCCCCGTACATAACAATTTTACATGGATTTTCGAGGATTACACTAAAAGCTCTGAAAATA
>CM068960.1:66324013-66335133 GCA_035128595.1 Eptatretus atami | reverse complement strand
TCCATCATGTATTGGTCATATATCCTGTAACTCTAGCTTAAAATATATGTAGATAATTAGTTCACAAATAATTTTAAAATGTTATGTATGGGACATTACTGTTGAGTATGGGACATTGCTTGCAGTCTGTGGGAAAGACTACTTCAACATCGCCAAGATTTGACTACTACTTTGGCCAGGAGACATTTTGGGCGCTCATGTATTCTCATGCAACCTGTCCTCCACACATGGCCCAGTTTAAGGCAGACTATACAATATGGGATCATTCAATTTGTAAGGAGGGGTGTAACCTCCTTTTGAAGAAGATGTGAGTTTTTGTTTATCATTATTTCAGGCACCTCGAAGTTTCTTGGGTTTTTTTCTATAAACATACTGGAATATATATTTCCCTTTTACACAAAACTAATACCTTCTTCTATTCCCTTGTGAAAGTGGAAGTAGTCCATATTATAATTACGTTGCCAGATTTCATATTTTCAGTCCAGTTGATAAATGTTTACATCTACATATTATTACTTATATTGAAAAGCCCTGAGGTCCTGAGACAAATCGAAACAAAAATCTATATGAGCATTAAAAAAAAATTAATGACGAACAAATTACTCCATGCAAATTCTTTTGTTTATTTTCATTCTTGTACACACACTAAAACACATCTGTTCTTTGTGTCCTGCCTGGGTTTAATCATGTTATAGAGTACATTTTTGTGTTTGTCCACAATAAAGTTGTGCATTTCATTTTCTTCAGAAGTACTATGCACCATAGGTTATATTTCTAATATAAAATCATTTTTCATTTTTAATACTTAATAATCAGATGATCATTTGCTTAATATCCTACGACATGAATAATTAAATTAAGTTGGATCTTTGTGTCAAAAATATGCTCAGCCTGTTAATTGTGTTATGAAAGGCAATTTACACCAACAATGTATATATCGCATGTAAAGCCTACGGATAATTTTGTCCCATACGTAACACGTCCTTCGTTAACACTAATTAATCTCTCTTGACTACTGTGTATTTTTTTCTGTAAGAAAATTTGTGATGAGTAATGCACATGTTTCAACTTTCTCCGCACTGAAAATTCTAGTGAATGATAAAATACTTTCAGAGAACTTTGAAGAACTTGAACATATTTCTTTGAAAAATCGTAACGCACCACATGTTTTCTTTAATTACATAATCATCCCAAGGACTAATGACATATAAGTTCTTGTGGGTATTCTCCTTGCAGATGCCCAGCATTATAATAAAAATCACTGAAATCAATGATGATCTTAATTGCTTTTCGGAGGGCAAAACTTTCTGAATGTCCCATACGTAACATACGTGAATTCTTGGACATGCCCAAAGCACAGCATACTGGAGAGCATTTTTCCAGTTTCGCAGGCCCCAGATCAGATTAGACCAGGTTTTGTTTTGAAATTAAAACTACCTACAGTTGCAGTACAAATTAATGATGGAAGCACACATATAGGTAGAATTACAGTACGTGTAGATTTTCATTAAAAAAATGAAATTGTTCATTTATATGACTTTAACATAATTAAATAGCAATTATAGGCATAATAAACAAACAAATCAAAAAATTTAGGCATTTTTCGACACATTTCTTATATTTTAGACAAGTATGTATGAAAATGATCTCAATGAGTACTGGTATATTTAGAAGTTTATGCTGACCAACTTTACTTACTAACCTTTTAAGATCCAAAAACTAGAATGTATCATAGACCCATAGTTTAGATTTGCATGAATTTATGATTGAAAATGGCAGCCATTTTTAAAGATGATGGCCAAAATGGCATGAAGCTACTCATTTCAAATGTCCATCATTCATTTTCATAGACATCATACACAGGTGTAACTAAAAACAATAGTGGGAATTAGTCCCCTAATTTGATACTAATTTTTTTTTCTGACTCATGTACTATGATTACTTATAATGCTCAATACAGAGCCTTGTCTTTTGATCAATAAAAGCTCACCTCGGAATCAAACTGTTCTGTCTGACGCTCATTTACGGATGAAGTCCCGACCTGTAGTCATAAACATAAGATTGTGTTAAAAAAAACAACTGCTTCATCATGTACCATTTACAAAGAAAAAAAACATCATATATATATATATATATATATTTAACATACTGTACAATAGATATACAGATGTGCATGGCAATTTGATAAAACTTTGGCGTTCATCATTGGATAACACTTGTAATATGTGGTGAGAGCACATAATGAGTAAAATATACATTGCAACAACACCTGTATTCTGGGTAGTTTGCCAGTCCAACGTATTTGAATCTTAAATGCCTTGGTCACCTTCCATGCCTGCAGGTGATACCAATAGAAAATAAATGACATGACTGTGTATATGAACTGAGAAACCACAATGGAAACAATACGATTTTTCCAAACAAAATTTTCAGTTAAAATAACAACACAATCCCTTTAATGCAACAAAGAAAACAAAATCCATAAACCTTTAAGTCATTGAAAGTGGCTGAGATGATACCTTAACGGGATGCATACTTATCTTAGAACTGTCTAGCCTAGGTTTGAATCTCAACCGAGATGGTGCTTGGCATGCAAGACAAGGCATCATTGTGCGTGCCGTCCATGCGATAAACGTTAAACCGAAGGACCCATCAACCAACGCCGGTCATTGGTGGACGTTGGAGATCACACTGTGCCTTTCATGAAGAGGTGAGTTATCACCGGCACTCTAAAAATATTACAAATTGCTGTCCTAACCTACAGGGGGAACTGCATTAGTGGTACAGCCAAGCATCGACAATGATACAACAAGCGGGCCAAATTCAGAATTGAATCCCAGTCCAATATGCATTCGCTAATAACATTCAAAGCATGAGCTATCGGCGCTTCAGGCATTCCCAAAATGATTGCCTCATCAATTGGGAGCATCGTAAATCATATTCCTTATCCTGACACAGTAAGTATGGAATTAACAAACAAAAGTTATAACAAAAGGAATTACATTTAAACCTAAAAAGGAGTGTTTTCCATTTCTGACCTACCACTCAAAAGTTTTTGTGATACTTGTGAACAAAAATGCTCAGCCCACAAAAGTCTAACGTGCTTTAAAGTAACCACATGACAAGATGGTGCAAAGAAGACATGCTTAGAGGGCATCTACCTAATTTATGGGAGAAAAAAAAAGTCATAAAGTTTCCTCTACCACTCATCCTCCTTCATCCTACTTTCTTTAAAGATAACTTTTTTTGAAGCGATTGAAAAACAGTAATGGAGCAAGGCGGTGAGATGTCATCAATGCACGATATCAAACGTACCTTTTGTAATGGAAATGTAAAGGAAAAAAGAAAGGGGAAAATAATTTCCAAGCACAAAAGCTGTGCACATCATGAAGGTAGGGAGGGTGGGAGCAATTTATAGAATGAACGGAATGAGTTCAAAACTGTTGATTGTACTTGTGGGGTGCCCGGGAGGAGTTTTAGGGGGTAAAAAAAACAAATTCATCGTCACAGGGGTTCAGGTGGGGGGAAAATCCCAATTCTCTTCATATGTGTCTCATTTATTTTGCACCACCTGATGGAAGCTGGTATTTCAAGTTCTAACAAAACATGCCAAAGACATCATAAAAGTGGGGGAATTAACCAGTGCGTCAGGATGGGTACTTTGCTAGTCATCATAAAAAAAAAATTTAAACTCCAATCACATGTTCAGAAATGCTAATAGTGATGTTCAGTAGTGCTGACCTCGATGATGGATCCAACACCAGCAGGAATGAGCACCAACAGACTTGTTTGTTCATCAAGTAGGAAGAGGAAGAGGACGAATGTGCTGAAGCAGCGCCATGAAACTGCACGATCACAAGATGCAAAGTTAGGAATGAAATTAGAAAATGCCTTCAATGACAGTAAACAAGCATTGTAGCCTATCCAGCCTCGAAGTAGACAAACTGCAACTGTTATTTTTTGTCGTACAAGCGTGGTCCAATTAATCTAAAGACCTCAACATCAATGGTGTCTCCCATGACGAGGCCGCAGCACAAGGTTTCACAAGGCAGGTTGTTGGCCCCTTTGTCTTTTACCGCCTCTTCACCGATCTAGCTCCCTCTGCTCTCTCAGCCCTCTGAGCCTCAGCGGCTTCTTCGGCACGCACATGTTCTTCCAGTAACCCTCTCTTGGTTAAAATATCAAAATCCAGGCTGACTGCACACCTCAAATCTTTTGTTCCTCACTTCTCCCATCTGTGGAACTCACCTACCTGATGGTGTTCAATCCGACTCTGTATTCCAGGGTTTCAAGCAGGAGGTGCACCACCATCCCATGTCATCCATCACCATATGAGTGTTGTTTAATGTATCTGATATTTCGATGTCACACTTAATGACTAGCTCTGAGAGGCACTCATTATTCAACTGGAGAGTTCATAGAGCACCTTACCCCGTGCAGTCTTGAGAAACAAGGACATGGGCAGGGTCTGCGAGCGGCAAATTTGATTGGACACGATGACGTAAAATGCCGTCATATTTTGTTCAAGTACTGTTAAACAGCTTGGTTTTGAAAGTGCCAAAACTACAATGTGTTCGACAGTATTCAAGTGTATGATTCAATTGAAATAAAATGATGGTTTTAAAGGTGGTAGAAAAAAAAATCTGCAAAAGTTTACCGCAGTTGATAAAGCGTCTTTTACACCACCTTATTTAACATGTTACTTTAGTTCTTCATGTCTGGTGTTTGTGTCCTTTATGATGTCCTTAAAAACAGTAAGTTTCTTGTTTGTAATGATTTTCAATTTTGTTTGATTGCCAGAGTTAAAAAACATAAAATTAAATTAAAAAATAATAATAATAATTGCACCCATGTCCGAAGGAAGCGGTTCAGTTTGGCATTTTTCATATGAAATAGGCAAAGCCTAGAAACAAATGAAACCCAAAAGAATTACCCTTTAAAACTCTGTACTACCCTTTAGATTTAGAATTACCCTTTAGAACCCATTAGAACCACCCTTTAGAACCCCATTAGAAGTACCCTTTAGAACTGTTTAGAATTACCCTTTAGAGCCCATTAGGATTACCCTTTAAACCCCTTTAGAATTACTAGTGGGCCTGTTGGTCCATTGGACCAAGTTTTCATTGGTCTTCAAGGCCTTGTTGCATACTGTACCTGCCTGCTGTACTGCTTGAGCATTGGTTTGCCTTTCACCAAGCCCAGATGTGCTTGGGCCAGGGCGGAGATTATACGTTCGTTGTTATCGTTTCCAAATGATACCACAATTATTGTTGTTATTATTATTTGTATTAATTAATACTAGTACGTGCCGGTACGTGCGTGGCCGTACGTGCATGGCCGTATGTGCGTGGCCGTACGTGGGGGAAAAAAAAAAACTTTCCAAACCGCGTCCAGAAACAACCACACAGGCCGTTCCTTCACTCTCGTAAACGACGACTGGATTGGGCATTGTGTTTATCTATAAATCCGCATAAGAAATCGAGAAATTATTAGAATACAGTAAGTCATCACTATCCGGAAGTGGTGCGTGCCCATACGGAATGTTCACATACATTCACGAATTATTGCTTGCATTGAAGTAACAACTGCTGTGATACTTACACACAGTGTTAATTAAAATCCAAATTAAAATCAAGTTTACCCCCTGTCTTTGCTTGCCATGACATTCGCTGCCATTGACCATTGCCACTCCTACGCCACGTAACTAAATGCGCCCTTTCCCCATCGGCCACGCCTACGCAGCAACGTGTCCTGTCATTGTTTGGTAAATAAATGGCCATAACTTGGGAAGCACTTGTCCGATTAATATCAAACATTAAAAGGCACATACTCAGGTCCCCACAATATACCTGGCAGTTTCAATTAGATCGGACCAGTGGTTGTCGAGAAAACACGGTCACAGACAACACACACACACACACACACACACACACACAGCTGGAATAATTAATACTAGTACGTGCCCGTACGTGCAAAAAAGAAAAACTTTCAAACCGCGTGCCAGAAACAACCACACAGGTCGTTCCTTCGCTCTCGCGTGCCTGTACGTGCGTGGCCATACGTGCAAACCAAAAAAAAAAAAAACACTTTCAAACAACCACACAGGCCGTTCCTTCGCTCTCGTAAACGACGACTGGATTGGGGCATTGTTTTATCTAGAAATGCACATAAGAAATCGAGAAATTATAGAATATAGTCATCATCACTATCCGGAAGTAGTGCGTGCCCGTACGGAATGTTCACATGCATTCCATGAATTATCGCTTTCATTGAAGTAACAACTGCTGTGATACTTACACACAGAGTTAATTAAAATCCAAATTAAAATCAAGTTTACCTCCCTGTCTTTGCTTGCCATGACATTCGCTGCCATTGACCATTGCCATGCCACTCCTACGCCACGGTAACTAAATGGCGCCCTTCCCCATCGGCCACGCCTACGCAGCAACGTGTCTTGTCATTGGTTTGAATAAATGGCCAAACTTGGAAGCACTTGTCCGATTATATACAACCTTGAAAAGGCGCATACCCAGGTCCACCGCAATATACCTGGCAAGTTTCAATTAGATCGGACCAGTGGTTGTCGAGAAACAGCGGTCACACACACACACACACACACACACACACACACACATTGCTGGAATTATAGATAGATATGGTTTGTGACAATGTTATCATTATTTTTGTTATTTATTTTGTAAATAGTGTGCCATGCTGCGGCGTGCTGCCCGGTATACCTTAACATGGTATGCATTTAAAACATGGAAATTCTTCCGGTGTCTGTAGTTAATTTGCCTAATCAACTCAGGAGATCATGATGATTATTTTGACACATCACATTCCACATCAGAATGCTCCAGTAGAACTCCACAAAAATAATGGTACACACACACATACACACACTCCATTTACAGTGGAGTCATAAAAGGTCTTAGGGATCTTTTGGGTCCTCAGGGACTTTTAGGTCCTTGGGGACTTTTGGGTCATCTGGGTCCTTTGGGACTTTTTGGTTTTTGGGGTATTTTGGGTCCTCTGGGTCTTTTGGATCCACTGGGTCTTTTGGGTGCTCGGGTTTTGGGTCATCTGGGTCTTTTATGTCTTTTGGGTCTTAAAGGGTCTTCAAAGGTTGAAGGGATCTCAGTAGACTAAAGGGTCAAAACGGTCCATTTTTCGCAGAAACACCGTGTGTTCGAACGGTTCTTGTTCATTTTTAACGGACCGGTGGACGGATGGAAATCGTCACGAACGTTGAAGCGGCTTCACCGCTTAAAAATGATCTCACGCCTCTCTGTGCATGTGCAATCGGGTCAAATTCAGAGCCAAAGTACTGCTAAACTACAGGTTCGTTTTCCGATTCATGTTCCGATTCGCGTTCAAAATATAACATTCAATTAAAATGAATTTGTTCCTCCATCATAAAATGACATCCGTAGACACAGACAGACAGACAAAGTGAACCAATTGCTTCACCCCCACTTTTTGCTTCACGTGGGCAGGGTAATAATGTGGGAGTTAATCAATTAGGTAGAAGCTTTGCAAAACTGCTGTGTTGTGAGTGCAACAATGTTGACCGTCTGTCCATTTGGGGCAGTAACTCTCATGCACAATCACGTGATGCAGCATGTGAGAAACTTGATCATTTACAGGATGATTCATATCTAATGAGTGCCAAGCATGTTTAACTGTATTAATTGTGTGATGCGTGATGTAGTTTTCTTTTGAAACTGATCTCAGCATTGTAATTGATTTTGTATTAACACAAGTATGGATGGAGCAAGGCGGTGACGGATGACCCATTCTATTGTGGGTAATCAAACGATGTATTCATAACTCTGTTTTATATCTTCCCTAATTGCGATAAAGTCATGACATTGTACTAATGCGGTTGTTAAAAAAAAACACACGAGTCGAGGTTATTTAACCGGGATTCTGGGATCAGGCACAACATCTATGTTGTAGCAGGTCCCTGTGGTTTTCCTGGCCTCGATATATTTCCTTTAATTTTTCATTCACAGTTGCATAAAGAGAATGGCTGTCCTGCAAATTTGGTGACTTACACATTCAAAAATAATTATAATGAATGATTTTGAAGGGAGACGTGAGGCTTACCAGCTCGAATCGACATTCCCACCATGTCCCTCTTGGCTTTCCAAAAGCTGATGTCATTCTTAAAGGCCAAAAAGTCAAAGAGTAGCTGGAAACAGAAGGAAGAGAGTGGCAAATTATGACAAAAAGCAGAGTGCTCGAAAGAGTGACACCAAGGAAGAAATAGAGAAACCTTCATCATCAATAAAAATATTCCATGTCACGTCGGCCAGCCACAACCAAAGAACTCCGGTGGTTGTTTAAATCCGCGTATCTGTCGAATGTTGCTTATCAGGCCATGCTTCAGGTAGAGTGAGAAGGTCCAGATTCATGGTTTCATACATACGGTAAATCAAAAAATTTCTGTCAAATAAGCACACCTGTGGATCTTCAGCTCAGCACAGTAAACGCTCGTTTATTGACTTACCTTTTCAACATTATGAACAGCTTTCTCCGTTGCACTATACTCGGAGTACCACTGTCCATTGTAAACGGAGGAGCCACATGCATGTTATGAAAGTAAGGAGGGCTGGGCAGTTGCACGTACTCAAATCCATGCAAGAAATTAAGGATGAATGATTGGTTCTTCAAAATACCTTCTTTCGCCGGGACTTTCTGCAGGGATCTATATGCATTCTGTCCGAAGGCAGGTTCAGTGATGCTAAGGCCTAAGTCACATTTGGCACGGCGGCCATAGGGTCTACAAAATCTACGCGCCACTAGCATTATAGGGCGGCTGCAGTATTTCCACGGTCACACAATGTAGCAGTCACATATGTTTTTATTTTTCGGGGAGCCGCACGGCGTATTTATAAATTGTGGAGACCGAAAACGTGGGGTGCCGTACGGTCTTTGATTTGATGTCGCACGGTGACCTTAGGGCGTCCCTGCGGCGGCCATAGAATTTTCAAGGCAGACGCAAGGTAGCCTCAAGGCGCCCGCAAGGCGACCGCAGGGGGCCCTAAGGCGAACGTGCGGCCAGACGGACGGTAACGAGTGGGTATATATACCAGTTCTTTTTTACTGAAATAAAAATATAACAGTTCGGAATATACCAGTACATATAACTGAATATACTATAACTATATATATATTAAACTGAATATACCAGTTCGAGTACCGTGGTGCCCCAGAATCCGAACGCCCCATTGTTTGAACAAATTGGAATCCGAACAATTTTTCGAGAAAATTTTGCCCTAAAAACCGAACACATTTCAAAACCGAACACAACGTGGCGTTCATGTTTGTTCACGTGCGTCTCCCCGCCTGTTTGAGCCGCATCTTCGCGCTTTGTTCATTCAGTTCGTCGGTGAAGTACTCGTGAAAGCATCTCTCGTGTGTCGATCGCTACTTTACCTCGTGTTTTCACCTTGATTTGTGCTGTTTTTTTTTACTCATCTTGTGTTTTAATAACAAAAAAAGCAACCGATCACGTGTGTGACGGACTGTCGGGCAAGGATTTAATTTCACAGAAAAACCGGTTGTAATTGGAATATCCATGATTACCTCAGCCCGATGTGTTTGATGAAAGTGATTGTGGTTTGGGGGCATCATGTTTGATGAGTGCCCTGGGGGCAGCGCTCTCGCAGAGTGCGCGAGCGATCGGAACCCAGGCCGGAGCACGAGCCTGTGTGGACCTTTGGATGTGGTGATTGTCCAGTTTACATACAATACACCGCCACTGGAGGTCATTTACTCATCTTATTTTGCCTTAAACATGGGAATTTCAGTTGAAAGTGTCTTGAAAGTGGGTTTTCTGGGGTCCAGGAACGGATTAATTCACTTTCCATTATTTCTTATTGGAGAAAAATAGTTTTGGAATCCGAACTTTTGCAATCCGAACAGCCTCCTGGAACGAATTAAATTGGGATTCTGGGGCACCACTGTATAGGCAAACACCTATACTCCGATCTCTAGCGGTAGCGCACGGTGG
This sequence comes from Eptatretus atami, assembly GCA_035128595.1. Classification (NCBI taxonomy): domain Eukaryota; kingdom Metazoa; phylum Chordata; class Myxini; order Myxiniformes; family Myxinidae; genus Eptatretus; species Eptatretus atami. The sequence goes on along the minus strand of CM068960.1, from coordinate 66,325,115 downwards.
ACGCACGGTCGACGCAGACTGCCACGGAGGCCGTACGTAGGACGCACGGCGGGCGTAGGGGAACCGTGCGTCGACCCTGCGTTGCCCGCAGGTAGTCACACAGACCGCAAGGCCACCGTACGTTGAACACAGGGCGCCTTTAGGACTACCCTACGGCGACCGTGGAATAGTGCGGCCGCTGTAATTTTTTGGGGTTGGCAAAATTCATTTTTCATTGATAAGAGCCTACGGCAGACGCACGAATAACGAAGCCCACCGTACGCCCTACGTACGGTCGACGTGGAACACATCTACGTCACAGCTTGGCTTGTCAAATTGCTACGGCCAACGTAGAAATGAAAAAAGTTATAACTCCGTGCTATAATTCCACAGCAACCCCTACGGCCTGTAAAAGATAGCCATACGGCGTAGGGCCACCCTGAGCCACCGCACGTTTCTGTCAATTCAGGGGGGGGGGGTACGGCCACCGTATCCTAGCCGTAGAGCAAATGTGACTTAGGCCTAACGCAGTTTCCTGGCAAGGGATATATTGGGTCGTTTGTCATTGCCTTCTAGATATATATATATATATATATATATATATATATATATATATAATATTATATATATATATATATATATAGGAAGTACAAAGAGTTTCACAGAAAAGCAACCATGCGACTCATACATTGCTGTACTAATTGATGCAACAATTTGATTGGGGTAACATTAGTGTTGCATTTTTCTTTTGTGTTTCACTTGTTCGTCTCTCTTGTATTTGTAGCTCAGCTGTAAGCCTGGTGTTGGCTTTGTGGTTAGGGCAGCAGGCTTGGGATCTTAGGGTCCTGAGTTTGAGCCCCATTGGCCATTGAATTAACACCAGATGGGGTTGACTCAGCATGTCATCCTTCCCAGGTCGGCGAAATGAGTACCATTGTACTGGTAGAGGGGGCACAGCATCAGCGGCACAGCCGCGCTTCCAAGAAATGATAGCTACCTTGCAGCCAAGCTAAGCTGCCATACAACAAGAACAGAACATTAGTTCAACTGTATGGTTTGTATTCGATGAATAAAAAAAATAATAGTTAGGGTTAGTTGGGGAGGAATTAGGGGTTCCCATGCA
>CM068960.1:66288552-66324003 GCA_035128595.1 Eptatretus atami | reverse complement strand
GATTTAATGACACCGGGTTTTTTAAACTGCCAAAGGTGTCTATTAATAGATTTGACATGTCCCCAAGAAAAAAAAATGGCTCGAAGGGTCCATTCGGCGGCTATCTTGGATTTCGTCACGAACTTCAGCGAAAATTTAAATGTCATAACTTTTTTACCACATGTCCTAGAGACATAAATGACAGAACTTTTTCAATTAATTGTGGGATTGTAAATCATTTAAGAACATTATTTTAGTGTTTAGATGCCATTTATTAGATCAAAATCGAGAAAAACCTTCAATTTGGACAAAATTGATGCATTTTCAAAGTATACGTCTTAATATGTCAAGTTTGTTAGCGAAGTTGATTCGACTTAGAAACTGCGCCAACATTTGCCTCTATACATGATGTCAGTGGAGTAACATTGTGTCTCTGTGTTTTACAGGTGAATGGTAGAAGTGGATCTATGTCTTTACTAAGCTTTGTTTCACCATGGATCGTGGCCAAAAGCGAAAAAGGACCAAAGCATCTGGTGAACTCTCATGCTTACAACCAAAACTGAAAAATGCTTAATACATGTGTGAGGGTGGTTTAAACATGACAAATTTACGGCATTGCAAACTGTTGCAGACCCGACACAGAGAGACTGCAGTGTTGCACGAGATTCGTGATCTGAGATTGGCAGAATCACCCTCATCTGCACTCCGCATGGAAGAGGTATGCCGACAGATACCAGACTCATTAGATGGTTATGATTTGACCATTACAGTCTACCATAGGGCTGCTATCATATTTCTCAAAGAATCTAGATCGTCTCAAAAGCCGAAATCGTTCCGAACCCGCCTTCTCTCATCGCCACTCTCCCGGAAACCAGAAATACGGCAACTGTGTTGGCCCGGAGTGTATCTTCTGTGAAAAGAGGGACCCATTCATGTGACCATTAAAAACACTCGTACCACACAACGTCCAACTAAATTCATAATGACTGAGCATGGCAGAAGATTGAAGCTCTTGCTGAGGAAAAGGGCAATCAATCACTTCTTCGGAGGATAAAAGGTGTTGATCTCTTCGCAGCTGAAGCTCGGTTCCATTCCTACTGCCGAAAAGAGTTTGAGCGGGCGTCAACACGAGGGAACAGCAAGAACCCTCAAACAATTGCAGAACAAGCTAATCTGACTGCCGCTCACAATGCAGCCTTCAATGCAGTGGTTGATTTCATAGAGCAGCACGTAATACCCAGAAACCAGCAATTCAACTTTCTTGCTTCGCTTAATCTATGTTGCCAAACTCGATGAAACTGCTTTTGCTAATTCTATTATCGTTCGGAGAAACTAATGCGACGGCTGGAAAAGCATACACATCTAGGAGCAAAAACTCTCGTTCAACAAGGTTGAATCTGATGAGCAGGTTTCATTTCGTTCTACTTGGTATATAGCTCTTCCCTAACAGTTGGCGAAGCTGTTAGTCAAGTTTACAAGGTCGCTACCAAGGACAGCATAAAGGAAGTTGCACTAATGTTGCGAGGAATCATCCGTCGAGCATTCAAGGAGGGCAAGGATCTTCCATGGCCTCCACTGCAGCTGATCTCACCGTCAATACAGATATGCTCCCAGAAGAACTCCAGAAATTTCTCAATCTCCATATCTGGAAACCCTACATCCAAATGTGAGAAGTCTGAGCGCTTGGTTTTATCGATTGGACAGACCTGTGTCGCTCTGTCACAAATTCAGAATGGAAACTCCCGAAACACATTTTGCTGTGTCTGACACTCAGACATATGTACAGAAGTAAGCAACTACAACCCTTCTTAGTCGATTGGTAACTGTGAGACTTATGATTTCGGTATTGAGCTAGAAACTGCTTTGGCAAAAGCGCTGGACCAGTCATCTACGCGGCTCACCCCACAGATTGTGAGGGGTGAACGCAAGAGCCTCTTCCATTCGAGTGGGATAATTATAATCAAAGGCTGACAGGTATTCACGGAGCAACGGTGTCAATGCATCAGCCGGAATCATGATACAGGAGACAAAAGATGGCGTTGAACCTCAACAAATCAGGACCCTCCCAACCATTCTAAGTTCAAGGAGTGTCCAAGGTAGACCTGGCACGCCTCCACCATGCAAGAAGTCTCTATACCCCCATATCACAAAGAGCGAATATCGTGTGCCCAATTGAAGCGGTCTCATATCCCAATCTTTGATGTTCCAGAAGCAACCAGGCATGGAGGGTCGAGGAGATGATGGTCACCTCGAGCCTCTCTGGTCGGATGGACCGGTTATGCCACAATGTCTTGTAGATGTTCTGGTCACAAGTGATGAAGAAGAAGATGACGAAGGAGAAGAGGAGGATGAGAAGGAGTGAATGACTGAGGATATGTTAACCTATCTTGATTGTGCAGTGATGATGATGATGATGACTAAAGTTTTAGTTTTTATGTTTAAAACGAATAGGTGGCAACAATTTGACGTATGTGATGTAAGACGATACTTTAAAAATGGTCCAATTTTGAAGGTTTTTCTCGATTTTGATCTAGTAATGTGCATCTAAACGCTAAAACAATGTTCTTAAATGATTTACAATCCCACAATATATTGAAAAAGTTCTTTGATTTATGTTTCTAGGACATGTGGTAAAAAAGTTATGACATTTAATTTTCACTGACGTTCGTGATGAAATCCGAGATGGCCGCCGAATGGACCCTTCGAGCCACTTTTTTTCTTGGGAACATGTCAAATCTATAATAGACACCCTTGGCAGTTTAAAAAACCCGGTGTCATTAAATCCCAGAGGGGGTGCATGGGAACCCCTAATTCCTCCCCAACTAGGTAGTAGGTTCAGCTACATTTCCATTATTTCCAGCTACATTTTATACACCATCTAAAGCACCCTGAGACATATTTCAAGGTAAACAAGAAGCTGAATTGGTTGAGTTGCCAATCTAATTACCTCCTCCACCGAAGGAGGATGGAGGTTATGTTTTCACGCCTGCCTGTCTGTCTGTTTGTGAACAAAATATCTCAAAAAATAAGTTGTGGACGGATTTGCACGAAACTTGGTGGGCACGTTGGTTAGGTGACAAGAACAAGCTCATTAATTTTAGTTCAGGTCCGAATCCAGATCCGGCCTATCAGTGGGATACAAAACGTAAACTAATCAGCCTGGTGGAGGTACGCGCTTTAACGAGTGCCTTCTAGTTTCTACTGAATCCAAGTGGGATGAAGGGTAGGGGGAGGAATGTAAGAGTTTGTGATTATACTTACACTGTGCGTACATGCAATAAATGGGTCAGAATTGACATTTTCATGATTGTAAAACTTAAATGTCCCATTTTGATTTGATTTGATTGTTTGCCATTGCCTTCTCACTATTGTTTGTCTGTGCTCTATCCATTAAATGCTGAGTGTCAAGCAAGGAAGCAGCACGTACCATTTTAAAAGTCTTTGGTATGACTTGGCTGGGGTTTGAACCACACACATCTCAAATTGAGAGTGGACGCTCTAACCATTACACCACCGAGTCTGGTAGATGGCCCATAATGTCCAGCTATTCATTTCACTACATACTGATGTATTGATGTAATTGTCGATTAATTGTTCTAATGCTGCAAGTACATAGTACACCATGTAGCACATCGTATGCAGTTTCCAAACAGGTACTCACATGAAAGGTGGCCACAAGAAAGGTGAGTCCTAAGAAGTACAGGTTGGTGTCAGCAAATATGCCCTTTACTTCATCTCCATCTTTTTCTGAAAAGCCTGGCAAGGAAAACTTAATGAGCATTCTCCAAGTACCTCTGACGATTTGTACAGTTGGTGTCAATGTACAGTGTCAACAAGAAGTGCAAATAAGTTGAGACAAAACTGCTAAAAGAGAAAGCAAGACTTTAACAGGTATTTCTTACAACAGCACTCAAATTGAGATGTCTGGAATGAATTCAATGATTTTGAAAATAACCTGGGGGGCATCATGAACTACGTTACCCAGCAGGGGAACACAGCTCTCCACTTCATACTCTGGTTAGGACGGGTTAATTCCCCCACTTTGATGATGTCAATGGCATATTTTATTACGACGTGAAATTCTAGCCTCCACCAGGTGGTGTCAAACGATACACATATTCTGTCTCTCCTGGATTCTGTGGAATCTAAAACTCTGAAAATTATTGGCATCTTCTACAACGTGGCTGAAGCTCAAGGTCCGTTGCTTTCATCTCGCAGACATGTCAGTGGTCTTTCTGTTTTCTACTGCCTCTTCTCCAATCTTTCCTCCAACCTTCCCCAGCAACTCTGGGACGCATGTGTTCTTTCAGTAACACTCTCCTGATTAAAATTACAAAATCCAGGCTGACTGCACACCTCAACTCCTTTGTCCCTCACTCTCTAATCCATGGAACCAACCTTCCAGACCCATTCTTTTCCACTCTTCCCTCCACAGTTTCAGCAGGCACATCACCTCGTCTCATTCCCCATCCCACCCGTTAGTGCAACCCTCTTATTTGCCAATTTCAGTGTTTCCTTTCCTTTCTGTCTCTGTCTGTCTGTCTTATTTACTGTTTGTTTATTCCCTTGCTGGTTGTGCCGCAATTGTTGTCCTGCTACCCCACTGCCAATGAGTCTCACTCTTGTTGAGAGGAAAATAAAAAGTCAACTGGGTTTGATAAGTTCCTGGAACAGTAACTTTGATCGCCATAAAATCAGTAAGAACTAGAACAACACTCAGTAGAGCGCATACCTCCGCCAGGCTGAACAGTTTAAGTTATGCATCTCACCGATAGGCCGGATAATCCGGACATGAACCTAAATCTAATTGGCCTGGTCTTGCCAACTTCCCAACTCATCCACCTCGTTTTGTCAAAACTTGTCCACAACTTTTTGAAATATCATGCTACATATCGTTTTTGGCCCCATCTCTCAATGGTGAAGAATCAATTTTAAAATTCTCCCCCGCCCTCCCCCGACCCCCAGAAGTGATGCAAGTTGAAGCCATTGTTCCTCGATGCAGTCTTTTACTACCATTTGCAGAGCTCCAATGGATCGCAATCTATACCTTCCCGTGTTATTCGTGGATCTTCACCAAGATTGAATCGATTTGTCGTGGTAACACACCCAACCTGTCCACCAAAGTTCGTCCAAATCCATCCACAACTTTTTGAGATATCCTGTTCACAAACAGACAAACAAACAGACAGGGGTGAAAACATAACCTCCATCCACCTTTGGTAGTGGAGGTAAAAACGAGGAAACTACAATACAGCTCAAATGGAGTCTTGCAAGAAAGCTCACTGTAGCTGGCTTAAGATCAAGAAATAAAGGATAAGCTTATCTCCAAGAACAACCACGTGTTCTACGCCTCATAGCTATTACTCTTCTCACTATGCATCTACTTAGTCTGCATTTTCACAATCATGACTTACAAAGTTTGTTTAATCGACAAAAATATGTGCAACTTACCAAGGTCTTGTAGGGTATGAAGGGCTTGCTGCATGTGGACCCAGAGACGAAGTTTGCTCAGTGATATTGGTGTGTACGACAACCTGAGAGGCAGTGTTACTGTGCTGTCATTCACCAACTATGGCAAAGACAGACAGGCAACAGGAATGAAGAAAATGTCTCAAAGCACGTCGGATGATTCTTGCTCACATTTGATACAAAAAAAAGAAACACGGTCAAAATATTCGTATTTTGTCTCGACCCCGGTTCGTACGACTCAAACATTTTCTCCAATTCCAGTAGTTTAAAGCAATGTGAAAGCAGTCATGATGTTAAAGCAATGTGAAAGAACAAACGATGAAGAAGTTCGATTTCTAAACAGCAAATATAATCAATAATATTTCATTGGGTTTTATTCTTCTCAAAAAGTATTTCATCGAAAGAGGTAGAAATGAAAGCTGCTGTTGATAAAATACGTCTCACAATCTCAAAATGTAAATACGATAAATTTATAGTTCTCAAGGAATGCTTAAACAATTGATCAAAATAGACCCGTCCAAGAAGTTAAATAGTTCGACACCACCACGCTTTCAAATGGGTCCTTTAGGTCCTTGGGGACTTTTTGGTAGACAAAATGTCCCATATGTTATGACCACCATTCGAGTATGTGACAATTCTGTCATATTTTATCATCTCACGATATTTAGTCATCCTGATATTTTATGCCGGCCTAATTTATTAAAGCTATGCTCGCTTTTGGGGGAGCATTTGCCTCCCCCCCCATCCCTGATCCCCCGCCCCGTACGCCTCTGCTTATGATGAAGAGTAATTTTTTTAATCGCTGTAATACTTTATGTAATTTATTGCTTTTCCAAAGTGAAAGTACTCACTTCATGAAGAGAAAGACTCTCTTTGATCACCCTGTCCCCCCACCCCGACTGCCAACCCCGACTGGTCTCCCTTTCCCCTTTCCCATCCACAAATTATTTCTGAAGGTTCCAAAACTGCACTCACTGTAGCTGGCAAATTAAAACCGTAATATCCAATATTCCACTGAAACACGTTTGAAAAAAACATGGGATACTGAAGGGGAATACAAGTATATTACATGTTGATGTCAGACACACTGCGAGATGAGGTCACACTATTTTTGGGGATACAAAATTATGACAGTGCCAACGAGGAATTATGGTAAGTAGGGAACCAGAACAATTCATTTTGTCTCATTTTAGTTCGCACGAGAAAGATCCACCTACTCCCCCCACAAAGTTATTGGAGGGTACAGGAAGAACAAGTTGGATTCGAGACAGGAAAAGGAAAAACAAAAACGTGAAAATGAAGGGAGAAGGAAAAAGAGGGAGGACAAGATATCAAAATAAGAAGGGGGAAGAGGACAGACGGAAGCAATCGGCAAGAAGAGAGCGACGCGCAATAAATAACCTCACAATGAGATCTTTCACACGGTTGCTGAGCTGATCCACAAATAACATGGGAAGGTATAGATTGCGATCCATGGGAGATCTGCAAACGGTAGAAAAGAATGCAATGAGGAACAATGGCTTCAACTTTGGTCATTTCTGGGGGTGTGGGGGGGGGGAGGTGGGGGAGCAGTGCCCTTTGCCCACCATCAACACCATTTAAATTTATCCTCAAAAAGGGCTTTTCTAAAATTTTGATCAACATCGAATAGCAATCACGATCTAAAAAAGGAAGAAAGAAACAGAAACAGAGGAAGCTACATTACAATGAGTGTCGAAAACTGCATGCGTGCACAACCTCTCAACTACAATTTATCCAAATGCACATTTCAAATAGCATATTGTGCCGGAATATAAAATATGATTGAAAAATCTGCAAACAAGTAAAATTGAAGGAAGTAGAACAAAAGTCAAGCAGGAGCCGTCCGTTAAAGCTTGAAAGATTTTCTCATGGTTTTCTTGTTTCAAGAAAACGTTTCTTAATTTAAGAAAATATTTTCTTATGAACAGATTTATTTTTGGCAGTGTGCTGGGCCTCATTGCAGCTCTCGGTGTGTTATGTGAACCTCATCCACACAACTTACTTACTCTTACTGTGTAGCCATTCAAAAAAAAAAAGTTTTGTATCTGCTGTCTGACAGTAATGCAATACGAATCGATATTCTGTATCACTGTAGCTAAAAAATGTAATGAAGTGCGTGATGTGTGAAGCCTTCCCGTCAAAACCCATTGGCTGGACAGCTGGTCAGATTCCACCCACAATTGTAAAAGCAGGAAAAACTAGAGGGGGAGCACTCGGGAGAGTGCAAAACCTCCACCGCCAATACTGCTGGGTCACTCAAGTGAACCTTATATCTTATTCATTAAATATGATGTCAACAGTGCTGAGAGTTATAGTTTTTTCTCCAACATTTTTTTTTTGGGGGGGGGGGGGGGGGTTGGAAATCACTTAAAACATGTAGAAATGCAAAAAAAAGAAATCGAAATTTTGTTGAAAAAAAAGTTGCAAAAATTTTTTCTTTTCTCAACAATTTTTTTTGGGGGGGGGGTTGGAAATCACTTAAAACATGTAGAAATGCAAAAAAAAAAAAAAAATTCTCAATTTTTTTTGGGGGGTTGGAAATCACTTAAAACATGTTGAAAGCAAAAAAAAAAAAAAATTTTTTTCTCTAAATTTTTTTGGGGGGGGGGGACAAAGTCCAAAATCTAATGGCATGATCCTTGGACCATACCTAACCCCCCACCAAATTTCGTCGAAATCCGTCGAGGAGTTTTTCCGTAATACTGTTCACAAACAAACAAACAAACAAGCAGTCATAGACTGGTACTTACGAAATCGTCAACTTGACCTCTGACCTTGTCTAATAAAAGCTGTCTCTCGAGAAGTGTAGCGACGCAAACCAGAAGTTTCTACGATGATTCTGTACCAAACCATGAAAAAATCGAATGTTTGACCTCACCGTGACCTTGACCATTGACCGATTTTGACCAAAATCTAATCAGCACTAGCCATCACCTCCTGAATCACGTGGTGTAATTTGACATTGGTAGCTTCTTCCGTTCTCGAGTTATCGTGCCTACAAACAAACAAACATACAAACAAACAAACAAACAGAAACGGAAGTCATCAATTACTTACGAAATCTTTAGATTTCGTAAGTACAAAACAAACAGAAAGGGGTGAAAACAGTAACCTCCGATCTTCGATGGCGGAGGTTAATCATACCTCCACCATTTTCATGCTTAGTACGGTAAGCCTAAAGGCATCTTTAGATGTTTCAAATTCACAATCACCAAGCCCGATAACTTTTGAATGCAGAATAAAACAACCAAAACGACTGTTCAAAAGGATCATCAAATATCTAAAGGTTGGAGCTGATGAGCGTCACAGCCCTTATGAAGGTGATAGGCCTCAGGCTTCAGACGTCAGCCTACAGGCCACTCCATTTGCAAACTACCCAAGCTATATATCCACGATGTATTATACACGCAGACTACAAGGGCACTCGGTAGAGCGCATACCTCGGCCACATAATGCCTGATCCACGAGAACATATCGGGCCCAATACATTTTTGAAATCTCATGCTATATATCGTTTTTGGCCCAATCTCTCAATGGTGAAGAATCACTTTAAAAATTATTGGAGTCAGATCCTGATCCGGATCTTCAACAAAATTTAATCAGTTCGACCTTGTCACACACCGAACCTGTCCACAAAATTTCATCCGGATCCGGCCACAACTTTTTGAGATATCCTGTACACAAACGACAAACAAATAAACAAACAAACAAACAGACAGAAATGTGTGAAAACATAACCTCCTTCACCTTCGGTGGCAGAGGTAATAATCAGTGGGTGGCCATGTTTTTGTTTCATGTACGTAACCCGGGTTATTTCACATTGTCGGGAGTGATCGAGGCAGCGGTCTGTTGCCAATACACTGCCCAAATAAAGGGATGTTCCTCAAAAGTATTTCATCGAAAGAGGTAGAAATGAAAGCTGCTGTTGATAAAATACGTCTCACAATCTCAAAATGTAAATACGATAAATTTTAGTTCTCAAGGAATGCTTAAACAATTGATCAAAATAGACCCGTCCAAGAAGTTAAATAGTTCGACACACCACGCTTTCAAATGGGTCCTTTAGGTCCTTGGGACTTTGGTAGACAAAATGTCCCATATGTTATGACCACCATTCGAGTATGTGACAATTCTGTCATATTTTATCATCTCACGATATTTAGTCATCCTGATATTTTATGCCGGCCTAATTTATTAAAGCTATGCTCGCTTTTGGGGAGCATTTGCCTCCCCCCCCATCCTGATCCCCCGCCCCGTACGCCTCTGCTTATGATGAAGAGTAATTTTTTTAATCGCTGTAATACTTTATGTAATTTATTGCTTTTCCAAAGTGAAAGTACTCACTTCATGAAGAGAAAGACTCTCTTTGATCACCCTGTCCCCCCACCCCGACTGCCAACCCCGACTGGTCTCCCTTTCTCCTTTCCCATCCACAATTATTTCTTAAGGTTCCAAAACTGCACTCACTGTAGCTGGCAAATTAAAACCGTAATATCCAATATTCCACTGAAACACGTTTGAAAAAACATGGGATACTGAAGGGGAATACAAGTATATTACATTTGATGTCAGACACACTGCGAGATGAGGTCACACTATTTTTGGGGATACAAAATTATGACAGTGCCAACGAGGAATATATGTAAGTAGGGAACCAGAACAATTCATTTTGTCTCATTTTAGTTCGCACGAGAAAGATCCACTACTCCCCCACAAAGTTATTGGAGGGTACAGGAAGAACAAGTTGGATTCGAGACAAAGAAAGGAAAAACAAAAACGTGAAAATGAAGGGAGAAGGAAAAAGAGGGAGGACAAGATATCAAAATAAGAAGGGGGAAGAGGACAGACGGAAGCAATCGGCAAGAAGAGAGCGACGCGCAATAAATAACCTCACAATGAGATCTTTCACACGGTTGCTGAGCTGATCCACAAATAACATGGGAAGGTATAGATTGCGATCCATGGGAGATCTGCAAACGGTAGAAAAGAATGCAATGAGGAACAATGGCTTCAACTTTGGTCATTTCTGGGGTGTGGGGGGGGGGGGAGGGGGGAGCAGTGCCCTTTGCCCACCATCAACACCATTTAAATTTATCCTCAAAAAGGGCTTTTCTAAAATTTTGATCAACATCGAATAGCAATCACGATCTAAAAAAGGAAGAAAGAAACAGGAACAGAGGAAGCTACATTACAATGAGTGCCAAAACTGCATGCGTGCACAACCTCTCAACTACAATTTATCCAAATGCACATTTCAAATAGCATATTGTGCCGGAATATTAAAATATGATTGAAAAATCTGCAAACAAGTAAAATTGAAGGAAGTAGAACAAAAGTCAAGCAGGAGCCGTCCGTTAAAGCTTGAAAGATTTCTCATGGTTTCTTGTTTCAAGAAAACGTTTCTTAATTTAAGAAAATATTTTCTTATGAAGAGATTTATTTTTGGCAGTGTGCTGGGCCTCATTGCAGCTCTCGGTGTGTTATGTGAACCTCATCCACACAACTTTACTTACTCTTACTGTGTAGCCATTCAAAAAAAAAAGTTTGTATCTGCTGTCTGACAGTAATGCAATACAAATCGATATTCTGTACACTGTAGCTAAAAAATGTAATGAAGTGCGTGATGTGTGAAGCCTTCCCGTCAAAACCCATTGGCTGGACAGCTGTCAGATTCCACCCACAATTGTAAAAGCAGGAAAAACTAGGGGGAGCACTCGGAGAGTGCAAAACCTCCACCGCCAATACTGCTGGGTCACTCAAGTAAACCTTATATCTTATTCATTAAATATGATGTTCAACAGTGCTGAGAGTTATAGTTCTTTTCTCCCAACAATTTTTTTTTGGGGGGGGGGGGGGTTGGAAATCACTTAAAACATGTAGAAATGCAAAAAAAAGAAATCGAAATTTTGTTGAAAAAAAAGTTGCAAAATATTTTTTTTTCTCTAACAATTTTTTTTTGGGGGGGGGATTGGAAATCACTTAAAACATGTAGAAATGCAAAAAAAAAAAAAAAAAATTTTTTTTTTCTCTAAATTTTTTTTGGGGGGAGGACAAAGTCCAAAATCTAATGGCATGATCCTTGGACCATACCTAACCCCCCACCAAGTTTCGTCGAAATCCGTCGAGGAGTTTTTCCGTAATACTGTTCACAAACAAACAAACAAACAAACAGAAAGGGGTGAAAACAGTAACCTCCGATCTTCGATGGCGGAGGTTAATCATACCTCCACCATTCTCATGCTTAGTACGGTAAGCCTAAAGGCATCTTTAGATGTTTCAAATTCACAATCACCAAGCCCGATAACTTTGAATGCAGAAAAAACAACCAAAACGACTGTTCAAAAGGATCATCAAATATCTAAAGGTTGGAGCTGATGAGCGTCACGGCCCTTATGAAGGTGATAGGCCTCGGGCTTCAGACGTCAGCCTACAGGCCACTCCATTTGCAAACTACCCAAGCTATATATCCACGATGTATTATACACGCAGACTACAAGGGCACTCGGTAGAGCGCATACCTCGGCCACATAATGCCTGATCCACGAGAACATATCGGGCCCAATACATTTTTGAAATCTCATGCTACATATCGTTTTTGGCCCAATCTCTCAATGGTGAAGAATCACTTTAAAAATTATTGGAGTCAGATCCTGATCCGGATCTTCAACAAAAATTTAATCAGTTCGACCTTGTCACACACCGAACCTGTCCACAAAATTTCATCCGGATCCGGCCACAACTTTTTGAGATATCCTATACACAAACGACAAACAAATAAACAAACAAACAAACAGACAGAAATGTGTGAAAACATAACCTCCTTCACCTTCGGTGGCAGAGGTAATAATCAGTGGGTGGCCATGTTTTGTTTCATGTACGTAACCCGGGTTATTTCACATTGTCGGGAGTGATCGAGGCAGCGGTCTGTTGCCAATACACTGCCCAAATAAAGGGATGAGCAATTTGGATAATAGATGAAGGTTTTCACGCAAATGAGCTTTCCACAAATATCCACCAGGCAGATCTATCATTGTGTGGGATGAAGCACCTCTGGCGCATCGCCATATGCTTGAGGCACTGGACCGGATGTTGCGTGATTTGATGCAGGAGGATTTGCCATTCGGAGGGAAGTAATTTTACTTAGTGTTGACTTCTGCCAAGTCCTGTCAGATTAAAGCGCTTACCAAGCAAATCAGTAGTAAAGTAGTAAAGCACTTCCTGATCGCTAATCGTTTGACAAGTCAGCCGTTTCTTATCAACCATTTTGTTGGAGTGCTTTCTTGAGTGCTTAAGCCACTCGGCCACTCAAGCTTCGATCTCTACAAGCTCCCATGGCGATACTACGGCTCCTTTCTCTGTGGGACATTTCCAGAGTTAGGAAGGCAAAATAGATTAGATGATTACAGTGAGTAAAATGAATCGCCACATCACGGGACGATAGCCGAGAGGTACACACGCTCGCTCGAAGTTGTCTAGCCTGGGTTTGAATCCCGACCCAGCTATAAACTGTCATCCTGGGTTCACAAGCAGTGTGATTTGTCAATGTGTGTGCCGTCTCTTCGATGTACGTGAAACTTGGTGTCACATCTGCTGGAATCGCCCCCCCCCCCCCCCTCCTCTCCCCTCCCTTTCCCCCTCTCCTCACTCTCCTCCCCTCTCCCTCTCTCACCCTCTCCCACCCCCCTCCCTCTCTCTCCCACCCTTCACCATGAAGATGCAACATGCAGCACATCCAAGACAGTGATCATGAAAACTTTGATAGCTCAGCATTAAGAATTAGTACAGCAAACTCAGATTAAAACAAAGTATCCTGGAGATCAATTATTAAGTGCAGTAATTGAAAAAAAATATTCTTTTTTGCTGATTTTTTTTCTCTCCAAAATTCGTCAGAAAGGCCATTCATTTTAATGAAAGTCTATGGTATTAGAACAACATACTATATTGACTTTTGTTCAGCAAAGTTGTTCAACAGTAAACATGTCTGAGCTCCAGCTTAACTAGAAACAAATAAATGTCATATTATCTTACATTTTAAAGTATGGAAGGACATCACCAGGAAGAGCTTTCAAGTCAAACAAGAAGTTGTCGGTCATAAGATTGAGGGAAAGATGTGAACGCCAGTGGGCCATCAGCTTCTTTGGACCTGGTTTATCATTCTGTAAACGAGAGCAGAAATGACATCTCAAATAGTCCAGGGATAAAATACATTTGGCAAAGAAGATGCAGAAGAGAATAATCGTTTTGAAACATATTGTATGCTTTTCACTTTCTTATTTATTATCTCCCTCTCTCTCTCAGGCCATGACCTTCTGACACTGCGAAGGTTGTGGAGATGCCGTTCAGAAAGGTTCTCTGGGATTGAAGGCTCAAACCTCGAAATGATGGTTCCCAGCTGATATCTGCATGGTCATATTATTAGCAGTCATTAAGGTGATGCATTAAATTATATATATATATTTGTGCGAATTCGCGCCCCGTCGGCGTGCGATCGGCCACGTGACTCGAATCGCGACCGCCTCGCCCACCGACGGACAATTCAGTCGTGACCCTCCCGGCTAACGCCGGGATCCAGTCACGGGTGGACTTTCGGCCTCACCACAACCCAGTCCGCATTCTACCGCGCGGAATAGGGTGAATCGCCGAAAGTCGATATACCTAAGTACCCGCGCGGGTAACCTACCGAGGGATTGTACCTCGCCACAGGCCGACTTCGGACACGATCCGCTTAAGCGGCTCGTTCCGGGCTAATGGGATAACCGAGCGGTGTTATCGTCGGCCTTGACGGTTCAGATTAATTATCGGGCGGAATAGCCCACGACGAACCTTTACATGAAACAAGATGGAGACCCAACGAAGAGAAGGACGCAGCGACACGGGGGAAGAATTCAACAAGGACGCATTTATTTACACAGACGGACACAAAGCACACGTATAGCACATATTTATAGCAACAATAATAATTTAAAGAAATGCACATATATCAAATAGAAAACAAAAGACGCAGAGCTACTACCGAATAACGCGACACACGGACCACTTAAAACAATACTACTTCACGACTTGGCGCCGACACACACGTTCACACAAAACCCAAAAGAAATGGAAGTCGCGACTTCCCTTAGGTGTTGAGTCCTCGGCGACCGTCCTCTGCCGTGACTCCCCGCTCGAGCGTGGTCGGCGAGGCCTCTCCGGCGCGCCTCGCGCCTGCGTACTGGCCTTCCGACGCCACGGACCCAGCCGACACAGAGAGCACACGCCGAACCCAGAGAGCCAGAACGCCGAATAAGAACGAGCACGAGCCGAAGCTCACCGAACAGAGAGAGCGCAATACCGAACGAAGAGAGGAGAGGCAGAAGCATCGACGACGAAGAGAGAGCAGAAGCATCGACGACGAAGAGAGAGAGCCTCAGCCGCCTCCGCCTTTATGCGCCCGGCGCACGCCCCGTTCTCGGCTCCACCCTCCTTCGAGGCGCTTCGAGAAGGGGGGCGTTCCCTCTCATTCCCTCCCACCTGCGTCTTGTGGGGGCGAGGCGAAGCCGTTCGACGGCCTTCAACGCGAAACCGTCGTACGTAGACTGTGAGGATGGCGTTCGTTGCTGTGGTAGCGTGGTTGAGATTGTGGCGTGGTTGTGAGGGTGCGGGCTGGCGTTGTTAGAGTGGTGGCGTGGTTAGCGTTGTTACGTTGAAGTGTGGTTGGTTCGAAAATAAAGCAGAACAGAAAAACGCCTAACTCAAAGTATCGCAGCCCGAATGAATCACATTAATTCCCTCTATACAATGTGGTTTGGGCTACACACATGTACTTAAGAAATATATTTCACCTACGGGACCTTTATGGTGTAATGCGAATTTCCACAGCCGCAACACTACCCCCTCCCCTTTTTACAGGACTCGTCCCGAGTCGTCAAATTATCGTGTGCCATCATGTGTAGTTCTCCCCTAGTACGTTTTACCTACGGATCCCTGAGTGCGACATTCATGGTATTCGTCTGTCCCAAAATAAATAACCTGAGGGCTGAGTAACTAACTAAACAAACTCACTCACACGGACGACTTAAATAAAAATTGCCGGCGCTAGACAGACATGCCGGGGCGCACTCATATTTACAATACACAATACATCTTAACCTTATAATTTACACTAAACCATGGCCCAGGATCAATGGACTCTGCAGGAAAAAGGAGAGTCAAAAGAGAACCGGTGCACGGGCCGCCACTGCAGGCCCGTGTTGCAGCTGCCAACAGGACAGTTCTGCAGCTTGCAAACTGTTGCTTGATCCTGGCGCACATGGAAATGAACAAGGGGGCAAATGCAAAACAGAACGGGGGCAAACGCAGATGGGCAGTGGGCATGCATGGCAAAGGTGAGGAGGCGAAACAGCCCGCTGAACAAGCCGCTGCAGGCAAACACAGCCGGCAGACGAACTGGCCGGCACAGGCCTTGCAGTAAAAAACAGCCGTCGGACGATCCGACCGGCACAGGCCTTGCAGAAAACAGCTGCAGACGAAGTTGGCCGGCACAGGCCTCGAAGTAAACAGCCAGCCGATGAGGTTGGCCGGCACAGGCCTTGCAGCAAAACACAGCAGCGATGCAGTTGGCGCCTCTCGCCGTGCCGTGGAGTTTGGGGAGGAGTGCGGTGGTGCTGGCCACTCAGAAGGCGGGCTCGGACCTACCTACTGTCTCCCTCCCACCTATCGCCTTTGCCTGTCACTGTCCATACCCACCCCTTAATTTGTCAAAAACCCAATTTAGCCCCAACTTATTTTTTTGTTGTTTTTATGTTTACCCCTCCACATAAATCGTCCCCTAACCCCTTTATCGTCCTTGTTCGGCTACCTATCGTCTCCTACCTCTCCCAACCCTACGTTCCCTACCCGGAGGGGAATAAGGGAGCTAGCGTCCTGTGCCGAGGCCAACAAAGCCTCAAGATGGCCTCCCAGAGTTCAGCGATCTCTAACCCAAAGTGGGTCAGCGGCCCACAACGAGAGCGAAGGATGGATGGTGCGGAGGGGTACACTTCCTATCTACCCTAACCATTAACTGTTAAACTACCCGGGGCTTCCAAAAAGCGCTCTCGCTTACACTATTTTTTCTAACAACCCAGATTCCCGTCGCCTGTTGGTGTCCTTACAATTTCGGGCCTCGCCCTAAATTTTCCCTCGTGCCCTTTGCACGGTTTCGTGGCTGGGACGCGTGGCTCCCTTTGGCAGGCATGACCCTCTGCCGAATCCCCTACAATGGCACCCCCGGGCACTACACTGCCTCCGAGCCTACCAGCTCCCTAAACACCGGGAGTGCCCCCATGGCAACTCCCTGAAACGCACACGTGGCAGGCTGCGCGCCCGGGCCCCTTTCCGAGGGTCACCCGTGCCCACGACACTGCCCACGCGGCTAACGGCGCTCCGGGCCCCCGCACCAAGCGGCGCACCCGTGCCCACTACGCTAACCCGCCCCCCATGGGCCCTTGGCCTACCACGGCCGACTAGCCCGGTGCCCGGGGTACCCACTCAGCGATACTCACCGTTCGCAGCCACGCTCCCAGGCCGTCAACAGGGCTCCTGCACCCCTCCAAATGGGTTCGAGGCCTACACTCCCACCAACAGCAAAACGACTCCATTTTTGTCAATTGACTAACCCACTAACTCACTCTACACTGACCCCGGGGGTCCTTGGCGGGAGTCACTCCTCCCCCAATCACTCATCGCACCATGCATTCCACATTCGCTCCACACACACAGACCCGTTGGCCTCACTCACTCAACATGTCTCCACACAACTCACCAACACACCACATCGCTGAATTCTGCCATCCTTCCATCTACATCCCCTAACTCACTCGTGCTCCCACGTCATCCCTTACACTACAGCACGTTCCTTTTAACACTACGTAGCTAAGCTACGTCCCTCTACACATTCACTGTCTGTCACCGTCTTCAAATTATTATTTCCCATCCTAATCTCAACTAAAACCCTCTACCTAATCCATTCCACGGGCCCATGAGGACTTACCCCTGCCCCATGGAGCCGGTCTAGCTAAGCTAACCCTTCCCCTGACTAGTGTCATCCTGTGCCCAGGTAAGGGATCTTCACCCTTACCCGGGATCTGTTCACCCGAAAGCGAGGCCTGCCTTTGTTAATTTTTTTTTTCCAAATTCTGCGCAGCACCAGCGCGGCAACTCACAGCTCGCGCACTTTGCACCTTGCCCGTGACGTCTTGCAGCTGCACGCGTACCTCGTCCCTCTTGGACGGTACCATCCAGCAGGGATTCACCCTCCTGCCGGATTCCAACCCTACGTGCAGCCATGACGTCACCCTGCGCACCCCCAAAAACAACTCTCGCATCTCGAGGGGCTCCCACACGAACACATGTGCTCTGCCCGTTGGAGCTTACACACAAGCTCGCGTGGAGAACCCATCCGGTCCAAATCAGAAATCCTGCCTAAACTTTGTCCGTCCGCGGGATCGGCAACATCCACCGCGTGCGTTTCCGGACCGGCTTCACTCCGCAAGCGAGCACGTGGGGGTCTCGTGCGCTGCACAGCACGGACCTCGCCTCGCTGCTGGGTGAACCCGGCACGGTCCCCACAACAGCTACGGCCGCTACCCGGCTTCTGTCCCTCTGTCGCCGTCGTCTCCTTCCACCCACGCACACCTGCGTGTCACGACGCACAGACTCCACTCCATCACACTCACATTCACACCGGGAGACGCGCTGCATGCTCACGCCATGCCGACCGACATCTCCCTCACATACAGAGACCTCACACACACGGTCTCCCTCACCACGACCCTCTCACTCACACCCAACCTTTCACCTGCCACGGGGTCTCACTCACACCATGCGTGCCGGAAAGCACGCATCTCCGCACACTCGCAAACACACACCCCTGCACAACCACACTGGGGATTCGTGTCCCCACAAGGGTTCCCGGGGCCTCTGTACCCCCAAGCTACCACGTGCACCTATCCACAGCACTCGTCCCTTCAACTCCGCTTGGCACGACCGAACCCACCTGGTCGTGATTCGCCTCAAGGGGCATACTCCCTCCCCTCGTTCCTGGAGGCGCCATCCAGCTGCTCACACCGGGTCTCTACCCAGTCCGCGAGCTCACCCCCATTATCCTCCACTACCTCTGTGGTGTGTGTGTTCTGTCCTTTAACCCGTCTTTATCATGCAGTCTCTCCTCTATTTTTTCTGTCTCCCGCGTCTCTATACATTTGTTAGTTTCTGTTTCTTTCTGGAGTTTTTCCATCTCTCTGGACTTCAATTTCATTCTCTCCTTCAGTTCATTAATTCAAAACTCGTATAGTTTTTGTTTTCTCTCCCACTCTTCCTCATGCTCCTCATTTTCCAATCTCATCGTTTCTCTCAATTGGCTCATTTCCTTCCTGTGTTTCATTCGCTGCTCTCTCATTACCCTTCCTTGTTTCCTCTCCTGTCCTTCCTTCTCCAGTTTCATGGTTTGCTTCATTTGGTTAATCTCTTTCTTGTGTTTCATTTGCTGCTGTCTCATTACTCTTCCTTGTTTCTTCTCGTGTCCTTCCTTCTCCAGTTTCATGGTTTTCTTCATGTGGTTAATTTCCCTTTTGTGTTTCATTCGCTGTTCTTTGTCTCCCTTTCGCACTCCAGCCTCGCCTTTTCTTTCAATTGGTCAACCTCGGCTTCATGTTCCTTTTGTTTTCTATCCCATTGTTCCTCTCGCTCTTCCCTCTCCAATCTCGTTGTGTCCTTCAATCTCCTGATTTCTCCTTCCTGCTTCTTCAACTTCTCCTCGTATTCCAGCCTATTTTTTCCTTTTGTCGTTCAGTTTCAAATTCATACTCTTTCAGTTTTTTATTCCACTGTCTTTCTTGTTCCTCATTCTGTAATCTCGTTATTTCTTTCAACTGACTGACTTCGTTCTCCTGTCGTAATCCTTGTTCTTTCAGGACTCTTTCTTGTTCCTCATTCTGCAATCTCGTGGTTTCCTTCCATTGATCGATTTCCTTCTTCTGTCTCATTCGTTCTTCCATCATTACTCTTCTTGCATCTCATTTCTTAATCTGGCCTTCGCTTCCAGCTGTTCGATTTGTACAGTGTGGGTTCCTTAACGTTTCATTCTCCGTTCTCGTTCTTTCCTCTCTCAACATTTCAGCTCGTTTTGTAACTCAGAAGCTTTCTTTCCAATTCCTTTCTCATCTCTACACCTCTTTTCCATTCTTCCTTCCACGTTTTATCTATACTCTTGGCATATTTCCATGATTCTCGCCCACTCGGCCGAATTGGTGGTTGAGAGTCGACGCCCCGTGTCGTGCCATTCGTTGCGCCATTCGCCGAGCCATAAATAGCCGCTCGCTCCGTGCTGCGCTGAGGGGCGATCGCGCCGCCATTATGCGACCCAGTTTGCCGGCAAAGTCCGTGCTCAGAGTATGAGGTGAGCTCCTCGTGATTCACATTACAACAAGTATACCATCCCGGGCCATGGATCCTACATTACTACACACATACATTTCTACCCCGGCACCGCTCGCCTTGAGACGCCATCTTATTCCACGTAAGAGGTTAAAATTACGCTCGTAATTTAGAGGGAATCGGTGGTCGCTCCTCTCACCCCTGGACCGATTCCCTGTGAATTTAGCTTGGAGACGGGAGGGATTAGAATCACACTCCTGTACACCAGTGTTGCGAATTCTGCGCCCGTCGGCGTGCGATCGGCCACGTGACTCGAATCGCGACCGCCTCGCCCACCGGACGGACAATTCAGTCGTGACCCTCCCGGCTAACGCCGGGATCCAGTCACGGGTGGACCTTTCGCCTCACCACAACCCAGTCCGCATTCTACCCGCGCGAATAGGTGAATCGCCGAAAGTCATATTACCTAAGTACCCGCGCGGGTAACCTACCGAGGGATTGTACCTCGCCACAGGCCGACTTCGGACACGATCGCTTAAGCGCTCGTTCCGGGCTAACGGGATAACCGAGCGGTGTTATCGTCGGCCTTGACGGTTCAGATTAATTATCGGGCGGATTAGCCCACGACGAACCCTTTACATGAAACAAGATGGGAGACCCAACGAAGGAAGGACGCAGCGCAGGGAAGAATTCAACAAGACGCATTATTTACACAGACGGACACAAAGCACACGTATAGCACATATTTATAGCAACAATAATAATTAAAGAAATGCACATATATCAAATAGAAAACAAAAGACGCAGAGCTACTACGAATAACGCGACACACGACCACTTAAAACAATACTACTTCACGGACTTGGCGCCGACACACACGTTCACACAAAACCCCAAAAGAAATGGAAGTCGCGACTTCCCCTTAGGTGTTGAGTCCTCGGCGACCGTCCTCTGCCGTGATCCCCGCTCGAGCGTGGTCGGCGAGGCCTCTCCGGCGCGCCTCGCGCCTGACCGTACTGGCCTTCCACGCCACGGACCCAGCCGACAACAGAGAGCACACGCCGAACCCAGAGAGCCAGAACGCCGAATAAGAACGAGCACGAGCCGAAGCTCACCGAAAAGAGAGAGCGCAATACCGAACGAAGAGAGGAGAGGCAGAAGCATCGACGACAAGAGAGAGGCAGAAGCATCGACGACGAAGAGAGAGAGCCTCAGCCGCCTCCGCCTCTATGCGCCGGCGCACGCCCCGTTCTCGGCTCCACCCTCCTTCGAGGCGCTTCGAGAAGGGGGGCGTTCCCTCTCATTCCTCCCACCTGCGTCTTGTGGGGGCGAGGCGAAGCCGTTCGACGGCCTTTCACGCGCAAACCGTCGTACGTAGACTGCTGAGGATGGCGTTCGTTGCTGTGGGTAGCGTGGTTGAGATGGTGGCGTGGTTGTGAGGGTGGCGGGGCTGGCGTTGTTAGAGTGGTGGCGTGGTTAGCGTTGTTGACGTTGAAGTGTGGTTGGTTCGAAATATAAAGCAGAACAGAAAAACGCCTAACTCAAAGTATCGCAGCCGAATGAATCACATTAATTCCCTCTATACAATTGGGTTGGGCTAACTACACATGTACTTAAGAAAATATATTTCACCTACGGGACCTTTATGGTGAATGCGAATTTCCACAGCGCAACAATATATTATGATACAGTGGGGAGAACAAGTATTTGATACACTGCCGATTTTCAGGTTTTCCCACTTACAAAGCACGTAGAGGTCTGTAATTTTTATCATAGGTACACTTCAACTGTGAAAGACAGAATCTAAAACAAAAATCCTGAAAATCACATTGTATGATTTTTAATAATTAATTTGCATTTTATTGCATGAAATAAGTATTTGATCACCTACCAACCAGTAAGAATTCCGGCTCTCACAGACCTGTTAGTTTTGTCTTTAAGAAGCCCTCCCATTCTCCACTCATTACCTGTATTAACTGCACCTGTTTGAACTCGTTATCTGCATAAAAGACAGCTGTCCACACTCAATCAATCAGACTCCAACCTCTCCACAATGGGCAAGACCAGAGAGCTGTCCAAGGACATCAGGGACAAAATTGTAGACTTGCACAAGGCTGGGATGGCTACAGGACAATAGGCAAGCAGCTTGGTGAAAGGCAACAACTGTTGGCGCAATTATTAGAAAATGGAAGAAGTTCAAGATAACAGTCAATCTCCCTCAGTCTGGGCTCCATGCAAGATCTCACCTCGTGGAGCCTCAATGATCATGGAGAAAGGTGAGGGATCAGCCCAGAACTACACGGCAGGACCTGGTCAATGACCTGAAGAGAGCTGGGACCACAGTATCAAAGAAATCCATAAGTAACACCATACGCCGTCATGGATTAAAATCCTGCAGCTCACGCAAGGTCCCTTCTGCTCAAGCCAGCGCATGTCCAGGCCCGTCTGAAGTTTGCCAATGACCATCTGGATGATCCAGAGGAGGAATGGGAGAGGTCATGTGCGTCTGATGAGACCAAAATTAGAGCTTTTGTTTTTAAACTCCACTCGCCGTGTTTGGAGGAAGAAGAATGATGAGTACAACCCCAAGAACACCATCCCAACCATGAAGCATGGAGGTGGAAACATCATTCTTTGGGGATGCTTTTCTGCAAGGGGACAGGACGACTGCACCCTATTGAGGGGAGGATGGATGGGGCCATGTATCGCGAGATTCTGGCCAACACCCTCCTTCGCTCAACAAAGCATTGAAAGATGGGCGTGGCTGGGTCTTCCAGCATGACAACGACCCGAAACACACAGCCAGGGCACTAAGAGTGGCTCCGTAAGAAAGCATCTCAAGGTTCTGAGTGGCCTAAGCCAGTCTCCAGACCTGAACCCAATAGAAATCTTTGGAGGAGCTGAAAGTCTGTGTTGCCCAGCGACAGCCCTGAAACCTGAAGGATCTGGAGAAGATCTGTATGGGGAGTGGGCCAAAATCCCTGCTGCAGTCTGTGCAAACCTGGTTAAGAACTACAGGAAACGTTCTGATCTCTGTAATTGCAAACAAAGGTTTCTGTACCAAATATTAAGTTCTGTTTTTCGATGTATCAAATACTTATTTCATGCAATAAAATGCAAATTAATTATTTAGAAATCATACCATTGTGATTTTCAGGATTTTTGTTTTAGATTCCGTCTTTCACAGTTGAAGTGTACCTATGATAAAAATTACAGACCTCTACGTGCTTTGTAAGTGGGAAAACCTGCAAAATCGGCAGTGTATCTAATACTTGTTCTCCCCACTGTAATATGAGGTGTGTTTCAAAAAGTATCCAACCTTAATTTTTCGTGCGTAAACAAATGAAGCTAGGGAGGCGTGGTTTGGTGCAGGATGTAGCGATCCTAATTCGTATGCGTGAATATTTTCCCGCCTGCAGAAGCTGTCAGTAACTTGACAGACCACCGATGAGTGAGGAAGTGTAAGTGAGCGCCGCGGATTTTCTTTTGACAAAATGACGGAAAAACTTGAACAACGCTACTGCATCAAATTTTGTGTAAAGCTTGGCGATTCCCAAAGTGGAAATGATCCCAAGATCAACAGGCCTTCGGAATGAAGGCAATGGGCACCACACAGATAAAGAGTAGTACAACCGCTTCAAAGATGGGTCGCACATCAGTGGAAAGTGAAGCACGTTCTGGTAGGCCCTCAATCAATCCCGAAATGAGATCGTCATTGCCAAGTGAGAACCCTGCTGATGCAGGATCGTCGAATCACGATCAGAGACTTGCAGACGAGGCGGGAGTCAGCATTGGATCCGTTCATTCCATTGTGACTGAGGATTTGGGCTCAAGGAGAATCTCAGCGAAGTTCGTGCCAAAGCTGCTAACGATCGAGCAGAAGCAACTCCGTTTGGAGATCGCACAGGACATGCTGGAGACTGTGAACAGTGATCCCAACTTCAACACCATGATCACTGGCGATGAGACCACAGTGATCCGTCATTTTGTCAAAAACGAAAATCCGACGGCACCTCACTTACACTTCCTCACTCATCGGCGGTCTGTCGGCGACTGACAGCTTCTGCAGCGGGAAAATATTCACGCATACGGATTAGGATCGCCTACATATGTGCACCAAACCACGCCTCCTACTTCATTTGTTTACGCACGAAAAATTAAGGTTGGATACTTTTTGAAACACACCTCGTATATGGTGTCCCAAAAAAATATACAACTTTTAAAATGCTTCGTTTGATCCTAAAAAAAGCAGTAAATTTGTCACTAATGCTTCATTTCTTGTTGCAGAGACCCTGAAGTTTTTTGATACCAAGCAAGCGCCAGAAAAATGCCAGACTGACCGTACAAACAACGGACGAAAATTGTTGAACTTTGCACCAGACGAAAAGTGTCATACAGGTGGCAAACGTCTTTACTCGAGACATTTCGGTTATCCACTTGCGCCATGCATCAAACTTTCGGACAATAAAGTGCACCAACGCAAAGTTTACCAATGTGGGAACCATCTGTGACCTTCACAAGGGTCACAGTGGTCGGAGAAGGACAGGTCGTAGTGAAGAAAATGTGGAAATGGTGAGACAGGCGGTCGTTCAGAGTCCAAAAAAATCGTTCGATGACTTTCTGCTGAGCCAAACATTCATAAGAGCACCAGTCAGAGGATCCATCGCCAAGACATTCATGGCCTTTCCATACAAAATTTCAAATGGAAACAGTGCTTACTGATCAACAGAAACGCAAACGACTAGACTTTGCAAATTGGTTCTCAGGAAAGTTGGAGGAAGATGCAGACTTCCTCAAAAAAACTTCACATGATGGACGAATGCCATGCTCACTTGTCCGGGGGGTAAACAAGCAAAACTTCGTACTGGGGAACTGAAAATCCTGGTAATGCATCAACTGAACTTGGTGCCTCGATTCTATTCTCAAAGTCACCATGTGGTGGCGGTTTGGTTGGTATGGGATAATTGGTCCTACTTCTTTGAAGATGACCAGGACGCACTTGCACGGTAAACCAGAGGAACTATCGCGAAAATATTCAGGAATTCTATCTGCCTGAGCTACGTACTCAGCCCGGAGGAGAAACAACCTGATCCAGATGAGAACCTAGTGTTCCAGCAGGATGGGGCACCGCCCCATACAGCCAGGGAAAGGAGGTTTTTCTCAACCAACATTTTGAGGGCCGCTTTATCCCCTCTATGAAGATGTTGAAGTGGCCACTGTATTCCCTGATCTTACTCCTCCAGACTTCTTCTTGTGGGGTATCTCAAGGAACAGGGATCTATGGAAACCATAGGCCTCAGATTCTTGATCAGCTGAAGGAAACATCCACCAAGAAATCCAGAACATTCCTCAGGAAACGGTTCCCAAAGTGATGGAGAACATGACAACGCGTTTGTGCAGGCAGTGATCGGACAACCTGGACCTACTCGAACATGTGGTCTAAAGAAAACGACGATTCTATACCAAAATTTAAATTTTGGTGGCAATTTTGACATTGGTACAATTAAACTTCAACCTTTCAGCTTTCTATCCAGCCATATATCTTTTAAAAAATATGTTATGACATCCTCTTTGCAGATGAAAAGTTTATATTTTTTGGGACACCCTGTATAGGGTTTGGTAAGTAAAACACCCCTTTTTGAAGATAATTAACGGCTTCATAAATTATATCCTTCATCAGGCGATCCTCGGCCACCTCGCTGTCTGGGGTTCGAAAGGCGTTTCCTGTGTAACCTTGCTGGGGTCTGAAGCCGCCATGTTTTTGACCTGCTCAACATTACTCTGACTTGGAACAACTGTAACTTGGAACAAACTGTTCATCATAACTATGAATTGCTGGGTACATGGGCAATGCTTATAAACGCCCGGAGACGTCAGTGTTCGTTGTTTTATTTCATTTCTGCATATGCGTTCACCACGAGTATCTCTTAAACTAAACCAGAGTTGGTGTCAAAGCCACCCAATGCCGCCTGTTTATACATTTATCGTTTTTAAAAGACTAGTCTAATAATTAATATTTTTTATAAAGCATTGCAGTGAAGTCTGATCCAAATAATTTTAAAGCAATATATGTATTTGTATATTGTAATCAGTAACAGAGCGCAAGTGAGCACAATATATTGCCCGAACAAGAAGGTATATACAGAATTGTGCTACTACATGGAAAACAGCATCTGGTTGCCATGGCAACCACTTTAGATGACGAACGTATGTCGCTACACACCGTCTCCACAGTCTGTTACCTAGTACCAAATATGAAACGTGAAAGTTTGAAAACTTTGGGAGTTAGAGTGCGGACAGGAAACGGATGGAAAACGCATCCTGGTTGCCATGGCAACCACTTTAGATGACGTCATAGGTCGCGACACAACGTCTGCACAGTCTGTACCTAGGTTACCAAATATGAAACGTGAAAGTTAAAAACTTTGGGAGTTAGAGTGCGGACAGGAACGGATGGAAAACAGCATCCTGGTTGCCATGGCAACCACTTTAGATGACGAACGTATGTCACGACACACCGTCTCCACAGTCTGTACCTATGTACCAAATATGAAACTGAAAGTTGAAAACTTTGGGAGTTAGAGTGCGGACAGGAACGGATGTACGGACGGACGGACGGACGGACGGACGAACAACAGGTATCACATTATACGCCCAAATATATATCAGGCGTATAAAAAAGTGTGGTAGATAAAAACATTAGAAAAGAAAAAATAACTTGCACCAAAAGTTTTAACATTTTTCACGCTCACGCTCACGCTGACGCTGACGCTGACGCTCACGCCGGAGGTATCGCTATAGCTCTCTGTTCTTCGAACAGGCGAGCTAAAAAAGAATTACAAAATTTTGAGTTCCAGAATGGAACTTACAAGCAGTTCCGATCCGAGAAAAGTGTTCATTTGTCAAATTGGACATATGTGACATTTCAGGCGTCTCCGGGAGTGCATGTTTTAAGTGACGGGTCGGTGATTGCCAATTGCGTGCCAGGGAGCCGTTTCATATTGACCGTTTCATTGGAGTGCTTGCTTGAATGCTTAACCCACATGGCAAGCGCTCTCCACGTTGCTTGGTTGTTTGTTTCGGGAAAAAGTACACGTGCTTTCAATCTCACATCGATTAGACGTACGTTTCCGTCTTTGTTGGGTCCCGCGGTACCGTGCGGTGGGTGCCTCTGGAGGTGTCTCATCCACTGAAAATGTGCAAGGATCGCTTTGTGCGATCTCCATTTGTAATCCACCTCTCACTTCGACATCGATGCATATTATAACAATGTTGAATTGCGAACATACCCCATGGGAGTTCATTTGTACAACTCTCAGGTGTTGAGCGATAGCACGGACGACAGAATAGTTTTGAAATTTGGTAAGATTTTCATCGTATCAAAAAAGAAACCAGAACACCTCACAAGAGTGA
This sequence comes from Eptatretus atami, assembly GCA_035128595.1. Taxonomy (NCBI): domain Eukaryota; kingdom Metazoa; phylum Chordata; class Myxini; order Myxiniformes; family Myxinidae; genus Eptatretus; species Eptatretus atami. The sequence goes on along the minus strand of CM068960.1, from coordinate 66,296,727 downwards.
GGCTAGCTTCATATCATCATTTGCGACTCAATTTTGCGTTGGGCATTGCCCAGCGCATTTAAATAAAAAAAATTTAATAACATTTTAAGAAAATGGGCCGAAAGGGCCGTTTCTCGGCCACAAGGGCCGAATTGCACGTTGGGCTCAGTTAATGCCTGGGGAATGGTCTCTAGAATATACCTGTCAAGTTTGGTTCGGTTCCGTTCACTAATAACCGAGAAATAACAATTTTAATAAAATGGCCCAAAATGGGCCTTCCTCGCCGAAGGCCACAATCGCACCTTGGGCTCAGTTCCTGCCTGCACATATGTGTCTAGTATATGGCTGTCAATTTTCATCGAATTCTGTTCACGAATAATGGAGAAATAGACGTTCAAATGAACTGTACACAAGAAAAGAGAGAACGCGAGCGGCGCTTCGACCCCGTGGGGTGGAAGACCCCACGGGGTAAAAACAATAAGGTCCATCCAACCAGTGTTCACCATGTTTGTTCTTGCTGTGAAGGCATAGAGTATAGATCGACATTTTGTGCTCTGTGGCTTGGCACGTTATTAAATTTAATTTCCCTAATTACCCACTTTAAATCCTGTTTCAAAGAAACGCTGTTTCAAGGTAAATCTTTGTGTTTGTCGTTTTTATTTACTTGATGCGTGTGAACATTTACATGTGTGTGTATTTACATAAGCTGTCTTACCACAATGGCATTTGGTGTGTGTGTGTGTGTGTGTGTGCTGTGTGTTTATATATTGTTGTGGTTTCCGCCGTCGGCTCGCCATGAGCACGACCCTCGATGGAGCACTGGGGGCCGTCTCGGCTCGATCGCGGGAATTTCAGATCGCCGGCCCGGAGAAGTTCCGAGGTCGGCGGGTCCTGGTTATTTTGGACTGAAATACGCCAATGGGTAGATTCACGTGGGGTAGGGTTAATTGCCAACTTCAACTTACCTAAGTACCCACGTGATCCAGCTACCGGGGTACTTCACCCTCGGCGGAACTCGTATGGAAGCGAGCCGCTTAAGCGGCCCGTTTCCATGTGTGTAGCGAGCGGTTGTATCGCCGAATTCCGCCGGCCCGATTATCCTGTTACTCCGTTACAGCGGCAATGGCTGCGGCCATCCGTGCGATGCAGTCAGCGCCAGACCCGCCAGAGATGCGCACTCGACAGATTGGATGTGCTTCGAGCCCACTAACGCAAGCATTCGTTGCTCCTTTTTCGTTGTCCCCCGAGATGTGATTTCCACGAGCAGGGATGTACCTCATCAAGATGAGCGCCCAGATGACCACCAGGCCATGTACCGAGACGTGATCTTTTTAGCAAGCTAGGCGGCCGCGTATTTATTCGCCCTGTTTCGTGGGGGGGGGGGGACGTTTTCTGCCCCCTCCGTTCTCGATCTGAGGTGGTGCGATCCCAGATTGGGCAAGGGACACACTCCTCCCATACTGGGCGGAGTCTCGAGCTGAGGTGATGGCTTCTGGTTGGGCAAGGGCACACCCATCCCATCCTGAGCGGAGTCTCGAGCTGAGGCGGTGAAGTCCTTGATCGGCCAAGGAGGCCACCCTCTTCATTCTGGGGGAGTCCCGAGCGAACTCCCACCACATTCGTGATCGGTGGTGTGTGGATAATGGCGTCGGGCAGAGCGAGGTGAAGGTGAAACGATGCTGGCGTGGTTGTAGTTGTTGGTGGTGTGAATAAAAGAAAAGAAAACCCGACTATTAATAATAAACCACAGCACAGGAATATTTAAATACCCGTTAGACTAGGGGAAAGGGCTATCTATAAAACACGTACTTATCGAGATAACTAAACTATAGGAACCTGAATGGTGTTCTGTGAATTTCCATAACCGCAACAATATATATATATTATATATATATATATATATATATATATATATATATATACATATATATATAATATATTGTTATCGGCTGTGGAAATTCGCAAACATCATTCAGGTCCCGTAGATGAGGTATTTCTGAAGTACATGTTGTAGTTAGCCCAAACCCATTGTTTAGAGGGAATTAATGTGATTCATTCGGGCTGCGATACTTTGAGTTAGGCTGTTTTCTGTTCTGCTTTATTTTCGAATCAACCACACTCAACGCCAACAACGCCAACAACAACAACAGCCAACCAAGCCACACTCCAACACGCCAGCACCGCCACCCTCACAACCACCACACCATCTTCACCACTACCCACACCAACGAACGCATCCTCCGCGGTCCACGTACGACGGTTTGCGCTGAAGACCGTCGAACGCGAGAAGGGAAGGGAGAAGTCCCCTCAGCGAGGGCGCGCGTTTTCCCGCCTATTTCCTTCCTTGGCCCGGCGCCAGAACGGCTTCGCCTCGTCCCCACAAGCCGGAGGTGGAGGGAACGAGAGGAACGCCCCCCTTCTGGAAGCGCCTCGAAGGAAGGTGGAGCCGAGAACGGGGCGGGCCGCCGGGCGTATAAGAGGCGGAGGCGGAGGCGGATGAGCGTTTTTCTCTTCTCTCGTCGTTGATTCTTGCTCTTCTCTTCTCTTCTGCTTGGAGTTTCTTTCTCTCTGCTCGCGACTCTTCGTCGTTGATTCTGCTGCTCGCTCCTCCATTTCCGCGTTTCTGGCTCTCCGGGTCGGCGTGTGCCTCTCTCAGTGTCGGCGAAGCGTCGAGAGGCGGTAAAGGCAGACGGTGGGCCGAACGCCGGAGAGAGCTCGCGGACCACGGCGAGTGACGGTCGCGCGAGGACTCACCACCTCAGGGAGGTCGACTTCCATTTCTTTTGGGTTTTGTGTGAACGCTGTGTGTGTGGCGCCGGTCTTATAAGTAGTACTGTGTAAGTGGTCCGTGTGTCGCGTATTCGGTTGTAGCTCTGCGTCGTCGTTGCGTTTGTCGTTCTTTTCTTTATTTGATATATGTGCATTTCTTAATTGATTATTGTTGCTGTAAATACATGCTGTGCTATATGTGTGCTCTATGTGGTCGTTCTGTGAAATAAATGTGCTTCTGTTGAATCTCCCCCCGTTTCGCTGCGTCCTTCCTTCGTTGGGTCTCCATCTTGTTTCACGTAAAGGGTTTGAGTGGGCGCGGGACGCCCGATAATTAATCAGGAACCGTCAAGCGCCGACGATAACACCGCTCGGTTATCCGTTAGCCCGGAACGAGCCGCTTAAGCGGATCGTGTCGCAAGTCGGCCTGTGGCGAGGTACAAACCCCTCGGTAGGTTACCCGTGCGGGTACTTAGGTATATCGACTTCGGCGATTCACCCTATTCCGCGTGGTAGAATGCGGACTGGGTTGTGGTGAGGCCGAAAGGTCCACCCGTGACTGGATCCCGGCGTTAGCCGGGAGGGTCACGACTGAATTGTCCTACCGGTGGGCGAGGCGGTCCGCGATTCGAGTCACGTGGCCGGTCGGCACGCCGGCGGGCGCGAATTCGCAACAATATTATACACATCTTCTTTTGGCTGCTCCCGTTCGGGGTCACCACAGCGGATCATCCGTTATGATCCGCATAATGATTTGGCACAGGTTTTACGCGCGGATGCCCTCTCTGACGCAACCTGGTCACCTCTTAAGACACAGGATATGGTAGACCTATTCTAACCGGGCATACACCGGGCCCAGTTACACTGGTACTCACTTCGCCGACCTCGGAAGGATGACAGCTGAGTCAACTCCTGGTGTGTATTAATTCAAGCGGCCAACGGGGCTTGAACTCAGGACCTTTTGGATCCCAAGCCGCTACCCCTAACTACTAGTCAACACCAGGATATATATATATATTGTTACGGCTGTGGAAATCGCAGACCACATAAAGGACCTTTGATCAGTTATGACGATAAGTATCTGTGTAGTTAGATTTCCCCACCGTTGTTTAAGGGAATTTCGGTTCACTGGGCTGCGATCCTTGAGATAGCCGTTTTTCTTTTCTCTAAATTATTTTGGACCAATCATCCCCCAACAACCAAATCGCCACCACCAACAACGCCCCAAACAACTACACCGAACCACCACACCTTCGCCTCTTTACCTCCACAACTCCACCCCGCAAACATCGCTTCAACCGCCATTCTCAAACGACGCCCGCCAACAACCAAATCGCCACCACCAACACCCTTCCCAAACCACCGCAGCAAACTCCACCACCTCCGCCTTTCTACCACACGCCGGGCCATGGGTTGTGAATGCGTTCCTTTCGCCTCGAAAAGCGGATCAGAATGCTTCACCGCCCCTTTTCTTCCACCCAATGCTGAGCATCGGGTGTGTGGCCCGCCTCCGAACCCGCTGTGATCCAGAAATTTGCCATATACGCTCCTCCCTCGGCCTATATAAGCGCAAGCACGGCGCAGCTCGCGCAGTCAAGTGGGAGCAGTGGAGTGGCGGCAGTCAAGTGTGTCAGTCGCGGCAGCCAAGTCTGGAGTCGGTGGAGTGGCAGTCTGGAGAAGCGCGGGAGACGGGGCAGTCAAGTCTGCAGTGTGTCGGTGGTCGGCAGTCTGGAGAATCGGGAGACGGGGCAGTCAAGTCGAGTGCAGTGTCGGCGGGGCAGTCAAAGTCGAGTGCAGTGTCGGCGGGCAGTCAAGTCGGGAGACGCGAGCTCGAAGCCGACGGGAAAGGCAGACGGGGAGCCGCCAAGAGAGCTCACCGACCACGCCAGGGCACGAAGCCAGGCGCAGCTACGCTGACATCGCGGCTTGCCCGCCATCGCGCCACAGAGGGCGCGGGTAAGACCCTTCGGTTCCGCTCATCCAGTTCCACGCGGCATTTGGTCCACGAACCCTGTCTGCCACCCTTGCCTTTGAGGGTGGCTTTTTCCTTTGCTTTTGTTAAATGCATGTGTTGGCGCTGTCTTATAAGTAGAATTGTCTAAGTGTGCGTGCGAATAAAGACTTTATTCGGTTGTAGCTATTCATTGCTTGCTTCACTGTATACGTGCTGAATTACTGTAAAATACGTGCTTGTCTGAGTGTGCAATAAATGTGCTTGTCGAATTGTTCCCGTTTCGTTGCGTCCCTTTCCCTTTTGAAAGTCCATCTTGCATCACGAAGGGAATTGGTAGGAGGGGTGTAAGCAACCCGGTAAATAATCACGTCCATCGGGGACGGCGATAACACCGCTCGTTATCACTGAAAGCACGGAACGGACCGCTTAAGCGGTTCGTGTCCTAGGCCGGCCAGCGGCGAGGTACGATCGCCCGGTTAACTACCGCGCAGGTACTTAGGTAGGTCGAGTTTGACGGAACAACCCTATCCTGCGCGGGTGGCCGATTGGCACGATTGGGTGTGGTCGAAAGACCACCGTGACTAGCTCCTGGCGGTAGTTACACGGAGGGTCACGACTGAATTGTCCGTTCCGGTGGGCGACGCGGTCGCGATTCGAGTTACGTGGCCATCGCACGCCGGGCGGACTGAAATTCGTAACTATATATATATGTTGGTGCGGGTCGGGTGAGAAGACCCCAGGGGGGGAAGCTATCTTGGGTTCCCACGAGACTCCCCGGAATTGTAGACAGTCGCACACAGATAATCTGTGACGAGGCGGGTCGCTAACCAACGTGAACGTCAATAACTCAACCTCGTGACTAGGTCCTCCCTGTTATGCGGGTTACCTAATTAATCACATGACCTAATTACCGGGGGACACGCCCTGGGTACGTCTTGTCTGAATCGGATCACTTTACCCGATCAGATGCAGCGAGCGACACTGCCAAGGACGTACCGGCTAAAAGGAACAGATCGTTCGGAATAAAGTCCCGGCTAAGTTAGGATACGGACCATGCTGGATCAATGAAAGAAAGGACAAAAACGAGCTGGGACATTTCTACAAAGGATTTATTAACAGGCAGGCAAGGAAAGGAATGTGGCACAGTGAACGTTTTATTGTTGTCTGTAGCAGGAATAGGAAGAAATGTGAGGGGTGCGGCAATATACAAGCAACTTATAAAAGCAGACACAGAGCAGAGTTATCCCGATATAATTCTTGCACACTCTTAACTAAACGAGGACAGATGCCAGGGACACACACACACAACACACACACACACCCGATCAAGAGGAGTTGATGAAGAGAAAAAGGAGAGGAGATGAGGCTACCGGTCTCTCAATACCTTGCATGATTGCCTGATCGTGCCACCAATACGTTCTGTGGAGATGCTCGCTGGGCGATACCTCCTGACAGTTGCGCATCGTCTCTGCTTCGTGGCACTTCGTGCAGCTAGCGTAGGTCCAGAGAATGAGACGCAACCGTCGGGCATGAAGGGAGGGACTTGGGTGGAGTCAGAAGCAAGTGGGCGGAGAAGTGGTGAAGAATGTGGAGTCAGAAACGAGTTGCTGCAGAAAGGCGGAGTCAGAAATGAGTTGCTGCAAAAAGCGGAGTCAGAAACGGGTTGCTGCAGAAAGGCGGAGTCAGAAACGAGTTGCTGCAGAAAGGCGAGTCAGCAGGTGAATGGTTGAAGATGAATTCCAGGCCAGACGAGCAAGACTAATCGACAGGACTGAGCGAGCAGGAACGGTGCGCAGGAACAACACTTGAATGATTCAGGAACGACGACGACTCTGGAACTAGCAGACAGGAGCAATGAGCAGGAACGACGACGACTCTGGAACTAGCAGACAGGAGCAATGAGCAAGAACGACGACGACGCCCTGTCCTTTATAGATCGGTGGTGCGGGGCGGGGCGACGACCCGAAGCGATGTGTCGTCACCCAAATTGGGTACTCTGATTGGGCCCCGGCCAGCACACGGGCGGCCGCCATGACCGGAAGCGGCTCCACTTCACTTCCGGCAAGATGGTTCGAAGCTGCGGAATCATCTCGCTCCGAGCACCGTGACACGAATCGCCCGTGACCCGTGATATGAATCGCTTTGCACCGAACCCGTGCCGTCCCGGCGACCCGCGTTGACGCTGGTCAATGTGCCTGCTCCGTGGTGTCCACGCGGCCCGAGCGATCCGGCCGCAAAGCATGCCTCTGCCTGGTAACAGCTGCATTGAGGCGGAGGTGCAGGAGGACGTCTGCTGTCCGTGGGAGACATTTGTGGCTGTCGTGATGAGCGAAAACTGACGGTAAAATGTTATTGTAATATAATCCCATGTGCAGACCGACAAAAAGATGTGTTACTCGTGCCCGTTCTGTACGATTATATATATCACGGGCTGCGCGCGACTCCGCCATTGTACGCATGGTCAGCGTGCGGGTCGCCGCCTCGGCAGTCGCGTCTATCTGAGCACTGGTGTTTCGCGCAGGTCATGGGCATGATGGCGGCTGGCGCATGCACGCTGCAGCCCTGATCTGTGTCAGGCAATTGAGGGAAAGGATTGGATATAATTATTAGATGGAGATTTGGAAATGGGTTGGAAAGGGCACAGCCGCATGCGCTTTGCAAGTTGCCAGCATTTAGGGTGCCGTTTCTTCCATCTCCTCGGTACGTGTTCCGTGCAGCGTGGCGTCGTGCTGGGTGCGCTTTCTGTCCAGTGGGTGGAAATTACCTCTGCACGTGCGTTTGGCAGGCTGTGATTTCTGTAGAGGAGTGTCCGGCGTAATGCCTGCTTGGCCTTCGCTGAGGACCCATCTCACAGCGAAGGTGTGCATGTGGCTGGGATGTACCTCAGGAATAAGAAGTAAAAAAAATTACCCCCTGTGGGGGTGATGGTCATCTCTATAATGTTTTTACTATCATAATCGATTAACCGTTGCCAGATATCTCCTAAAATGACAGACTAGATAGGTTTTGAAAATGGCGACTTTCACAACTTTTGTGAACTCGTGACCTTGACCCTGACCTCGAATCCGGGAAAAAAAAATATGTCGTTGGGTATCAATCATCGACCTCTACCCACATACCAAATTTCATCAAGATCGAAGTAGAAGAGTAAAAAGTTTTCTTGTACCGGAGGTGTTTTTGACCATCTCCAGGTTACGTGCGGCCAAACGGGACGGAAATTCAAAAATCTGTCCGGTTAGATACAAGATAATATTTTTTACTATCATAATCAATAAACAGTTGCCGAATATCTTGTAGAAAGGCAGACTAGATAGGTTTTGAAAATGGCGATTTTATAACTTACGTGACCTCGTCCCTGACCTTGAACCCGGACAAAAGTTATATTCGTTGTGCAACACTCATCGACCACTACCCACATACTAAGTTTCATCAAGATCGGAAAGAAAAATTGTTTGACGGAACTCTAAACGGAA